>JASEVX010000005.1:63652144-64089352 GCA_031761405.1 Serripes groenlandicus | reverse complement strand
ATTCTATGGTAACATATACGTGACGCATGACATATACAGTAACTGTCAGTTATAACTATATGGTAACATATATGTTACGCATGACGACTACAGTTATAACTATATGGTAACATATACGTGACGCATGACGTCTACAGTTATAACTATATGGTAACATATACGTGACGCATGACGTCTACAGTTATAACTATATAGTAACATATACGTGACACATGACGTCTACAGTTATAACTATATAGTAACATAAACGTGACGCATGACGTCAACAGTTATAATTCTATGGTAACATATACGTGACGCATGACATATACAGTAACTGTCAGTTATAACTATATGGTAACATATATGTTACGCATGACGACTACAGTTATAACTATATGGTAACATATACGTGACGCATGACGTCTACAGTTATAACTATATGGTAACATATACGTGACGCATGACGTCTACAGTTATAACTATATAGTAACATATACGTGACACATGACGTCTACAGTTATAACTATATGGTAACATATACGTGACGCATGACGTCTACAGTTAAACTATATCATAACATATACGTGACGCATGATATATACAGTTATAACTATATGGTAACATATACGTGACGCATGACGTCTACAGTTTTAAACTATATAGTAACATATACGTGACGCATGACGTCTACAGTTATAACTATATGGTAACATATACGTGACGCATGATGTCTACAGTTATAACTATATGGTAACATATACGTGACGCATAACCTCTACAGTTATAACTATGTGGTAACATATACGTGACGCATGACCTCTACAGTTATAACTATGTGGTAACATATACGTGACGCATGATGTCTACAGTTATAACTATATGGTAACATATACGTGACGCATGACCTCTACAGTTATAACTATGTGGTAACATATACGTGACGCATGATGTCTACAGTTATAACTATATGGTAACATACACGTGACGCATGATGTCTACAGTTATAACTATATGGTAACATACACGTGACGCATGATGTCTACAGTTATAACTATGTGGTAACATATACGTGACGCATGACCTCTACAGTTATAACTATGTGGTAACATATACGTGACGCATGATGTCTACAGTTATAACTATATAGTAACATATACGTGACGCATGACGTCTACAGTTATAACTATGTGGTAACATATACGTGACGCATGACGTCTACAGTTATAACTATATAGTAACATATACGTGACGCATGACGTTTACAGTTATAACTCTATAGTTACATAAACGTGACGCATGACGTCAACAGTTATAACTCTATGGTAACATATACGTACAGTGATGGTGCCAAGAAGCGTATTGTTCGGTGCATTCTCTTTCATATCCAGACTGTACGTGGTGTTGGGGAATTCTGGGTTGTTGTCGTTGACATCAATCAATGCCAAGGAGACGGTGCACGTGCTAACGCTCGTTTGGTTAATCGTCTCTGTGGCAATCAGCTGGAATGTTTTAGGTCGATAGATTGAATTATAATTGTGTCCGAAAATACCCGGATGCATCTACTGACGGTCAAATCGTACATTGCGCAAAGTTAAAGTACACGGGTAAATAAGATATTACACAAATCAAAACTGTGAATAAACTAAAATGCTTCTAAAAATGGCGTTTAACCCTTTGCCCCACACAGACACTTCCTGATGTCTCTTAAACTTTAGCCATAATTTTTCAATTTTGTTTAATAATTGTTCTTTCATTTATAGGGAGTTTCCATACTTTTGACTAAATGTTAGCAAAGTCGTCTGCTGTAGATTTGATGTACGAGGGAAAGGGTAAACTCAAATTCAACAATCAATATATGATTTGATTTAAATCACAGAACCTGAACTGATTGATCTTACACCTTTGAATACAAATGGTGAATGTTTCGTTTTGATTTGATTGATTGCTTGACTGGTGTGTTTAACGCCTTTTTTACAGTTATCGTCACGACGGCCAGCTAACGGTTGGTTCCTGGCTTTCGCGCACCAGTACATCAAACAGCATTCTTCCAAGGTAACAGGCTACCTTCCCATTTATACTATTTAGCTCATTAGTGGAAGACGAACGACGGTTATCACAATGACTTTAGTCAATCATGGAAGCCGGGTTCGATAGATACTAGATGAGTCGTGTCAGGGGATATGCGATCATGTTTAACGTAACCCTGGCGATATGCGATCAAGCTTAACGTGTAAACAGTGTAGACTCGGGCAAAATGCGATATTCAATCATGTTTAACCTGTAAACAGTGAGGACTCTGGTGATATACGCTCATGTTTAACGTGTAAACAGTGTAGACTCGGGCAATATGCGATCATGTTTCACCTGTAAACAGTGAGCACTCTGGTGATATACGATCATGTTTAACGTGTAAACAGTGTAGACTCGGGCAATATGCGATCATGTTTCACCTGTAAACAGTGAGGACTCTGGTGATATACGCTCATGTTAAACCTGTAAACATTGTAGACTCGGGAGATATGCAATCATGTTTCACCTGTAAACAGTGAGGACTCGGGTGATATACGACCCTGTTTAACGTGTAAAATGTGAAGACTCGGGCGATATGCGATTATGTTTAACCTGTTAACAGTGTGATCTCATGCGATATGCGATCATGTTTAACGTTCAAACAGTGTAGACTCGGATGATATGCGATCATGTTTAACCTGTTAACACTGTGGTCTCAGGCAATATGATATGCGATCATGTTTAACCTGTAAACTGTGTAGAATCATGCGGTTTGCGATCATGTTTAACGTGTAAACAATGTAGACTCGGGCGATATGCGATCATGTTTAACATGTAAACAGTGTGGACTCGGTGATATGCGATCATATTTAGCCTGTTAACAGTGTAGACTCGGTGATATGCGATCCTATTTAGTCTGTTACCACTGTAAACTCATGCGATATGCGATCATGTTCAACATGTAAACACTGTGAACTTGGGCGATATGCGATCATGTTTACTGTGAAAACAGTGTAGACTCGGGCGATATGCGATCATGTTTACTGTGGAAACATTGTAGACTCGGGCGATATGCAATTATGTTTAACATGTAAACAGTGAAGACTGGGTCGATTTGCAATCATTTTTAATATGTAAACAGGGAGGACTCGGGTGTTAACCGATCATGTTTAACGTTTAAACAGTGTAGACTCATGTTATATGCGATCATGTTTAAAGTGTAAACAGTGTAAACTCGTGCGATCATGTTTAGACTCAGGCGATATGCAACCATGTTTAACGTGTAAACAGAATTGAAGCCTAGCAGGTTCATCTGTCATTATTCTTTATGTTTTACCAAAACGAGACTGACACAACAAGACGCTATTTTGCCGGACGCGATACATATACAAACACTTATAACAGCCAAATGTATAAACTATGTAGTTATACGTATCATTTGATGAGTGAATGTGAAAGTAAGAGATCGAGAGAGCGATAAAGGAACACGCTTTCAACTGTAATTTTAATTATATGTATATGTGTGAGAGCCGCAAAGTTAATTATATGTATATTTGTGAGAGCCGTACAGTTAATTATATGTATATTTGTGAGAGCCGTACAGTTAATTATATGTATATTTGTGAGAGCCGTACAGTTAATTATATGTATATTTGTGAGAGCCGTACAGTTAATTATATGTATATTTGTGAGAGCCGTACAGTTAATTATATGTATATTTGTGAGAGCCGTAAAGTTAATTATATGTATATTTGTGAGAGCCGTACAGTTAATTATATGTATATTTGTGAGAGCCGTAAAGTTAATTATATGTATATTTGTGAGAGCCGTACAGTTAATTATATGTGTATTTGTGAGAGCCGTACAGTTAATTATATGTATATTTGTGAGAGTCTTAAAGTTAATTATATGTATATTTGTGAGAGTCTTAAAGTTAATTATATGTATATTTGTGAGAGTCTTAAAGTTAATTATATGTATATTTGTGAGAGCCGTACAGTTAATTATATGTATATTTGTGAGAGTCTTAAAGTTAATTATATGTATATTTGTGAGAGCCGTACAGTTAATTATATGTATATTTGTGAGAGTCTTAAAGTTAATTATATGTATATGTGTGAGAGTCTTAAAGTTAATTATATGTATATTTGTGAGAGCCGTACAGTTAATTATATGTATATTTGTGAGAGCCGTAAAGTTAATTATATGTATATTTGTGAGAGCCGTACAGTTAATTATATGTGTATTTGTGAGAGCCGTACAGTTAATTATATGTATATTTGTGAGAGTCTTAAAGTTAATTATATGTATATTTGTGAGAGTCTTAAAGTTAATTATATGTATATTTGTGAGAGTCTTAAAGTTAATTATATGTATATTTGTGAGAGCCGTACAGTTAATTATATGTATATTTGTGAGAGTCTTAAAGTTAATTATATGTATATTTGTGAGAGCCGTACAGTTAATTATATGTATATTTGTGAGAGTCTTAAAGTTAATTATATGTATATTAGTTAGAGTCTTAAAGTTAATTATATGTATATTTGTGAGAGCCGTACAGTTAATTATATGTATATTTGTGAGAGTCTTAAAGTTAATTATATGTATATTTGTGAGAGCCGTACAGTTAATTATATGTATATTTGTGGGAGTCTTAAAGTTAATTATATGTATATTTGTGAGAGTCTTAAAGTTAATTATATGTATATTTGTGAGAGTCTTAAAGTTAATTATATGTATATTTGTGAGAGCCGTACAGTTAATTATATGTATATTTGTGAGAGCCGTAAAGTTAATTATATGTATATTTGTGAGAGCCATAAAGTTAATTATATGTATATTTGTGAGAGCCGTACAGTTAATTATATGTATATTTGTGAGAGCCGTAAAGTTAATTATATGTATATTTGTGAGAGTCTTAAAGTTAATTATATGTATATGTGTGAGAGCCGTACAGTTAATTATATGTATATTTGTGAGAGTCTTAAAGTTAATTATATGTATATTTGTGAGAGCCGTACAGTTAATTATATGTATATTTATGAGAGCCATAAAGTTAATTATATGTATATTTGTGAGAGCCGTACAGTTAATTATATGTGTATTTGTGAGAGCCGTACAGTTAATTATATGTATATTTGTGAGAGTCTTAAAGTTAATTATATGTATATGTGTGAGAGCCGTAAAGTTAATTATATGTATATTTGTGAGAGTCTTAAAGTTAATTATATGTATATGTGTGAGAGCCGTAAAGTTAATTGAAATAACTGTAACTAACTTACATGCAATGTGATTTCCTGCCTTTCTTCATAGTCGAGAGTGGAACTATTTCGAACCCTTATTAACACTGTTTGTTCGCCCATTATTGTTTTCGGCCACGGCTCAAAGTCGGTGCAATCCGTTCCATTTGCATAAGTCATCGTAAGTGTGAATTCTGCGTTTTTGCCCTGTTCAGAATACAAGTTATACAGGATAATAACAATACTGTGTGTGGAATGTTATCCTTCCGATCGACCTGATCCAGATCTCACCCAATCCTTCATTTATTCAAGCCTTCTACAACATTTAGATCCCTCTTAATTCACAAAAAAGACGCCGTGATTAGACTGAAAACGTTATATATATATACTACCTGTCATTCGGACCTCTTTATCCTTTTACAACAAACAACAAATCTTTAAATGAAAGAAAAAAATTGTATCAAAGTTGAATATATTGTTGCAAAAGGACAAAGCGCACATTATAAGCAATTTATCCTTTTGCCACAATGTCTTCACATATCGTCTGCAGCACAGGCGTCAGAAAGCATCTGTATATATGAAAGGTTAGCACTTACGGTGTCATTGTCGTAGGCAATAATATTTCCGGAGTCGATAGTTATAGGAATATCATTGGGGGCGTTTTCCTGTACCGAGGCATTGTACACACTCCTATCGAATGTAGGATGGTTGTCATCAAGGTCGTTTATAACGACAACTACGGTCGTGTTTGTACTTGTGTTGCCATATTGAGTATATCTCCCCTCGATCTCTTCAGCCTGTAAACATTATAAAACAAGAACTTTAGCTGCGTTTGATGACATATATCATGCTCAACACAGGTTTAAAATCATACACGTACATTAATTTGAAAAGTTTAAAGTTCTTGTATTGACCTTTTGTACAAACTCATATAGCATGTAGGAATCATACATAAGCTTGTTTCAAAGTTCTAGTATTAAAGGATTGTACAAACTCCTACAGCATGTAGGAATCATACATTAGCTTGATTCAAAGTAAAGTATTGTACAAACTCATACAATATGTAGGAATAATACATTTGCTTTATTAAAAGCTCTAGTATTAAAGTATTGTACAAACTCATACAATATGTAGGAATAATACATTTGCTTTATTAAAAGCTCTAGTATTAAAGTATTGTACAAACTCATACAATATGTAGGAATAATACATTTTCTTTATTAAAAGCTCTAGTATTAAAGTATTGTACAAACTCATACAATATGTAGGAATAATACTTTTGCTTTATTAAAAGCTCTAGTATTAAAGTATTGTGCAAACTCATACAATATGTAGGAATAATACATTTGCTTTATTAAAAGCTCTAGTATTACAGTATTGTACACACTCATATAATATGTAGGAATAATACATTTGCTTTATTAAAAGCTCTAGTATTAAAGTATTGTACAAACTCATACAATATGTAGGAATCATGTATTAGCTTGATTCAAAGTTCTAGTATTATGGTATTATACAAACTCATACAATATGTAGGAATAATACATTTGCTTTATTAAAAGCTCTAGTATTAAAGTATTGTACACACTCATATAACATGTAGGAATAATACATTTGCTTTATTAAAAGCTCTAGTATTAAAGTATTGTACACACTCATATAACATGTAGGAATAATACATTTGCTTTATTAAAAAGCTCTAGTATTAAAGTATTGTACAGACTCATATAACATGTAGGAATAATACATTTGCTTTATTAAAAGCTCTAGTATTAAAGTATTGTACACACTCATATAACATGTAGGAATAATACATTTGCTTTATTAAAAGCTCTAGTTTGAAAGTATTGTACACACTCATATAACATGTAGGAATAATACATTTGCTTTATTAAAAGCTCTAGTATTAAAGTATTGTACACACTCATATAACATGTAGGAATAATACATTTGCTTTATTAAAAGCTCTAGTATTAAAGTATTGTACACACTCATATAACATGTAGGAATAATACATTTGCTTTATTAAAAGCTCTAGTATTAAAGTATTGTACACACTCATACAACATGTAGGAATCATACATAAGCTTGATTCAAAGTTCGAGTATTGAAGTATTGTACACACTCCTACAACATGTAGGAATGGTTTCATACATTAGAATGCTTCAAGGATCTAGTTTTGAAATTGTGTACACACTCATACAGCATGTATAAATGGTGTCATAAATTTGCTTGAATCAAAATTCGAGTATTGAAGTATTGTTCACACTGATGTATGTCTACACTGGTCACAAAACAAACGTGTTACCATAGACGGGAATTCGTCCAAAAGGTGGATGTTGAAAGTTCCCGTCATGTGAAGGAACCTAGTGGGTTAAGGATTAACGGTAACGAATGGTACCAACACGACGAGGGTATATGTGAAGGAACCTAGAGGGTTAAGGGTTAACGGTAACGAATCTTACCAACACAACGAGGGTATATGTGAAAGAACCTAGTGGGTTAAGGGTTAACGGTTACGAATCTTACCAACACAACGAGGGTATATGTGAAGGAACCTAGAGGGTTAAGGGTTAACGGTAACGAATCTTACCAACACAACGAGGGTATATGTGAAGGAACCTAGAGGGTTAAGGGTTAACGGTAACGAATCTTACCAACACAACGAGGGTATATGTGAAGGAACCTAGTGGGTTAAGGGTTAACGGTAACGAATCTTACCAACACAACGAGGGTATATGTGAAGGAACCTAGTGGGTTAAGTGTTAACGGTAACGAATCTTACCAACACAACGAGGGTACATGTGAAGGAACCTATTGGGTTAAGGGTTATCGGTATTAAATATTACCAACACAACGAGGGTACATGTGAAGGAACCTAGTGAGTTAAGGGTTAACGGTAACTAATCTTACCTACACTACGATGGTACATGTGAAGGAACCTAGTGGGTTAAGGGTTAACGGTAACGAATCTTACCAACACAACGAGGGTATATGTGAATGAACCTAGTGGGTTGAGGGATAACTGTAACGAATCTTACCAACACAACGAGGGTATATATGAAGGAACCTAGTGAGTTAAGGGTTAACGGTAACTAATCTTACCAACACAACGAGGGTACATGTGAATGAACCTAGTGGGTTAAGGGTTAACGGTAACGAATCTTACCAACACAACGAGGGTACATGTGAATGAACCTAGTGGGTTAAGGGTTAACGGTAACGAATCTTACCAACACAACGAGGGTACATGTGAATGAACCTAGTGGGTTAAGGGTAACGGTAACTAATCTTACCAACACTACGAGGGTACATGTGAATGAACCTAGTGGGTTAAGGGTTAACGGTAACGAATATTACCAACACAACGAGGGTACATGTGAATGAACCTAGTGGGTTAAGGGTTAACGGTAACGAATATTACCAACACAACGAGGGTACATGTGAATGAACCTAGTGGGTTAAGGGTAACGGTAACGAATCTTACCAACACTACGAGGGTACATACTCCAGAGACATCCTTTATAGGTTCGGTGTCACGGTCTATCACACCGGACGACGTTTTTATATTACCATTAGCATCAATCTGGAAGAATTCTTTGCACTGACCTGTTAAAAAAAAAGCGACACATTTTGCTAACCAAATGTTATTTGTAGTATTTAGTGTAATGGCCCGATCACATTGAGCCGAATGCCATTCCGGTTTTTTACCGAATAAGATTTTGTGTGTTCGGGGAGCAAACGGATCATTTTCGGGAAGCATTCGGTGTGTTCTAGGATCATACTGGCTGTTCGGCATCGTGCGGATGCATACGGAATAGCATTCGGTAGCTCCAAAAATGTGTTGTGCATGTTCAAAATAATTTTCATCGATCATCCGAATGTGCATCCTCGGTACCCAGGCTATTCATAAAATATATGATACCCTGGGCAAATTGGCTGTAAAATTCTCGTATTGCAGCCACTTGATTGGCCGCATGACACAAACCTCATGCGATACAAAATTTACAATGTAGTTACGGAGAAAATCGTGGTGCATGCTTGACGAAGTTTTGCTAGCCAATTTGCCCAGGGTATCATATATTTTATGAATAGCCTAGGTACTGAGGATTCCTAATGTGGCGTCCATGTGTATTCGGGAAGACCCGGCCGGGTAGCTCAATTGGTAGCGTATCTGACTCGTGATCTGGAGGTCACGGGTTCGATACCCGGTTGCGGCGACATTCTTTCGGGCGATGTTTTCCATTGCCTCTCACCTCTGATCTATGTGAGAAAGTAGTCAGTGGCTTCGAAAGAATGTTGTGTAAGTACTGGTGTGGGAAAGCCAGGAAAACATGGGTAGGTGCACTGACCGCCGTGATATGACCAAAGCTGTTGAAAGCGGCGTTAAACTCCAAACAAACAAACAAACAAACAAAGTATTCGGGAAACATTCTAGGAGCATACGGCATGTACAAAAAACGTTCGGGAAGCATGCGTCTAGTTCTTGGTGCATTCGGAATAAAATTTGGAGGTGCTGGGTTCCGTATGCATTCCGAACACCCGAATTGACCTAGAACATGACGAATGCTTTCCGAACGTTTTCAGTATCCTTTCCGGATTTGTTTTCATTTATGCCGCCGAACGCTTAACAAATAGCCAGAACCCTTCCAGTATTCCCCCAGAACATTTTTCGAACTGCTTGTACACTTACAGAATGCACAGAACGTTCCGTATGCTTTCCGAACACACCGAATGGACCTATAACTTGACGAACCCTTTCCGAACGCTTTCAGAATGCATGCTAGGTCGATTCGTCGAGTTCTGAAAGCATTCGGAATGTATATTGTTTTATGGCGCATCGACAGCTAAGGTCATTTAGCGCGCAATTAAATTTAATTATTCATGATCCCTGGGTAAACAAACCAGTACTAGGCTAGAAAATTTGCCTTGCCCAAGGGCACCATGACCGTAGTGCCGCGACTGGGGATCGAACCCGGGACACCCGGTTTCGAAATCCCCGACGCTAACCACTCGACCACAGCGGATTCCTGAAAGCATTCGGAAAGCCATACGGAAAGCGTTCGGAAAGGAAACTCTTCGAAGTCAACATGCGGGAAGTATTCGGTCTATTCTGAAAGTATTCTTTAACCATACTGAAAAGCATTCGGTGATACATTGGGGAAAACACATTCGGAGGGAAATTCGGCCAGTTTAAAAAAATCACACCACTTTCGTATACGGAAAACAAACGGAAGCTCATTCGGGCTAGTGGGATCGCCCATAACGTTGTTACCGGTGTTTGCTGAGAACAAAACACCCTGACGATTTGTAAGGCAAACAAGTCGTTCAGATGACTGTTTAAACTAACAGCCACATATAACGCATGTTAGGTTAATCTAAATACACCACATATGTATTGCTTACTTTCAGTAGGAAATAATATAGACTAGTGCAATTGTGCTTGAAATTGAGAATATAAATTACATATGAGAAGCGGTAGATAAAGAAGGTAAGAAGGCACGCTTTGCCACCGAAAAAGCCAAGACGTAGGAAGGCCCCCGTCCTGCACCACCACCACCAGTAGAGGAGCAGGAACAGCCTTAAGATCCTCGCCGCTCACCGCCGCCAGATGAATTGTAGCGTGCTGCTGTTGCTGACCCGGTCCCTGAGCTGGAACCTGAACATGAGGCTGAGGAGGCTGAATAAGAGGAGGAGGGCAGTCCCAAGAGTCGTCACCAACTTATCGGAGGATGTGAAGGAGCTCTTCATTAACTTCCTCCAGCAAAACTCCCACGCTGTACTCCAGGAGGCTGGCTGGTTACAAAGAACAGACTGAGGGCGGAGCGAACACTTCATCATTGCAAACTTTTGGCGCCATATGACAGATGGCTGCTTTACTGCACCGGAACGCATAGGAGAGTGACGAGTAATTGTTCCAATTGCCCAGATGTCTCAAAGTCACTGACAGCTTCAGTCTAGGTGGTAGGGCAGAGAAGAACTTTCTGTTTTGTCTCTCGATGGCTGGTGCTTCTCTTTCCATGATCTCGTCAAAGAGCTCTGGAAGAATCCCCAGGTAGTTCTGGAAGGCTTTGACATATTCGGTGCAGAGCTCTCTGGTGAGAAATGTTGTGTAGTGGCCCAGCTGCTGCCTTCTGTCTTCCGATAACCATTCGTGCACCCACATAGATCTTGACATTCTCATCCACTTTCTTCGCCTTCTTCCTGACTGCTGCACTCTGATATTCCCTCTCCTCTTCTGAATGTATGCACCCAGCAAAAAAATGCAAACACAAAATCTTCTTCAGCTTGGGCATTCATGATGATGTCTCGTCGAAATCTCAGGATACAATTATTGCTATTGCTTGGGATGCCTTCTTTTTTATACCGCGGGCACATACGTGCTCCAAAGCTGCCCGGCGTCCACGTTTCATCCGTAGAAAGTCTTGACAGATCGTGAAAAACGTGTTAGACCTTGATTTGAACGTGAGAAACGTGAGGGACCCCATCAGAACGTGACGGACCGTGAGGGAACGTACTGGCATCCGTGGTGGACCGCGGGCCAAACCGTGGTGTGCCTTGGAGCCTCCAGGACTCAGCCCCTTTTCCCCCACGGCCCGTCACGGATATACCGTGATAGACCGTGGGAAAACTTGGCAAGACCTAACACAACTTGAATATAGAGAAAAAATGGCCTCGGGAAACATAATGTAAAACCTAGCATAATTAGAGAAGACTTTATACAGTATCGTTGTTCCGATGAGAATCAAATATATTTAGAAAATATACTGCACAAGCGATACGTGACCTTGTACTTTACAACGAGGCGCGTGGGAAAACATATATATCTCGCGAGACCAAAGGAGAGATGTATTTTTTCCGACGCTCCGTGGAACACAATATAAAGCCGTGTTACGCTATTACATCATACTTTTATTATGCGTGGTATTGTGTTTTCCGTTTTCATTAAACATGCACGGATAATCTGTCATACACCAACACAATGTAACGGGAACGGGTATAGGTATAAATATCACTCATACAGCCTTGCTGTCGAAGCCGGCTTTTATAACGACATTGGTAGAGTGGTTAACCTTTTTCTAAAGTTAAGCAACGCTCATCGTGGTTAGTGCCCGGATGGGTGACCCGCGATGGCTTAACTTCGGTACACGTTACAAAGGGTGGCAGGGGTGGGATTTTTGGTCGATATCATCATCATCCCCGGACCCCGGTTGTTACCAGTGATGTTACATAGACTCTGCTCTGGTGTACTGCTTGTGTTTAGTTGTGTGACTTCGGGTCGAAGTCAATAGAAAGAGGGTACACGTTACAACATCAATATGAAGATATTCGAACGAAGCACCAACCCGCGTGTCAAAGAAACCGGAGAATAATAATACATCATTAACAACCTCTTTCCCTCTGCATATGGGAATGAGTGAAGGAATTGGTGGAGTTCATGTTATTATATATCGAGGAATGCAGTGTAAACAATACTTACCTGGTTCTATCGTGTAGTTCACCCTATTCGATACTCCTGAGTCCCCGTCTTGTGCGTTCACACTGATGACGGCAGTCCCCTAAAAAACACGTACGGCAGAAGGTGAATCCGCAGACGGTACGACACATCTGCCACAGACGACTTTAGACACATCTTGGCAAAACTATGAAATTCTCTTCAAGTGAAAGTTGAATCATTGAAAAAAGATGAAAATATTATGGCAAAAGGAGATTTTGCTTATTATGTGCAATTTTCCCTTTTTCACGATGTTTTAAACAATCGTCTACTACAGGGACGTTGAAATGCAACTACATGTTGGAAAAGGTTAAATCCTTACAGCTCTACGCGACTTTGCGATATACTAGTAACCATTCTTCACATACAATGAATTTGCAGCAGTAGACGACTTCGGAAATATCTAAACACAATATCTTAAATACCTTCTTTGAATTCACTCGCTGAAAATTCGGAACCTCAAATCCACTTACTCCCAAACATAACTCGTAGTGCTGCTTCGGTCATTATGACGAGTCTGTCCCGTAAGCTTGATACTAGGATTCTATCTTCAGTCGGGTCATTGTGACGAGTCTGTCCCGGATGCTTGATACCAGGATTCTATCTTCAGTCGGGTCATTATGACGAGTCTGTCCCGGAAGCTTGATACTAGGATTCTATCTTCAGTCGGGTCATTATGACGAGTCTGTCCCAGAAGCTTGATATTAGGATTCTATCTTCAGTCGGGTCATTATGACGAGTCTGTCTCGGAAGCTTGATACTAGGATTTTATCTTCAGTCGGGTCATTATGACGAGCCTGTCTCGGAAGCTTGATACTAGGATGTTATCTTCAGTCGGGTCATTATGACGAGTCAGCCCGGGAAGCTTGATACCAGGATTCTATCTTCAGTCGGGTCATTATGACGAGTCTGTCCCAGAAGCTTGATACTAGGATTTTATCTTCAGTCGGGTCATTATGACGAGTCTGTCCCAGAAGCTTGATACTAGGATTCTATCTTCAGTCGGGTCATTGTGACGAGTCTGTCCCGGATGCTTGATACAAGGATTCTATCTTCAGTCGGGTCATTATGACGAGTCTGTCCCGGAAGCTTGATACTAGGATTCTATCTTCAGTCGGGTCATTATGACGAGTCTGTCCCAGAAGCTTGATACTAGGATTCTATCTTCAGGCGGGTCATTATGACGAGTCTGTCTCGGAAGCTTGATATTAGGATTTTATCTTCAGTCGGGTCATTATGACGAGTCTGTCCCGGATGCTTGATACTAGGATTTTATCTTCAGTCGGGTCATTATAACAAGTCTGTCCCCGAAGCTTGATACTAGGATTCTATCTATAGTCTGGTCATTATGACGAGTCTGTCCCGGAAGCTTGATACTAGGATTCTATCTATAGTCGGGTCATTATGACGAGTCTGTCCCGGAAGCTTGATACTAGGATTCTATCTTCAGTCGGGTCATTATGACGAGTCTGTCCCAGAAGCTTGATACTAGGATTCTATCTTCAGTCGGGTCATTATGACGAGTCTGTCTCGGAAGCTTGATACTAGGATTTTATCTTCAGTCGGGTCATTATGACGAGTCTGTCTCGGAAGCGTGATACTAGGATTTTATCTTCAGTCGGGTCATTATAACGAGTCTGTCCCGGAAGCTTGATACTAGGATTTTATCTTCAGTCGGGTCATTATAACGAGTCTGTCCGGGAAGCTTGATACTAGGATTTTATCTTCAGTCGGGTCATTATGACGAGTCTGTTCCCGAAGCTTGATACTAGGATTTTATCTTCAGTCGGGTCATTATAACGAGTCTGTCCCGGAAGCTTGATACTAGGATTTTATCTTCAGTCGGGTCATTATAACGAGTCTGTCCGGGAAGCTTGATACTAGGATTTTATCTTCAGTCGGGTCATTATGACGAGTCTGTTCCCGAAGCTTGATACTAGGATTTTATCTTCAGTCGGGTCATTATAACGAGTCTGTCCCGGAAGCTTGATACTAGGATTCTATCTTCAGTCGGGTCATTATGACGAGTCTGTCCCGGAAGCTTGATACTAGGATTCTATCTTCCGTCGGGTCATTATGACAAGTCTGTCCCCGAAGCTTGATACTAGGATATATCTTCAGTCGGGTCATTATGACGAGTCTGTCCCGGAAGCTTGATACTAGGATTCTATCTTCAGTCAAGTCATTATGACGAGTCTGTCCCGGAAGCATGATACTAGGATTCTATCTTCAGTCGGGTCATTATGACGAGTCTGTCTCGGAAGCTTGATACTAGGATTCTATCTTCAGTCGGGTCATTATGACGAGTCTGTCCCGGAAGCTTGATACTAGGATTCTATCTTCAGTCGGGTCATTATGACGAGTCTGTCCCGGAAGCTTGATACTAGGATTCTATCTTCAGTCGGGTCATTATGACGAGTCTGTCCCGGAAGCTTGATACTAGGATTATACCTTCAGTCGGGTCGTTATGACGAGTCTGTCCCGGAAGCTTGATACTAGGATTCTATCTTCAGTATAGTCATTATGACGAGTCTGTCCCGGAAGCTTGATACTAGGATTCTATCTTCAGTATAGTCATTATGACGAGTCTGTCTCGGAAGCTTGATACTAGGATTATACCTTCAGTCGGGTCATTATGACGAGTCTGTCCCGGAAGCTTGATACTAGGATTATACCTTCAGTCGGGTCGTTATGACGAGTCTGTCCCGGAAGCTTGATACTAGGATTCTATCTTTAGTATAGTCATTATGACGAGTCTGTCCCGGAAGCTTGATACTAGGATTCTATCTTCAGTATAGTCATTATGACGAGTCTGTCCCGGAAGCTTGATACTAGGATTCTATCTTCAGTCGGGTCGTTATGACGAATCTGTCCCGGAAACTTGATACTAGGATTATACCTTCAGTCGGGTCATTATGACGAGTCTGTCCCGGAAGCTTGATACTAGGATTCTATCTTCCGTCGGGTCATTATGACAAGTCAGTCCCCGAAGCTTGATACTAGGATTATATCTTCAGTTTGGTCATTATGACAAGTCTGTTCCCGAAGCTTGATACTAGGATATATCTTCAGTCGGGTCATTATGACGAGTCTGTCCCGGAAGCTTGAAAATAGGATTCTATCTTCAGTATAGTCATTGTGACGAGTCTGTCCCGGAAGCTTGATACAGGGATTATATCTTCAGTCTGGTCATTATGACGAGTCTGTCTCGGAAGCTTGATACTAGGATTCTATCTTCAGTCGGGTCATTATGACGAGTCTGTCCCGGAAGCTTGATACTAGGATTCTATCTTCAGTCGAGTCATTATGACGAGTCTGTCCCGGAAGCTTTATACTAGGATTCTATCTTCAGTCGGGTCATTATGACGAGTCTGTCCCGGAAGCTTGATACTAGGATTTTATCTTCAGTCGGGTCATTATGACGAGTCTGTCTCGGAAGCGTGATACTAGGATTCTATCTTCAGTCGGGTCATTATGACGAGTCTGTCTCGGAAGCTTGATACTAGGATTCTATCTTCAGTCGGGTCATTATGACGAGTCTGTCTCGGAAGCTTGATACTAGGATTCTATCTTCAGTCGAGTCATTATGACGAGGTTGTCCCGGAACCTCAATACTAGGATTATATCCTCAGTTAGGTCATTATGAAGAGTCTGTCCCGGAAGCATGATACTATGATTCTATCTTCAGTCGGGTCATTATAACGAATCTGTCCCGGAAGCTTGATACTAGGATTCTATCTTCAGTCGGGTCATTATAACGAGTCTGTCCCGGAAGCTTGATACGAGGATTCTATCTTCAGTCGGGTCATTATGACGAGTCTGTCTCGGAAGCTTGATACTAGGATTCTATCTTCAGTCGAGTCATTATGACGAGTCTGTCCCGGAACCTCAATACTAGGATTCTATCTTCAGTCGGGTCATTATAACGAATCTGTCCCGGAAGCATGATACTATGATTCTATCTTCAGTCGAGTCATTATGACGAGTCTGTCCCGGAACCTCAATACTAGGATTCTATCTTCAGTCGGGTCATTATGAAGAGTCTGTCCCGGAAGCATGATACTATGATTCTATCTTCAGTCGGGTCATTATAACGAATCTGTCTCGGAAGCTTGATACTAGGATTCTATCTTCAGTCTGGTCATTATGACGAGTCTGTCCCTGAAGCATGATACTATGATTCTATCTTCAGTCGGGTCATTATGACGAGTCAGCCCGGGAAGCTTGATACTAGGATTCTATCTTCAGTCGGGTCATTATGAAGAGTCTGTCCCGGAAGCATGATACTAGGATTTTATCTTCAGTCGGGTCATTATGACGAGTCTGTCTCGGAAGCTTGATACTAGGATTCTATCTTCAGTCGGGTCATTATAACGAATCTGTCCCGGAAGCTTGATACTAGGATTATATTACCCAGGAAACGCCGAGAACTGAAATGTCAGTGTAATTTACACCGGTAGTACTGGTGGATTACCCATTAAACGCCGTGATATAACTGAAATGTCAGGGTAATTTACACCGGTAGTACTGGTGGATTACCCATTAAACGCCGTGATATAACTGAAATGTCAGGGTAATTTACACCGGTAGTACTGGTGGATTACCCATTAAACGCCGTGATATAACTGAAATACTTTGGACAACGGCATACAACACCATTTAAAGAAACAAAGCACAATTAGCTTATTATTTGGCTATTTGACATTATCGTTATATAACTGAAATGTCAGGGTAATTTATACAGCTAGTACGGGTGGATTACCAATTAAACGCCGTAATATAATTGAAATACTTTGGACAACGGCATACTGCACCATTTAAAGAAACAAAGCACAATTAGCTTATTATTTGGCTATTTGTCATTATCGTTATATAACTGAAATGTCAGGGTAATTTATACAGGTAGTACTGGTGGGTTGCCCATTAAACGCCGTAATATAACTGAAATACTTTCGACAACGGCATACTGCACCATTTAAAGAAACAAAGCACAATGAGCTTTTTATTAGGCTATTTGTCAGTATCGTTATATAACTGAAATACCAAATCTTTCATAAATAAAGATTTCCGGATTATCGTGTAAATCAAACGGTTGAATCGAGATATAGCACTTTCCGATAAACTATTTACTAACTTCATACTCAATGGTCACGTATTAAGATATATTGTTTCCATTTTCTCCCCTGAATAATTCATGTAAAACAATCGATTTAAGCAATAAACCTGGAATCGACAATCCTTAATGGGTACTCAAAACGTTCGGAAATTATCTTTACTTTTTAAATATGGAATCATTTCGTACCTTTCCGACATTTTCATCAATAGCGGTCCTATATGGTATTCCGGTGAAAAATGGTGACTGATCTTGTACGTCCTTTATTTGGATTATTAGACTTGTATTGGATGTCTGTGGAGGTATTCCAAGATCCTACAACAATAACAGCTACAATGACAATTACAAGAAATGCAGAAGATGATGGAAACCTTTAGTAACACTATTTTATTTATATTTCCAATTTAATTGTTTGATAATATGAGATAATGATGATTTGTAAGGATTTAATTAATTCAGTCAAAGTATGATAATAAGTAATTGTTGGAATCACGTGTTGTGAAATCGATTGAATAACAATAACGGTGGCCGCCGAAAAGCATGCGTGCGCATATTATGACGAAAGAAAATACACTCCAATCAAATTCAAGGGAGGTTGACCTTAAAGTCCATTATGTTATCATAAACCATGTACATTGCCATATGTTAAAATAGAAATTAAAACTTAAAACAGCATAGCGGACTGTTGCTAAACAAAAACAAAAAAATCTGCAGACGACTTTGAAAACATACAGTTTTCATGGAAACTATCTATGAATTAAAGAACAATTTTTAAATAGAGTTGAAAACATTGTGACAAAGGAAGAAATTGCAAAAGGCGCATGCTCCAGAGGCGTCAGAAAGCGTCTTTATGTGATAAAGGGTTAAAACAAACATAAATGTATGACAGGTAATGTTAGTTGTATCCAAAATATGTTGTATTTAAAATCAAACATTCTGTTACTATACCTCTTTTTGGATTGATTGCATCACGTATTTCAGAAAAACACAAATAATAGCTTATAAACTTTGCAATTTTATCTATTTGACCTAATCCTGACCTTGTGCAGAGATGTATGAGATCGTCCATGGAAACGTATACAATCTGCTATTGTCCAGTGTTTAGCATGGAGTGTGAAACCAGGCGTCCCGGGTTCGATCTCCACTCCCGATGGTCAATGCAAGTCACATTTCCTAGCCAGGATCAAGGGATCATGAATAAATATTCTGTCACCGTGAATAGTTAAAGTTAAGTCACAAACCTCAATAAATTAAAAAATCACATTTAGAATGTCATGTAAACATGTAAGTCTTTATTATATTATATCTGGACAAAGGTCAGGATGAGGTCAACATTGTTGAGGTATAACTTTATTCAACGCGAATGTTTGCGTAACGTGTTCCATGCTCAATCGTACAATCTTGTATACGCACTATGTGATATGAGCCGTCCCGTGAGAAACCAACAGTATGGCCTCTGCGTAATGTATCGACCAGGTCAGCCTGTGCAGTCCGCGCAGACTGATCCGGGCCGTCACATTCTGTCTCAGGGGGATAGAGGTATAGAGAAATGATTCCTGTAACAGAAAATCCACAGGAGAAAAAAAGTGTCTATCCGGGTAAGCCTGCACGGCATGCTAAGGCTGGTCATGTTCGATACTTTACGCAGAATCCACAGTGTTGGTTTACTCGCGGGACGGCTCGTATGTTGAATGAACGCATAGACAGTGATATAACTTACACCGTGGTAATCAGTTTTAAATGGTCAGGTAATAAATATACTGAGCGCGAATGTTTAGGTAACGCATGTCATGCTTATTCTTACGATCCCGTATACTCACTTTGGCGATGACTGTAAACTGGTAGTAACTGTTATTTTCGTAGTCGACTGCCATCTGCTGGGTGACTAGTCCCGTCGTGTCATTAATGGTGAACGTTTTATTGTACTCTTCCCATCTTTCATCAGACTATCAAAATGAAATGTTTAATCCTTTCCTACTTGCTAGCGCATCTACAACAGACGACTTTTGAAAACAGTGTGGCAGAAGTAGACATTGTTCATTATAAACAATTTCTACTTTTGCCAAAATGTTTTCCAGTCAAATCGATTATGATACTTTAATTAAAAGATAGTTTCTATATGTTTGCCTAGATGTTTTCAAACGGTTTATTCCCGAGTGTCCAACATTTTGATTTTTGGGCTAATATTTTTATTCAAATTTAGTAATTATACGTTTAATTTCAAGTTGTCTATTGTACATAATATATGGATAACATTAAAATAACAAGTACCCTATTCAGTTGAACACATCATTTTAGAGAAAGCAACCTGATCTCGTTTTTCACCTTTTTCAAGGTGTTTGAATATTATTTACAAAATCAACATGTTTTTCTTACATTGTTTGAGACTCTGTTTATAAAATTTTACAGACATTTGCAAGTGGAGAAAATATGTAGCTCTGTCCGCATACTCAATTGCACTAATGGACCCTTCACGCAGGCGTTCCTTTAGGGATGCTAGTCGTGTGTCGATGTTCTTGTATTTCCTGCTCTTGGTCGGTATTTTACCTCCTGTAGCATACTGAACTACCTTGATACAACTTCCTGGATTGAAAAGATGTTCGGGTGAGAATGCTGAACAGCTTTCTTCAACTTGCTATGCCAGCCTTCTAAATTGTTCGTCGTCCTTGGACCTTTGGTGTTGAAGTGATTCCAAATATGTTTGTCAACCCAGTACTCATTTACATACTCTGTGAAGGTTTCAACGGCTGGTGGAAGGTCATTGGATGCTTCGAACCACATATCTTCAACTGTGTTGATTGGTACAAGTAGTAAAACTGCTGCTCGTCTGACTAGGCGGTGAATGTCTACATTAGTTCTGTATTCGTTTGTCAAACCAGTAGATTGTACCTTCCTCCAGATACACTGTGCGTAGTGGAAGAAGCAAGCCTTCACGTCCGTCGTCTGGCGTTGCATAGGTCCTCCAGATTTTTCTGCGTGGCGAACACGAGCATTCTGCTTTCTTCACCCACGTCTATAAGCAGAAACTGCTCACCAGCTAATGTCTCTGTCCACTCCCCTTCCAGACGTTTATCCTGTCTTTTTCTCTGAAGCACTGGTCTGTCTTTGTTTCTCTCGCGATGAGGTTGAGACTTACATACTTACACATTTGTGGCCATCAATAACCAGACTCATTCCGCCGCGCTTGTTCTTCACAAAAATCTAGTTTGACTAGAGCATTAACCATGTTTTCAGTATGATATAAAAACACTATATTATACTTTTTTCAAAAATTTCAATTCAATAAATGCACTGACAGTTTGTTTCTTAGAAATAAAAGCATTTTATGGTGAAAATACAACAGTCAAATAATTAATTACTTTAATATAATTGAATGTTTGTGCAAACGGTAATATTAATTATAAGCGGTTTTTTGTTGTTGCTGTCGAAAACACATTAAATAAATATATGATTGCATGTTTGGGCAAACAAATGAAGGTGAACATACTGTGAAAACAGTAAACCGCAGTCAAATAATTAAATTACTTTAATATAATTGAATGTTGTTTGTGCATAGGTTAATAATGGAATAGGCAAAATAACAGGACTGTATTCTCACATTTCCCTTACCGCTCTTAATCACTCCGCATTAAGGGTAAATATTATTTTCAAAATGTGGGATAATCGGGAAGACACCTTTCAAACGAGTCTGCTGCAGATTTGTAGTCTGTGTTTTGTAAACACATTAATACAAGACGATGCATATAAACATGCTTATACTACAGTGTATCCTATATCATACTTATTTAATCACATACATTAGCAAAACAATTTGGCGAGCAGGACCAAAACCAGTAAATGTTTATACACGAGTGATAGAATGAATGCATGCATTACCTGACAATACGACAGTTAATGAAAACGTGAAGTACATACGTACATATAGACAGACAGACCCACAACGGACAGACGACGGAAAAGTAATCCCTAAATAGGATATAATCATGAAATAAACACTTCTCTCCAATCACGAAACAATTGTTTGCCATGTTTTCATGTTACAAAATAGTTTAAGAGTAGGACTATCTAGGAATTTTCGCTCAATGTTTGGTTTAAGTATTTTCGGGTCACAAAATATCTGATCAGTTTATATGAATCTTTCGCAGGAAAACTCTGTTACTATTTATTTAGAACGTAATCCAAAAGTACAAACGGCTACGATTGTCTGAACCCTTTTCAACATACAAACGCTTTCTGAATCTTCTGCAGCAGACGACTTTTTAAGATATTCCCATAAACTATTTCTCTTTTTACCACAATGTTTGTAACTATATTCAATAAACAAATTTGTTGTATGTTGAAAAAGGTTAAGATTTAAGATTTAAGATAATATTTCAATTTCAATACATGATTATGATTACCAACACAATGTTTACTAGTCGTAGATTCTTAAAGATGTTTTCCAGATAAACTTAAAGAAGCAGAAGTTCACTGACATCTATGAGAACTCCAATAACTCTAATATAACAGTTTAGGCCGTGAAACTATTCAACTCTGAAATTGTCTCTGTTTTCAGAAATTAATTCTTAACTCCAAATCAGGTTTCCGATTGGTCGATTTCAAGAATGAGTTTGATTCAAACCAATCAGATTCTTGAGCACAAATTCTATGTGTTTTGGAGCCAATTAGTGTATTCATCTGATATATTGAACCTTGTAGTGTTATTTAAATTATGGTTAATTCATACATACCTGAGTGACAGGCTGAAACGAAAAAGAGAAAATGAGCGTTGATCCAGGAAAACCCAGTTTTACAAGTGTAGATAAAAACTGCCTTAATGAATCTAAATGGACACTATTTTAGAGGGAAGTTCTGAAATCTTCTTTGACTTATTAACGAACAGCGGAGATCAAGATCAAGCTGCATGAATGCGTAAATTTAATTCGATGTACATTTGTTAGAGATATATGATGTCCTGCAGGTGTTTTTTGCAGAGCATCACTAACATAATATATTAGACAATGGTGCTAGAAAGTTAAACTTCATTTAACAATTCTGACACAGTTGGACATCATAAAATGTAGCTAATAAGAGATGATACATTTAATCAGTATCTATTATTCATGGTGTATATTTCAAGTTGTATTTTAAAAACAACAGTCCCGTGTTCAATTGACACTGAATTCTGTACATGTTGCGCGAACACCCGCTATGTTTGCACCTCTGCCGGTTTCGAGTCAATTGTCTTTAGATGTGTGTGATTGACTATCGTTTTCAAAAAGAAATACAGGTATGATAGGCTTAACATGTCAATCTAACCATATGTCATTCATTTTGTGTAGACTCTTAACTCTTTCAGTGCCAAAGGCAATATTGAGCTTTTTGCAAACAATACAGATTCAGGTGAGTCAGCTCGTAACGAGCTGTCTCACCTGAAATCTGCATTGTTTGGCTGTGAGTTATAAAAATATTCCAAAAATCCTATAACATGAAAATAGAGTCGTCCGAGCTCGAACATGGAAGCGTCTACTTTAAACAATTCGGCGCTGAAAGAGTTAAGACTGCATCATTGAGACGGTGCATTATTTATGTAATAAGTCACAGCTTTGATGATCATATTTGTTCGTCGTTTGGCAGGGACATTAATCCGTATTAGTAGTCCCTGAACTTGGCTATATAGCTATTTTAACTAAATGATAGAATAAAATTATTCAACATTGTTTAAATAAAAAAGTGCATATAGTATATCAATTCACATAAATATCAACTTTTATAACTTTTGATATCATTGCGGACGATTTAACAAGTTCAGTTATAAAGGAGAATTTAATTTAAAAGGATAATGTGTGTAAATTAAAAACTTACTCGCATGGAATATTTAACTGTAGCGTTACTTCCTCTGTCTGGGTCATTTGCTGTTACGTGAAACGTTTGATTTGTTGCTGAACCACTATGTGTCTACAAAGTTAATAGAAAAACACAAATGAACCTTTATCATGTTGAATCCTGCAACTCATATCGCTTGATTAGCTTGATAATAGGTTCTATCAAATGAATTGAGTAGTGTTTGCTTCTTGCGACATCTCGATTTATCAGTAACAAACTATGTAGACCACGAACGTGAAGGCTGTTCTGGGTCTTCATTGTTGTCAATTGTAGTTTAAGGTCGGGCACACCATCATCAGGGTTTACATTGACCGATTATATGACAGTTAATTTTACAAAAGTACCGAATAACACGTGGTATTAATGTTAGTGTTCTTTTCCACAATTTTGCCCATCTCCGTGTTTAAATGATTAAAGTGTTTAGTTAGTTTGTTGATGATTTAATTATTCCCGTTCGGGTCATACATAAGACTAAAATAGTAGTTATATGGTTTCGGGGGTAGCATTACGGCTGATGCAGCTGTGCCATGATAAATCATACCGGAAGAAATGGTAAACTACCCAGGAAACGCTGTTATTATACTGGACATTGTTTAAGGCGTGATAAATTAGCCAGGAAACGCTTTTATTATACTGGACATTGTTTAAGGCGTGATAAATTAGCCAGGAAACGCTGTTATTATACTGGACATTGTTAAAAGCGTGGTAAACTAGCCAGGTAACGCTGTTATTATGCTGGACATTCTTAAAAGCGTGGTAAACTATCCTGGAAACGCTGTTATTATACTGGACATTGTTAAAAGTGTGGTAAACTACCCAGGAAACGCTGTTATTATGCTGGACATTCTTAAAAGCGTGGTAAACTATCCTGGAAACGCTGTTATTATACTGGACATTGTTAAAAGCGTGGTAAACTATCCAGGAAACGCTCTTATCATACTGGACATTGTTAAAAGTGTGGTAAACTATCCAGGAAACGCTGCTATTATACTGGACATTGTTAAAAGCGTGGTAAACTACCCAGGAAACGCTGCTAATATACTTGACATTGTTAAAGGTGTGGTAAACTATCCAGGAAACGCTGCTATTATACTGGACATTGTTAAAAGTGTGGTAAACTATCCAGGAAACGCTACTATTATACTGGACATTGTTAAAAGTGTGGTAAACTACCCAGGAAACGCTGTTATTATACTGGACATTGTTAAAATAGTGGTAAACTATCCAGGAAACGCTGCTATTATACTGGACATTGTTAAATGCGTGGTAAACTACCCAGGAAACGCTGTTATTATACTGGACATTGTTAAAAGCGTGGTAAACTACCCAGGAAACGCTGCTAATATACTGGACATTGTTAAAAGTGTGGTAAACTATCCAGGAAACGCTGCTATTATACTGGACATTGTTAAAAGTGTGGTAAACTATCCAGGAAACGCTGCTATTATACTGGACATTGTTAAAAGCGTGGTAAACTACCCAGGAAACGCTACTATTATACTGGACATTGTTAAAAGTGTGGTAAACTACCCAGGAAACGCTGCTAATATACTGGACATTGTTAAAAGTGTGGTAAACTATCCAGGAAACGCTGCTATTATACTGGACATTGTTAAAAGTGTGGTAAACTACCCAGGAAACGCTGCTAATATACTGGACATTGTTAAAAGTGTGGTAAACTATCCAGGAAACGCTGCTATTATACTGGACATTGTTAAAAGTGTGGTAAACTATCCAGGAAACGCTACTATTATACTGGACATTGTTGAAAGTGTGGTAAACTACCCAGGAAACGCTGTTATTATACTGGACATTGTTAAAAGCGTGGTAAACTATCCAGGAAACGCTTCTATTATACTGGACATTGTTAAAAGTGTAAAAAACTACCCAGGAAACGCTGCTATTATACTGGACATTGTTAAAAGTGTGGTAAACTATCCAGGAAACGCTGCTATTATACTGGACATTGTTAAAAGCGTGGTAAACTACCCAGGAAACGCTGCTATTATACTGGACATTGTTAAAAGTGTGGTAAACTACCCAGGAAACGCTGTTATTATACTGGACATTGTTAAAAGCGTGGTAAACTATCCAGGAAACGCTTCTATTATACTGGACATTGTTAAAAGTGTAGAAAACTACCCAGGAAACGCTGCTATTATACTGGACATTGTTAAAAGTGTGGTAAACTATCCAGGAAACGCTGCTATTATACTGGACATTGTTAAAATAGTGGTAAACTATCCAGGAAACGCTGCTATTATACTGGACATTGTTAAATGCGTGGTAAACTACCCAGGAAACGCTGTTATTATACTGGACAGTGTTAAAAGCGTGGTAAACTATCAAGGGAACGCTGCTATTATACTGGACATTGTTAAAAGTGTGGTAAACTATCCAGGAAACGCTTCTATTATACTGGACATTGTTAAAAGCGTGGTAAACTATCCATGAAACGATGTTATTATACTGGACATTGTTAAAAGTGTAGAAAACTACCCATGAAACGCTGTTATTATACTGGACATTGTTAAAAGTGAAGAAAACTACCCAGGAAACGCTGTTATTATACTGGACAGTGTTAAAAGCGTGGTAAACTATCAAGGGAACGCTGTTATTATACTGCACATTGTTAAAAGTGTGGTAAACTATCAAGGGAACGCTGCTATTATACTGGACATTGTTAAAAGTGTGGTAAACTATCCAGGAAACGCTGCTATTATACTGGACATTGCTAAAAGTGTGGTAAACTACCCAAAAAACGCTGTTATTATACTGGACTTTGTTAAAAGTGTGGTAAACTATCAAGGAAACGCTAATATTATACTGGACATTGTTAAAAGCGTGGTAAACTACCCAGGAAACACTGTTATTATACTGGACATTGTTAAAAGTGTGGTAAACTATCCAGGAAACGCTGTTATTATACTGGACATTGTTAAAAGCGTGGTAAACTATCCAGGAAACACTGTTATTATACTGGACATTTCTAAACGCGTGGTAAACTACCCAGGAAACGCTGTTATTATACTGGACATTGTTAAAAGTGTGGTAAACTATCCAGAAAACGCTGTTATTATACTGAACATTGTTAAAAGCGTGGTAAACTACCCAGCGAAACGCTGTTATTATACTGGACATTGTTAAAAGCGTGGTAAACTATCCAGGAAACGCTGTTATTATACTGGACATTGTTAAAAGCGTGGTAAACTACCCAGGAAACGCTGTTATTAAACTTGACATTGTTAAATGTGTGGTAAACTATCCAGAAAACGCTGTTATTATACTGGACATTGTTAAAAGCGTGATTAACTACCAATGAAACGCTGTTATTATACTGGACAATGTTAAAAGCGTGGTAAACTATCCAGGAAACGCTGTTATTATACTGGACATTGTTAAAAGCGTGGTAAACTATCCAGGAAACGCTGTTATTATACTGGACATTGTTAAAAGCGTGGTAAACTACCCATGAAACGCTGTTATTATACTGGACATTGTTAAAAGCGTGGTAAACTATCCATGAAACGCTGTTATTATACTGGACATTGTTAAAAGCGTGGTAAACTACCCATGAAACGCTGTTATTATACTGGACATTGTTAAAAGCGTGGTAAACTATCCAGGAAACGATGTTTTTATACTGGACATTGTTAAAAGCGTGGTAAACTACCCATGAAACGCTGTTATTATACTGGACATTGTTAAAAGCGTGGACAACTATCCAGGAAACGATGTTATTATACTGGACATTGTTAAAAGTGTGGTAAACTATCCAGGAAACGCTGTTATTATACTGGACATTGTTAAAAGCGTGGTAAACTACCCATGAAACGCAGTTATTAAACTGGACATTGTTAAAAGTGTGGTAAACTATCCAGGAAACGATGTTATTATACTGGACATTGTTAAAAGCGTGGTAAACTATCCAGGAAACACTGTTATTATACTGGACATTGTTAAAAGCGTGGTAAACTACACATGAAACGTTGTTATTATACTGGACATTGTTAAAAGCGTGGTAAACTACCCATGAAACGCAGTTATTATACTGGACATTTTTAAAAGTGTGGTAAACTATCCAGGAAACGATGTTATTATACTGGACATTGATAAAAGTGTGGTAAACTATCCAGGAAACACTGTTATTATACTGGACATTGTTAAAAGCGTGTTAAACTATCCAGGAAACGCTGTTATTATACTGGACATTGTTAAAAGCGTGGTAAACTATCCAGGAAACGCTGTTATTATACTGGACATTCTTAAAAGCGTGGTAAACTACCCAGGAAACGCTGCTATTATACTGGACATTGTTAAAAGCGTGGTAAACTACCCAGGAAACGCTTCTATTATACTGGACATTGTTAAAAGTGTAGTAAACTACCAAGGAAACTCTGTTATTATACTGGACAGTGTTAACAGAATGGTAAACTACCCAGGAAACGCTTCTTTTATACTGGACATTGTTAAAAGTGTAGTAAACTACATAGGAAACGCTGTTAATATACTGGACATTGTTTAAAGCGTGGTAAACTACCCAGGAAACGCTTCTATTATACTGGACATTGTTAAAAGTGTAGTAAACTACCCAGGAAACGCTTCTATTATACTGGACAGTGATAAAAGAATGGTAAACTACCCAGGAAACGCTTCTATTATACTGGACATTGTTAAAAGTGTGGTAAACTATCCAGGAAACGCTGTTATTATACTGGACATTGTTAAAAGCGTGGTAAACTACCCAGGAAACGCTGTTATTATACTGGACATTGTTAAAAGGGTGGTAAACTACACAGGAAACTCTGTTATTATACTGGACAGTGTTAACAGAATGGTAAACTACCCAGGAAACGCTTCTTTTATACTGGACATTGTTAAAAGTGTAGTAAACTACATAGGAAACGCTGTTAATATACTGGACATTGTTTAAAGCGTGGTAAACTACCCAGGAAACGCTTCTATTATACTGGACATTGTTAAAAGTGTAGTAAACTACCCAGGAAACGCTTCTATTATACTGGACAGTGATAAAAGAATGGTAAACTACCCAGGAAACGCTTCTATTATACTGGACATTGTTAAAAGTGTGGTAAACTATCCAGGAAACGCTGTTATTATACTGGACATTGTTAAAAGCGTGGTAAACTACCCAGGAAACGCTGTTATTATACTGGACATTGTTAAAAGGGTGGTAAACTACACAGGAAACGCTTCTATTATACTGGACATTGTTAAAAGAATGGTAAACTACACAGGAAACGCTTCTATTATACTGGACATTGTTAAACGAATGGTAAACTACACAGGAAACGCTTCTATTATACTGGACATTGTTAAAAGAATGGTAAACTACACAGGAAACGCTTCTATTATACTGGACATTGTTAAAAGAATAGTAAACTACACAGGAAACTCTTCTAGTATACTGGACATTGTTAAAAGCGTGGTAAACTACCCAGGAAACGCTGTTATGATACTGAACAATGTTAAAAGAATGGTAAACTACCCAGGAAACGCTTCTATTAGACTGGACATTGTTAAAAGTGTAGTAAACCATCCAGGAAACTCTGCTATTATACTGGACAGTGTTAACAGAATGGTAAACTACCCAGGAAACGCTGCTATTATACCGGACAGTGTTAAAAGAATGGTAAATTACCCAGGAAACGCTGTTATTATACTGGACATTGTTAAAAGTGTGGTAAACTATCAAGGAAACGTTGTTATTATACTGGACATTGTTAAAAGCGTGGTAAACTACCCAGGATACTTTGTTATTATACTGGACATTGTTAAAAGCGTGGTAAACTACCCAGGATACTTTGCTATTATACTGGACATTGTTTAAAGTGTAGTAAACTACCCAGGAAACGCTTCTATTATACTGGACATTGTTAAAAGAATGGTAAACTACCCAGGATACTTTGTTATTATACTGGACATTGTTAAAAGCGTGGTAAACTACCCAGGATACTTTGTTATTATACTGGACATTGTTTAAAGTGTAGTAAACTACCCAGGAAACGCTTCTATTATACTGGACATTGTTAAAAGCGAGGTTAACTACCCAGGATACTTTGTTATTATACTGGACATTGTTAAAAGCGTGGTAAACTACCCAGGAAACGTTTCTATTATACTCGACATTGTTAAAAGTGTAGTATACTACATAGGAAACGCTGTTAATATACTGGACATTGTTTAAAGCGTGGTAAACTACCCAGGAAACGCTTCTATTATACTGGACATTGTTAAAAGAATAGTAAACTACACAGGAAACTCTTCTAGTATACTGGACATTGTTAAAAGCGTGGTAAACTACCCAGGAAACGCTGTTATGATACTGAACAATGTTAAAAGAATGGTAAACTACCCAGGAAACGCTTCTATTAGACTGGACATTGTTAAAAGTGTAGTAAACCATCCAGGAAACTCTGCTATTATACTGGACAGTGTTAACAGAATGGTAAACTACCCAGGAAACGCTGCTATTATACCGGACAGTGTTAAAAGAATGGTAAATTACCCAGGAAACGCTGTTATTATACTGGACATTGTTAAAAGTGTGGTAAACTATCAAGGAAACGTTGTTATTATACTGGACATTGTTAAAAGCGTGGTAAACTACCCAGGATACTTTGTTATTATACTGGACATTGTTAAAAGCGTGGTAAACTACCCAGGATACTTTGTTATTATACTGGACATTGTTTAAAGTGTAGTAAACTACCCAGGAAACGCTTCTATTATACTGGACATTGTTAAAAGAATGGTAAACTACCCAGGATACTTTGTTATTATACTGGACATTGTTAAAAGCGTGGTAAACTACCCAGGATACTTTGTTATTATACTGGACATTGTTTAAAGTGTAGTAAACTACCCAGGAAACGCTTCTATTATACTGGACATTGTTAAAAGCGAGGTTAACTACCCAGGATACTTTGTTATTATACTGGACATTGTTAAAAGCGTGGTAAACTACCCAGGAAACGTTTCTATTATACTCGACATTGTTAAAAGTGTAGTATACTACATAGGAAACGCTGTTAATATACTGGACATTGTTTAAAGCGTGGTAAACTACCCAGGAAACGCTTCTATTATACTGGACATTGTTAAAAGTGTAGTAAACTACCCAGGAAACGCTTCTATTATACTGGACAGTGATAAAAGAATGGTAAACTACCCAGGAAACGCTTCTATTATACTGGACATTGTTAAAAGTGTGGTAAACTATCCAGGAAACGCTATTATTATACTGGACATTGTTAAAAGCGTGGTAAACTACCCAAGAAACGCTGTTATTATACTGGACATTGTTAAAAGGGTGGTAAACTACACAGGAAACGCTTCTATTATACTGGACATTGTTAAAAGAATGGTAAACTACACAGGAAACGCTTCTATTATACTGGACATTGTTAAAAGAATGGTAAACTACACAGGAAACGCTTCTATTATACTGGACATTGTTAAAAGAATGGTAAACTACACAGGAAACGCTTTTATTATACTGGACATTGTTAAAAGAATGGTAAACTACACAGGAAACTCTTCTAGTATACTGGACATTGTTAAAAGCGTGGTAAACTACCCAGGAAACGCTGTTATGATACTGAACATTGTTAAAAGAATGGTAAACTACCCAGGAAACGCTTCTATTAGACTGGACATTGTTAAAAGTGTATTAAACCATCCAGGAAACTCTGCTATTATACTGGACAGTGTTAACAGAATGGTAAACTACCCAGGAAACGCTGCTATTATACCGGACAGTGTTAAAAGAATGGTAAATTACCCAGGAAACGCTGTTATTATACTGGACATTGTTAAAAGTGTGGTAAACTATCAAGGAAACGTTGTTATTATACTGGACATTGTTAAAAGCGTGGTAAACTACCCAGGATACTTTGTTATTATACTGGACATTGTTAAAAGCGTGGTAAACTACCCAGGATACTTTGTTATTATACTGGACATTGTTTAAAGTGTAGTAAACTACCCAGGAAACGCTTCTATTATACTGGACATTGTTAAAAGAATGGTAAACTACCCAGGATACTTTGTTATTATACTGGACATTGTTAAAAGCGTGGTAAACTACCCAGGATACTTTGTTATTATACTGGACATTGTTTAAAGTGTAGTAAACTACCCAGGAAACGCTTCTATTATACTGGACATTGTTAAAAGCGAGGTTAACTACCCAGGATACTTTGTTATTATACTGGACATTGTTAAAAGCGTGGTAAACTACCCAGGAAACGTTTCTATTATACTCGACATTGTTAAAAGTGTAGTAAACTACATAGGAAACGCTGTTAATATACTGGACATTGTTTAAAGCGTGGTAAACTACCCAGGAAACGCTTCTATTATACTGGACATTGTTAAAAGTGTAGTAAACTACCCAGGAAACGCTTCTATTATACTGGACAGTGATAAAAGAATGGTAAACTACCCAGGAAACGCTTCTATTATACTGGACATTGTTAAAAGTGTGGTAAACTATCCAGGAAACGCTGTTATTATACTGGACATTGTTAAAAGCGTGGTAAACTACCCAGGAAACGCTGTTATTATACTGGACATTGTTAAAAGGGTGGTAAACTACACAGGAAACGCTTCTATTATACTGGACATTGTTAAAAGAATGGTAAACTACACAGGAAACGCTTCTATTATACTGGACATTGTTAAAAGAATGGTAAACTACACAGGAAACGCTTCTATTATACTGGACATTGTTAAAAGAATGGTAAACTACACAGGAAACGCTTCTATTATACTGGACATTGTTAAAAGAATGGTAAACTACACAGGAAACTCTTCTAGTATACTGGACATTGTTAAAAGCGTGGTAAACTACCCAGGAAACGCTTCTATTATACTGGACAGTGATAAAAGAATGGTAAACTACCCAGGAAACGCTTCTATTATACTGGACATTGTTAAAAGTGTGGTAAACTATCCAGGAAACGCTGTTATTATACTGAACATTGTTAAAAGAATGGTAAACTACCCAGGAAACGCTTCTATTAGACTGGACATTGTTAAAAGTGTAGTAAACCATCTAGGAAACTCTGCTATTATACTGGACAGTGTTAACAGAATGGTAAACTACCCAGGAAACGCTGCTATTATACCGGACAGTGTTAAAAGAATGGTAAATTACCCAGGAAACGCTGTTATTATACTGGACATTGTTAAAAGTGTGGTAAACTATCAAGGAAACGTTGTTATTATACTGGACATTGTTAAAAGCGTGGTAAACTACCCAGGATACTTTGTTATTATACTGGACATTGTTAAAAGCGTGGTAAACTACCCAGGATACTTTGTTATTATACTGGACATTGTTTAAAGTGTAGTAAACTACCCAGGAAACGCTTCTATTATACTGGACATTGTTAAAAGAATGGTAAACTACCCAGGATACTTTGTTATTATACTGGACATTGTTAAAAGCGTGGTAAACTACCCAGGATACTTTGTTATTATACTGGACATTGTTTAAAGTGTAGTAAACTACCCAGGAAACGCTTCTATTATACTGGACATTGTTAAAAGAATGGTAAACTACCCAGGATACTTTGTTATTATACTGGACATTGTTAAAAGCGTGGTAAACTACCCAGGATACTTTGTTATTATACTGGACATTGTTTAAAGTGTAGTAAACTACCCAGGAAACGCTTCTATTATACTGGACATTGTTAAAAGCGAGGTTAACTACCCAGGATACTTTGTTATTATACTGGACATTGTTAAAAGCGTGGTAAACTACCCAGGAAACGTTTCTATTATACTCGACATTGTTAAAAGTGTAGTAAACTACATAGGAAACGCTGTTATTATACTGGACACTGTTTAAAGCGTGGTGAACTATCCAGGAAACGCTGTTATTATACTGGACATTGTTAAAAGCGTGGTAAACTATCCAGGAAACGTTTCTATTATACTCGACATTGTTAAAAGTGTAGTAAACTACATAGGAAACGCTGATTTTATACTGGACATTGTTAAAAGCGTGGTAAACTACCCAGGAAACGCTGTTATTATACTGGACATTGTTAAAAGCGTGGTAAACTACCCAGGAAACGCTGTTATTATACTGGACATTGTTAAAAGCGTGGTAAACTATCCAGGAAACGCTGTTATCATACTGGACATTGTTAAAAGCGTGGTAAACTACCCAGGAAACGCTGCTATTATACTGGACATTGTTAAAAGCTTGGTAAACTATCCATGAAACGCTGTTATTATACTGGACATTGTTAAAAGCGTGGTAAACTATCCAGGAAACACTGTTATTATACTGGACATTGTTTAAAGCGTGGTAAACTACCCAGGAAACGCTGTTATTATACTGGACATTTCTAAACGCGTGGTAAACTATCCAGGAAACGCTGTTATCATACTGGACATTTCTAAACGCGTGATAAACTATCCATGAAACACTGTTATCATACTGGACATTGTTGAAAGCGTGGTAAACTATCCATGAAACACTGTTATCATACTGGACATTTCTAAAAGCGTGGTAAACTACCCAGTAAACGCTGTTATTATACTGGACATTGTTAAAAGCGTGGTAAACTATCCATGAAACACTGTTATCATACTGGACATTTCTAAAAGCGTGGTAAACTACCCAGGAAACGCTGTTATTATGCTGGACATTGTTAAAAGTGTAGTAAACTACCAAGGAAAGGCTGCTATTATACTGGACATTGTTAAAAGCGTGGTAAACTACCCAGGAAACGCTGCTATTATACTGGACATTGTTAAACGCGTGGTAAACTATCCAGGAAACGCTGCTATTATACTGGACATTGATAAAAGCGTGGTAAACTATCCATGAAACGCTGTTATTATACTGAACATTGTTAAAAGCGTGGTAAACTATCCAGGAAACGCTGTTATTATACTGGACATTGTTAAAAGCGTGGTAAACTATCCAGGAAATGCTGTTATTATACTGGACATTGTTAAAAGCGTGGTAAACTACCAAGGAGATGCTTTTATTATACTGGACATTGTTAAAAGCTTGGTAAACTACCCAGGAAATGCTGCTATCATATTGAACATTGTTCAAGTGTCGTTTAACATCATTCAAACCGACAATTTCTACAATCATGAAACCAAAGTACCGAGAGTCTATGAAAGAAGATCGTTATGTTTTTTAATTAAATCGCCATCTGCCGAGGAACTTGAACCCTTTTGAAATGAATTTGTCCAGCTATGCATTTGGAAGGAAAATTATAGCCAATCTTTGGAATATCAAAATAAAAAATCTGTTCCAGCAGTCAAAGTGTTTCGACAATTTAGAATAAACCATTCGCCCTTTATCATGAAGCAGGGATCATGGATAATGTTGCAGTGATATAACTGAAACACTGTTAAGAAGGGAAAAACCCATTCCCTATATTTAAACAACAAACACATATAATCTATTCAACACTGTTCACTACGGTGTTCCGTTAGGGCCATCGTGCTATCGCGCATACGCGATGCCACGATAGCACGATGACACGATGGTGATGACACGATGACACGATGACACGATGATGATGGTACGATGACACGATGGTGATGGCACGATGGCACGATGACGATGACGCGATGTAATATCGCGTCATCGTCATCGTGCCATCGTAGCATCGCTCCATCACCATCGTGTCATCGTGTCATCGCGTCATCGTCATCGTGCTATCGTGTCATCACCATCGTGTCATCGTACTATCACCATCGTGTCATCGTGTCATCGTGTCATCACCATCGTGTCATCGTGCTATCGTGGCATCGCTTGTGTTTGTTGACAGCGCGATAGCACGATGGCCCTAACGGAACACTAGTGTTCCGTTAGGGCCATCGTGCTATCGCGCATACGCGATGCCACGATAGCACGATGACACGATGGTGATGGTACGATGACACGATGGTGATGGCACGATGGCACGATGACGATGACGCGATGTAATATCGCGTCATCGTCATCGTGCCATCGTAGCATCGCTCCATCACCATCGTGTCATCGTGTCATCGCGTCATCGTCATCGTGTCATCGTACCATCACCATCGTGTCATCGTGTCATCGTGTCATCACCATCGTGTCATCGTGCTATCGTGGCATCGCGTGTGCTTGTTGACAGCGCGATAGCACGATGGCCCTAACGGTACACCGTATTTCACTGCCAATGCAAGGTATACATGGTTTAACGTTAACTATATACACTGTTAGAGCGTATTGTGTACAAATGAGGTAGATCTAAACATTAATTTGTTACCTCGTTAAATGTCCAGAAGTACGGAATGTCTTGAAACATTGGCGCGTTATCATTGACATCAGTCACGTAAAGTTGAAATGTTGCTGTACGCTGAAATATAGAATTGGATAAGACGCATCTGGCGATTGGGGTTTTATTACATAACATAGAGGTATATGGCAGTAACACCTGCAATATTGTGTCAAGAATGTCTTACGAGTCTATACTACATGCAGGCGGAAAGTGAAGACTTTTGTGCGACCTTTACTATGCATGTTCTCATCAGAGTATTCACTTAACAAAGATGCAATAAGACCTCTAATCGTCAACACGGTTCAAAAATAGAATGTATTAAGTTAATTTTAATATACGGTTGAAATAAAACTTTTTTCCTTAAGTGAATACTGGAAGTGATATATTTTATTAGTGTTTTAAGCTCACTTATAGATATACAGATTAAATTATTAAAGAATCAAAACACAAACCACAACTTGCTTATAGACATAACGATTGAATAATAAAAACACATACTACAACTCATTTATAGAGATAAAGATAACATTTTAAAAACAAATACTACAACTCACTTATAGAGATAAAGATTAAATAATAAAAACACATACTACAACTCGCTTATACAGATAAAGATAAAATATTGAAAACAAACACTACAACTCACTTATAGAGATAACAATTCAATAATAAAAACACATACTACAACTCACTTATAGATGTAAAGATTAAATAATAAAAAGACAAAATACAACTCACTGCTAGAGATAAAGATTAAATAATAAAAACACAAACTACAACTCACTGATAGAGATAAAGATTGAATAATAAAGACACATACTTCAACTCACTTATAGAGATAAAGATTAAATAATAAAAACACAAAATACAACTCTCTGCTATAGATAAAAATTACATAATAAAAACACATACTACAACTCATTTATAGAGATAAAGATAACATTTTAAAAACAAATACTACAACTCACTTATAGAGATAAAGATTAAATAATAAAAACACATACTACAACTCGCGTATACAGATAAAGATAAAATATTAAAAACAAACACTACAACTCACTTATAAAGATAACAATTCAATAATAAAAACACATACTACAACTCACTTATAGATGTAAAGATTAAATAATAAAAAGACAAAATACAACTCACTGCTAGAGATAAAGATTAAATAATAAAAACACAAACTACAACTCACTGATAGAGATAAAGATTAAATAATAAAGACACATACTTCAACTCACTTATAGAGATAAAGATTAAATAATAAAAACACAAAATACAACTCTCTGCTAGAGATAAAGATTACATAATAAAAACACATACTACAACTCATTTAAAGATATAAAGATTAAATTATAAAAACACGAACTACAACTCATTTATAGAGATAAAGATTAAATAATAAAAACACATACTACAACTCATTTATAGAGATAAAGATTAAATAATAAAAACACATACTACAACTCATTTACAGAAATTAAGATTAAATAATAAAAACACGAACTGCAACTCATTTATAGAGATAAAGATTAAATAATAAAAACACACACTACAACTCATTTATAGAGAAAAAGATTAAATAATAAAAACACATACTACAACTCATTTATAGAGATAAAGATTACATAATAAAAACACATACTACAACTCATTTACAGAAATTAAGATTAAATAATAAAAACACGAACTGCAACTCATTTATAGAGATAAAGATTAAATAATAAAAACACACACTACAACTCACTGCTAGAGATAAAGATTAAACAATAAAAACACAAACTACAACTCACTTTAAGAGATAAAGATTAAATAATAAAAATACACACTACAACTCACTTTTAGAGATAAAGATTTAATAATAAAAATACACACTACAACTCACTTTTATGGATTAAATAATAAATAGAGGATATTTGTTTGTTTTGATAAGATATGGAATATATCTCATCGAGAAGTGATACAATTTTAATATTTTCACAGCGCGTATCGAGAGTAAACATGTTAAAATTGTATCACTTCGAGATGAGATATATTCCATATCCATTCAAAACAAACAAATTTTCTTTTTATTTTATGCTAATTGATGACAAAAGAATGGAACTATTTAGTGTCTTCGTACCTGTTCACACGCGGACGAATCTGTGTGAATGTCCTATTTAAACACAGTATGTCCGCCATATTGAAAGGTTGTAACGAGAAAAATATAAAACACATTTATTTGTTGACTACACAATGTCAGACAATGACAATAAGTCATTAAAAGAAGTAAGAAAAAGTAATTCTGGCATACCTATATCACTCACAGTGTGGGTGATATCAGTAAGTGATATGGAACACAGTATCTCATCAATTAGCATAACATAAATACACATACTACCACTCGCTTATAGAGATAAATATTAAATAATAAAAACACAAAATACAACTCTCTGATAGAGATAACGATTAAATGATAAAAACACAAACTACAACTCACTGATAGAGATAAAGATTTTATAATAAAAACACATACTACAACCCATTTATAGAGATAAAGATTTAATAATTCGAACAAAAGCTATAACTCGACAATGTTAACCTGGTCATCACCTTTCTGCGCACGTGCTAATTATAATGGCGTGCATTCATCAAATGAATGTTTTGTTCCTTTTAAAAAATGCACAATATAAGATCAATAACTAGCAGTTTTAAAAGGATTAAAACACAAAAGCGGCACGAAATCCAACTATAAGTGTATATTCAGATCAACCAACGCATCCGCACAGTCACTTTTTGCTTAGAACTCATCTCCAATTAGTCAAAGAGGGTCTAATGAAACTTCTGTAAAGCAGTAATCATTTGCGTCCTTATTACGAGGTAGGTCTTGTTCAACATATGAGCCAATCCACGTGAAAACCAACATTATGGCCTTTGCGTAATGTATCGACCCAGATCAGCCTGCGCAGTCCGCGCAGGCTAATCCGGACCGACACATTCCGTCTCAGGGGATACAGATATAGAGTAATGAGTCTTTAAACAGAAAGTCCACAGGAGGCGTAAAGTGTCTGCCCGGATCAGCCTGCGTGGCATGCTTAGGCTGTTCCGGGTCGATACTTTACGCAAAGTCCATAGTGTTGGTTTTCTCACGAAACGGCTCATTTGTAATAGTAACGTTAAGGTTGGTTACTCATGATCTGTGCACAAAGGTCAGGATGAGGTCAATACAGTTAAGGTTTACTTAAATCGATTAACAGATCATATTTAAGTGATTGAAGTTATGGAGGGCGAATACTAGAAACAAGTGGTGCTCCATGAAAACCGACCTTAGGCCCGTCTGCGCATTCATGCTAGATATCAAAACTGATACCGCTTAACAGAAGTTTATATAGGACTAATTTGCAAACAGTGTATATTCAGATCAGACTGTATGGATGCGTTGGCAGATCTGGTTTGACACTGTTCGTTAATTCATTAGGGTTGGTTTTCGCAGAGCGCCGCTAATATGTTGATTCTATGTACCACCACACATACTCATTTGATTTTCTTGCACAAACATCGTATTTACAGTTATTCAAATGTAACCTTATTTTCTTTTCAATTGTTTTCAAAATGAAATTTCAAGTTAATTCTGAATGTATTTGTGCTATGAATAAATCCAAACCTACCGTGTTTCCAATTAAATCCAATGCTCTGAATTTAAGTATATGCGAACTTGCCTCCTGAAAAGAAAATCAAATCTATTACAATCTTTAGTTACTAGTAATTGTTTTTGTGAGTAAATGAGTATCTGGTACACATTATTTTTCATTAATAAAGCTTAGTTGGTTGGGGTTAATGCCGTTTTTAATGTTTGTTCAGTCATATTACGGCGATCAGTTCATCTACCTATGTGTTTCCTAGCTTTCTCAAACAAAAATTTCACTCGATAGCCTTTCCAACCAACTGGCTACTTTTCCACAGTGACTGTTAGCCCATGGGTAGAAGATGAATGGCGCCTGTCCAACTGACTTTTGCCAAACGTCGGAAAGAATGTTTCCCCAGCTAGGCTTGGAACATCTTCGCTAGCTAAGGCTACTTCGTATATTAGCATTCCCATAACCACGGTAATGTAATGGACAAATAACCATTACCTCGCGAAGATGGGGATGAAACGCACAACCCATGCATTGACAGCACACGCTTTCATTAGTAAGCACTTTCATCAATCGCATTTTCACGCATCTGAATCAGACGCATTTTGAAAACATTGTCGCAAAGGAGAAATTTCTCATTCAGATAAATTTCTCCTATTTGCCAAATTGTTTTCAAAAAGCGTCTGCCACGATATTTTCAACTCTATTCAATATTTATTACATTTAAAGAGAGTTTTCGTATGTTTTCATAGAGTCTTTCAAAGTCGTCTTCTGTAGATATGTTGTATGTGGGAAAGGGCTATAGAAACAATCGGACGGATCAGCGGTTAACTTCATTCTCATAATCAGTTTGCTGTGACCGATTTTCCATCGGAACGTTAACGTCATTTAGTATAACCTACAACATCGTACATATTATTATAGTATTTCTAACTAACGATATGCCTTACTTCTCTATCAAGTGGACTGCTTAACAAAGCTGAATAGTTATTCCCGTTATGTGTTAAGTTTACAAGCTGCCTAGTTTGGTCATTCATAAGAGATACTATGACGTTTGTCCCAGTCACGGTGAAGTTCACCAAACTCGTACCTAATATAATATAAAAAAATAAAATAAAATTTACTGATAAGTGTTATTCTAAAATATATACTCACGGTATTCAAGCTACAATTATAGATAGAGGATTGGAAATGTCCAACATGACCGTATGATCTTGCGTTGTTATATTATAGGGTAGGTTTCGGGAACCGATTTGTGTTTGGAATTTAACGTCATACCGTTACACGAACCGGCTACAAAACCGCCACGGCCTCTCGCCTGCCTGTACCATAACAACAGTATAATGTAATTCTGTAACAGTCATGTTATACTTTTCCAATCTTCCGTCTACCGTTGTAGATTGAATACAGTAATGCATGTGATTCCACATTACATACAATGTAAACAATCTGTTTTTTTATTAACACTATCTTATCCTGATTATTTATTGATAGAAAGGTATCGTACATCACTCGTAAAGTTTTCCTACGTAGAATAAATTTGCAGCAGATGAATTTCTCATTTTTGTGTGAACCTCCACTTTTGCATTGTTCTTACACATGCATAATATGCGTCTGTATGCTATATTCGTTTTCAAGATATTGCCGCATGATGAAGTGGGAGATTCGACGTTATGCACATATATATATATATATACAGATTTAATATTTACATGTTATATTTGAAATGTATGCCAAAAAGGAATAGAATACACACATGAATGTATCTTTTTCTGAATGTCATTTAATCGTTTCTTAATGAATGAAATTAAAATTAATAAACATGGTGGCAAAAGGAAACATTGCTAATGATGACCAATGTCTTGTTTTGTCAGAAATGTTTTCCAAACTAGTATGCAGCAGATGCATCAAAATGCTTGAGCAATTAGAAAGGCATAAATGATTGAAACTCTTTAAAAACAAAAGCTTATGAATGTTAAACTTAATTGATCACATAAAGCCCTCTTTGGGAGTTTCAAAATGCCATTACATAAATAGCATATGACACTACACAAATATCATATGACATTACTAGTTTGGTTTCCAGTCTCACGCTCAAGTCTTTGTTACAACGCGGAAACCAAACTATGCAAACTACGTTATTGTCAGCGGTTTGACATCATAACGTAATCACTTTGGCGCCAAAACCGGTCAATTTCATGTAGAAATAATATTATAGTAAACGTTATGTGCATTTCTTTGGAAATACGCTTCATATATCACTTTATGTGATAAATAGAATATCTCATTCGTGTTTATTTATTATCACTTTTAATAAACTCGTTAACTAAGCTGAATATGACGCTCGCCAAAGCTCGGGCATATCATCTTAGTAAACTCGTTTAATAAAAGTGATAATAATAAATAAACACTCTGAGCCTCATGAAATATCCTCTATTTATGTACACATTTGAGAATTATTGCTATTTATAAAGACGTTACTTTTTTAGAATCAGACTTTTCTACCAAGTTTTATCTGCCAATGAATAAACTATACTTTGCACCGTACACAGCGTTCATAGTAAATGTTTATATGCATGTGTGCATCAAAAGTAATTATCTTGTATGATTATCACTTTTGAAAGTCGATTCCAATCAGTCGAAGCGCTTTTCTAGAGGTAGGCAAATACAAGACGAAGATACTATTAGCATGTTCAATGTTTTTAGATTATGCCGAATAAAAAAAGAATCGCATTCTGTTCAAGCAATTTCACACATCTGCATCAGACGACTTTACAACACATTGCGCCGGAAGGAGAATTGCTCATCATGAGCATTTTATCTTTTGCAATAATATTTCAACTCTATTTAACAATCATTCCTTTATTTATAGAGATTTTCCACATTGTTATCCTAGATGTTTCAAAGTCGTCTGCTTCAGATTTCGCACATGTTGGAAAGGTTTAACCCTTTTCCACATACAAACAAATCTGCAGCAGACGACTTTGAAATCGTCTGGAAAACATATGGAACACCTCTTTATATGAAAGTTTAGATTTAGAATAGAGTTGAGAACATTGTGGCAAAGGACGAAATTGCTCATCATGAACCATTTCTCCTTTTGCCACACTGTTTTCAAAAGACGTCTAATGCAGAGGCTTCATAAAACGTTTATATGTTAGAAAGAGTTAAGACATCACTGACCTATTTTTATGTCTTCTGGAACCTGTGTATACGTTGTAGGTAGGTCGATACTCAAAGCATCCACAATATCTAAAATACAAAATTAAGATCAGAAGTCAATGTATATATGATGAAAAGGTGTAAAGGGTCGTAGATGTCCACTTTTTCATTCTTTTATAGAAAACAAGCAATTTTGTCTACTTGAAAACAAACGTCCGATCTGAGTTTTCCCGTTTAAAAAATTCGTTGGAATTCCCTCTTGCGAGCACAGGCAGGTCATTTGATCGAGTTAAATTCAATCTATCGACAGAAAAAGGCGTCGTCATATTCGTCGAGCATCGAGGAAGGAAGCATTTTCATTTATTTTTTATTGTTTGCATCCGTCTAGAACCATTGGTTAGAACAATATTTATAATTAGATCTGATGCATCTTCCCTGTGTACAGCGTCATTCGACAATGCTCATGTGCAAGAATTTCTCTCTTAGTTGAAAAGATCACGTGACAAATGTACGACGATATTTTTCGATTTACTAGATATGCATCCCAGTAGATTTTTATAAAGCAATACGACGTAACATCTACTCTATAACAATATTTGCAGGTAATGTAGTACATCAGTCAGCAAATCTCAATGCCTTACATGTATACACATCAAGAGGATAGCAATTTTTTCCAATTTTCTTTTTTCTCGCTATCTTGTCATATGGAGTTCAGCCACTTTAAGTACTCAACAAATCAAGGTTTAGTTTCGCCATATTCTGGAGTTACTTGCCCTTACCATTATACTATCAGGTCATGCATACACCACTAACAGTGTGGCCCTTTGGACATGGTGTATTCAGCAACACTCTATAGAGAAAACCTTTTATGTGGGATCAAACCAGTCAAATTCCGTAAGATATTTGCTTCATTAGTTGTGTATTGATTCCAAACATCAATTTGAATTGTCCCGTTGAATGTATTACGAATATCAATTTTAAAATGACTACTTTGTTAAAAATGCAATAGCAATATATAAGGGGACGTGACCAATCAAGTCGCCGTTGTTGGTTCATGCAAGACGTACAATTTAAATATAGTGCGCCGGGTACCAGACTGCAATAGCCTTATTCTTGAGTCATTGGTGTATGCCAAACCCGATAAAGTAATGGTGGAGCAGGTTACTCAAGAATAAGGCATTTGGACATTGTGTAATCAGCAACAAGTTTTATAGAGATTTTTGTTTTGTTGGTAGGCAAAATCTTTCAAACTCAGTAGGTAGGTTGCCTTATTATTTGCGTATTGATTCCAAACATCAATTTGTCTTTGCTTAAGAGTTTACGATAATCAGATGTATATTTAGTAATTTACATTATTAAACCGGGAACCAGACTAAACACACATATATCAATTTACTTTAGTACGCCGGTTATCAGACCACACTTGGAGTCGCCATTGTTGGTTCATGTTAGACATACTGATTTACTACAGTACTCAGGGTACCAGACCACACTGTGAGTGGCCTTAGTTGGTTCATGTCATACATGGACATACTTAATTTCAATAGTACGTCGGGTACCAGAATACTATAACAACAGTTATTTATTTTGAGCTCATTTGTGACAAAGTGATAATGTAAATAAAACAGTCTTAAATCATAGAAGTTGATTACAAAAACAAATAAATTGTTTATCAACAACTAATTAGCTCAAGGATAGAGTTCGGGGTATCTTCACCCTATCAATGTACATGTACTGTATTGAATCTACATAGGGAGACGGATATCTGGATACGTCCAACATGGCCGCTACACAATTTTGTCCGTTCCTTTCGAGTAGGTTGGTACCCGGTGTGTGTTACGGTTTGGACTCAAACTACTGGACAACACATACCGTTTAGCACCTAGGATTTAACCCCGTCATCTTACTATGCTATACCAATGAACGAAATAGCACCTGATCCAGTACTAGTCACAACAAATAACCGCCCAATGAGAGGCCATGATATGAGATTTCTCGTCCCTCACTCCAGAATTCTACTTCATAAGGGTTCTTTCTTCCCAGATGCCATTATAATATGGAACACACCCTTGGCTTCAGCTGTCGCAGCCAGTATCATCGAGTCTGGGCTGCTGATGGTTGGTGTTAGGACGAAATAAATGACTTTACAGTTTAATTGTATAGTCCGTGCTTTAATTGCACTGTGTTTCCTCAACGGCTCATATACAGTCACAACTTCTAAATATCTCAGTTTGAGGAATGAAGTAACTTGGTTAGAGAAGAAGAAGACTTATGCATAGCATTGCTTTTGTGTTTATGTGTGTGTATTCCTACTTGCTGGAAATCAAATCAAATAAATCGGTAATAAGTCGCCGAGCAGAAGCCCGCGACTTATATTTTAAATAGCTTTTCGGAAATAACATGGGAGGACGAGTTATTATTAGGAAAAAAACAATTTAAATGTCTTGAACATATTACAATTGCGTTTGTTTAAAAACACTAAGTTATGTCACATCTAAACTGAAATAAATATTCCGATGTTTTAAGTATTTGCAGTTTCTTTATTTTGACTCGCATTTATGTTTTTTTTTTGTTATTTACGAAAACAAATGAGTAATAATGCGCCTCCCTTTTAGACTGGCAGCAGATTATAAATAATGTGTCAAAATCGGGACAAAATCACGTCGAATTCTCCTTTGTTTAGTCAAATAAAGTCATTTTCTCTTTATAGTAGTTGCTCCACATTACTGAACATTCTTTTCCAAATTAAAGACACGTCTTGATTTGTATATAGTTCGCATAAAACGTTATTGCATAAATGTTTTCAATAGTAAAGTGTATGGACTGTTTCTTGTCTGCTAATCAAAAAAATGCGTACGTGATGAAACAGGAATATAGGAAATGTAAATACATTAATGAAATTCAAGAATGTATGTGTGTTAACAAATAAATGAATGCAGTCTTTTCCGGCGACATTGATGCTTTGCATCAAATTTCTCTTGTACTAATTAATTGATAACAAACTTCAGACATCTAGGACTTACGGATTAGCCGACAGGTCACTGGTAGTGATTAAGTTAGACAGATCCCAACCTCCGTCAACCGTTGTAGATTCAATAGTGGTCAAGATGAACAGATCCCAACCTCCGTCAACCCTTGTAGATTCAATAGACTGACCAAGATGTTGTTGTTCCTTGTCTATATTTTATACACGATTTTTGATAAGAACCTTAGGCTCATTTTCAATTTAATTTTCACTAATTACCCGTAACAGTTAAATGTTACTTTACCTGTGTTAGTCAAGCAAACATGTATGAGACACTACTCACTACTTAACCCTTTCCCACATACAACAAATCTACAGTAGACGACTTTGAATACATCTCAGCAAAATCATGAACAATCTCTAAAGACGAGAGTATAATTACTGGAACAAAGTTAAAAAACATTTCATGTTTTAGTGCAATTACTCCTTTTGTTACAATGTGTCCAAGCGTCTTCTGCTGCAAAGGCGTCAGAAAGCGTCTATATGGAGGAAAGGGTTAATAATATCCTTACGAGTATTCATGTCTAATTGAAAGCGAGGCTAAGGTAGTGAATAGATACTCTTTGATATTAACTCTTTCGCTGCCTAAGGCAATTAAAGGATTTTCCAAAATGTGTAGATTCAGGTGAGACAGCTCTAATGAGCTTTAACATGGGATATTCGAGTGAAAGGGTTAAAATATACCGACCTGTTAACAAGGATGCGAGAAGACACAAACACAACATCGCGGGTCTGATTGTATCCATCCCGTCTATTCTACCTGTATAATATAAAACAAAAGTGATTGAAGGAACACGTGTGTCATTTGCAAATAAGTCAAAGCATGACGGACACACCGATAGACAACATGACACCCTGCTAATGCAGGCTATATGCATAAACATGTGTCACAGCGAGAGAAAAAACATGCATCCAGTTCGACACACGAACCCGGGACACGAGTTGGACTCTAAGGACTGTGCTTACATTACCGGTTACATGTTAGCCGACCCGAGAGAAAGCCAACATTGTGGTCTCTGCGTAAAGTATTGACCCGGATCAGCCTAAGCATGCCGTGCAGGCTTACCCGGATAGACACTTTTCGCCTCCTGTGGATTTTCTGTTTCAGGAACCATTAGTCTATACCTCTATCCCCCTGAGACTGAATGTGTCGGCCCGGATCAGTCTGCGCGGACTGCGCAGGCTGATCAGGGTCGATACATTACGCAGAGGCCATAATGTTGTTGCTCATGTTATCTTACGATTTGCGTTCAATAAAAGTTCGGACAGACACACATACTGTATACACATATGCTTCACTGATAATTCGTCATCCTTCCTCACATTTCGGAACGCCAGTGTCAAGGATGTCATAATTGACACTACAAGCGCTGTAAGACTGACCAAGCGGTGTTATTATTGCCCCATACTGGGCGCAAATGTAACAGGGAAAGAATTAAATAAACACTAATTAATGACATAAAAGTAAGCCGCGATAGCTAAGTCAGCAAGGCCGATGGCTTGTGCTCTAATGAACATCGCGATATAACGGATCATTGGTTGAAGGAGGTGGTAAGAAAATTGCTATTCTACAACAAGATATAGCTAATCTGGAACTGGTAACTAAAGAGTTAAATAAATAATAATTGATGACATAAAAGTAAGCCGCGATAGCTACGTCAGCAATCTCGATGGCTTGTGCTCTAGTGAACACATCGATATAACGGATCATTGGTTGAAGAAGGTAATAAGAAAATAAACTGCTATTCTACAAGGAGATATAGCTAATCTGGAAATGGTTACTTATTGTGTTTGTTTAAATGGTATTTTACACCGTTTTCAACAGTATTTCAATGGTGTTACATTGGTGATTGACCAGTAGGTCTACTATCGGTATTATTTATCCTGATATCAATGGATTCAGTCGTACTGCTTGCTACCTGAAATCAAATGTAATGTAATTATAGAGACCAATTACTCTGATTGAGAGTAAGCTTTATAGCTTCTAAAGGCCAATTTGATAGTGCGCATTATATCATATACACGCATCTGACATATGCAGATAAATTCAAGAGACAGAGTTGGAAACAAGGGAGTCCGGGTGCGATACCCCAGGTTTTTCCGAAAAGTATCCCTGTTTCTTACAAATACACAAGATGCTCTTTTTTTCCTGGAACGAACTAGTAGTTGATTTCTTGTTGAGTGGGAGACACTTAAAACACACCAGTAAAATCCAGAACCCGGATCGGGACTTGAACCCCGGACCTCTTAATTGAAAGTCTAGATTGTTAACCACTGGCCCAGAATGCCATGTATCCCGGTATCCCTCTGACTGTGGAGTGAATACATTATTACTATTTATAAAGTCTTTGGTGTGACCCGACTGTGGATCGAAGCCCGGTCTCCCGTACCGAAGTCGGAAGACCTTACAATTAGACCTATACTTTGAAGACGAAAGACCCGGTAACGATATTGAGCTATTTTGTTATAAAGTGTATTCAAACAATGTCAGGTACCAATAGGCTATGATTTGATCTCATCATTTGATTAGGAACTTTAATAATGAAAACCATAAATCTTCCTGTCGTTCTAGGATGTAAATAATTGAATCTGTAAAGACAGGAATGGAGTGGAGGAGACCTGTAATTTATCTTATGAAACAGTTGTATCCTTTACTTATTTTAACCCTTTCCCACAGACAACAAATCTGCAGCAGACGACATTGAAAACAATGTGACAAAAACCCGAAAGATTTCCATAAAAGATAGCTTAATTATTAAATAAAGTTGAAAACAGTGTGGCCAATGGAGAAATGGTCATCATGAGCAACTTCACCTTTGGCCACAATGTTTTCAAAAGTCGTCTGCTGCTATTGCGTCAAAATGCGTCTGCGTGTGGGAAAGGGTTAAACACATGCGAGCCGTGTATAGCGTTCCAGGGACGGGCGGGTTTTTGGGTCTAAATGCAGCTGCGTATGACATCCGCACAGTCTCACCATAATTTCAATGTCATTCTGCAAGTAATTTAGTCCTAGATGCATCTTTGACGAATCATGACCTGTACATGTATTGATTGACAGCCTAGATTGTTAACCACTAGCCCACACGGCCATGTATCCCGGCAACCCTGGCCGTGGAGGGAATCCATTATTATCATTTATAAAGTCTTTGGTGTGACCCGACTGTGGATCGAACCCCGGTCTCCCGTACCGAAGTCGGAAGACCTTACAACTAGACCTATATACTTTGAAGACGAAAGACCTGATAGCGATATTAAGCTCATTTATTATTCAAACAATGTCAGGTACCAATAGGCCATGATTTGATATCATCATTTGATAAGGAACTTTAATAATGAAAACCATAACTCTTCCTGTCGTCCTGGGTTGTTCTCAACAAATCGAATGTAAATAATTGAATCTAGAAAGACTTTGATAGAAACAGACCTGTAATTTATCTTATGAAACAGTTGATTATCCTTAACTTATTTTAAACACATGCGAGCCGCGTAAAGCGATCTAGGGGTAGGCGGATTGGGGTATGACATGCGCACAGTCTCGACATAATTTCAATGTCCGTCTGCAAGTAATTTAGTCCTAGATGCATCTTTGACGAATCATGAACAGTAGCTCCATCCATTCTATGTCAATTAAGATTGATATAATCCATTACGGAGAACTTATAAGACCATGTCGCCAGAAGAACTAATCGTAAGGCATTTGCGACAAGTGTAGATCCAGATCAGCTAGCTTATATGTGCATCCTGATCTAGATATGTTCTGTTCGCCTGTTAATGTTGGTGCTCTTGGAGCTCATTATAAGCACAGACTATGACAATATACATAATCATAAGTTAGTCGAAAGGGTTGAAAAGAATACTTGAGCCGTCCCGCGAGAAAACCAACATTGTGGTCTCTGCGTAAAGTATCGACCCGGATCATCTTAAGCTTCCCCGGACATCGTCTCCTGTGGATTTTCTGTTTCATGAATCATTACTCTATATACCTCTATCCCCCTGAGACGGATTGTGTCGGCCCAGATCAGTCTGCGCGGACTGCGCAGGCTGATCTGGGTCGATACATTACGCTGAGGCCATAGTGTTGGTTTTCTCGCGGGGACGGCTCACTTGAGAAGTGCTCGGTTAGACCCACCCTTAACGTACTTATTACACACGTGGAAATAGACGTGATTCTTGAAACCTTCTATGCCAAATTAGTGTAGGGTCAGATCGGAATATACGGGTGCACTGGCTGATCTGGACCACACTGGTCACGAATACGTTACGATTTTTCCCAGAGAGCTACTCACGTTTACGTCTAGACAATAATTTCAATGTTATACATTGATATTTTTTACTCCAAAATGATTACACTAAAATTGTGACATAAACATAGTGACATCGAAAATAACCAAAACCGACCATGTTTAACATATACTAACCCTTTCCCACGTACAACACATCTGCTGTCGACGACTGTGAAAGTCTCTAGGTTAAAACATTGAATCTCTCTATAAATGAAAGTAGGATTATTGAAAAGGCATAGAGTTCAAACTATTGTTACAAATGAAGGATTTGCCCATTATGAGCGAGATTTAATTTTGCTACATTTTCTTTTAAAATTCGTCTGCATGTGGGAAAAGAATTGAATTCCATACCTTGTAGACTCTGTTTAAACTCCGCTTCACGTAGACTCTTGATTAAATTCCGTTTCACATAGAATCGATATAAATGTCCGTTTTTACCACGCAAATATCACGGTAATGTTTATTTCAAATAAAGAGCTCAGCGCGTTATCAGGATAGTTTAGGTGCGTCTTAAGTCCTCAATATAACAGCGAACTGATAGCAAACCTTGCTGATAAAATATTTGTGAAAAATGTCATCGCTGGGTCATAAAAAAAACTCACAATCATTTTCATCAGTAAATAACAAGGGGGCGTGTCATTTATAATTATGTAAACTGATTTCTCTGATTGTTCAATACCAAAAGTTTTTGTAGATTCTGATGAATATGTTTGACCTATATGTTCAAGTAGTTTTGAAACGAAATCGGCTGTTTTTCTTATAACAGTTTGATTTTGGGTATTGAGGAAAGAGCTAATATTTTCTATAAAGTTGTTTTACAACGTTAACAGTGTTCATGATTGTTGGCATTCAATTCCAGATTGTATGTACATACTTGAGCCGCGTCTAGCGATTTGAGGTCTTAATGCATCTGCGTACAATGAAGACTCAGGCGAGCCTGCGCATCAACAGTCACTACTCATAAGTCCGTCACTATATGTTTACACGTTATCTAGTCCTACATGTACTTGTAGATGCTTCTTTTAACTAGTTTACGCCGATGTACCTTGAAATGATCTGGTAAAGTAGAGTCAATTACAATTCCCAACTTACGACAAATCTGCAGCAGATGATTTAAAAAACATTAAGTCAAAAATGTGAAAAATCTCTGTAAACTAAAAAAGGTGAAAACATAGTGGCAATATGTTAATTTGCTGGTTTTGAGCAATTTCTCCTTTTGCCAGTATGTTTGCAAAAGCCGTCTGCTGCAGAGGCGTCAGAAAGCGCTCTATATGGGGAAAATAATTAAGAACCCAAAATCCCTAGACGTGGCACATTTTAATATGAATCCAGAGACTATAATTGAGGTCCCTTAGCCTCGCTTTCAGTTAGATATGTTTCTCAAACTGTCAATGCGATCAATGCTCCTTAAGGCCTGCCTTCAGTCTAATCTTGGTCTACATTGTTCGCTAGCCATTGGTCCGTATTTAGCAAAGACTTATCCATACACATGCAATATATTGTGAGAAAAAAAATAGTGATGTTAATATATCGGTTGTTAGAATTCCGCGGATTTTTTTTTTTTTGATATTTCACAAACATAAAAAACATAACATTTCACCAAAAACTAGAAAACCCAGAAACTAAACTACTTCTGCATCAGAAAATTTGTCTTAAGGGACAGAATAAGTTATAGCCGCTTGTTATGGTCTCGAACCTGTGCAAAACATGTAAAATGGACAATATCATTTAAAGCAATGTCATAAGAAAATGATCTGCCGTACTTTGTAACAGGAGAAAATCGAGAACAGCAGGGGCTTCCAGTTTTTGTTCGCAATCTTAACAACCTGAAAGGATTTTCAGATTATTTTTTTTATCAAAAAACAGAATGTACAAGTTTCAATATTGTCGTAATACTGTCTTCGTTTATCGTTGGGTTTACAGCAGTTCCCGATCCTGTTAAAACACGACTCCAGAACCATTTTGCATGATCCTTGTGTCTCTAACCAGCACACGAGGCTAGGAAATGTGCGTTTGAAAATAGCATCCCACACGGAGACGTTCAAGTATGGGGATCGAACCCGGGATACCCGGTGCGCAATTCCCCATGTCAATAACTCTGGCACGGCGGACTGCTTTGGCATTTTTATTCAGTACCAAATATTGGCGTGGTGTTTGGAATTGGCGATGTCTTAAATTGGCAGATCTCATACTTATAATAAATTAAGCATAGAATGTTGATTGAGAGATTGATTAATTGCAGTTTAATTCCGCTTTCAACAATTGTTCAGGTATAGAATGTACTGTGCGATTTAAACGGTGATTATAATGGCCGTGTTTTGAGGAATCAATGGATATCGCCAACATAGCCAAAATAAACATTATAAAGCATAACAAACAGTATAAAACGTAAATAAACATTATAAAACATAAATAATGTTTATAAAACATAAATAAACATTTTATAAAACATAAATAATATTGATAAAAACATAAATAATATTGATAAAACATAAATAAAGATAATAAAGCATGAAAAACATTATAAAACATAAATAAACATTATAAAACATAAAAAAAAAAAAATCATTACAAAACATAAATAAACATAACTAAACATTATAAAACATAAATAAAAACACTCATTACAAAACATAAATAAAAACACTCATTACAAAACATAAATAAACATTATAAAACATAACAAAAAAAACGCTCATTACAAAACATAAATAAACATTATAAAACATAAAAAAAAAAAATCATTACAAAACATAAATAAACATTATAAAACATAAAAAAAAACACTCATTACAAAACATAAATAAACCTTGTAGAACAAGGACAGTAGACATTAATTATATACAACCTTATGTAGCTGTTCGTATGATGTGACTCATTTTATCATGGTGTGGATGATAATAGAATGTTATCATTTAACGATACAGACGATAACATATGGACGGTTACACAGGTTATTGAACGAATGTAATTATGTAGAACGCAGACGGATTTTGGGTAGGCCTTTTGCTGATCACAATATCCAATATGCCGGCTATCCTATGATGTCATTTACTATTGAAGTGTTATCTCATCTTAAACGTATGGAAGCGTCCTAGTGCCACAGTCTGTATTATTTTTGAGAGATATTATCTCCTAATTAGGAGATAGTCTCTCCTAATTATGACTTAATATCTCCTAATTAGGAGATAGTCTCTCCTAATTAGGACTTAGTATCTCCTAATTAGGAGATACTATCTCCTAAATAGGAATTAATATCTCCTAATTAGGAGATAGTTTCTCCTAATTAGGACTTAGTATCTCCTAATTAGGAGATACTATCTCCTAAATAAGAATTAGTATCTCCTAATTAGGTCCTAATTAGGAGATTGTATCTCCTAATTATGATTGAATATCTCCTAATTAGGAGATAGTTTCTCCTAATTAGGAGATAGTTTCTCCTAATTAGGACTTATTATCTCCTAATTAGGAGATACTATCTCCTAAATAGGAATTAGTATCTCCTAATCCTAATTATGACTTAGTATCTCCTAATTAGGAGATAGTATCTCCTAATTAGGAGATAACATCTCTCAAAAATATTAAAGACTGTGGCACTAGGACGCTTCCATATAAACGTTCCTCGAAAATGTCAAAAATGATATGGTATGGTGAACTGACTGCTGTCAGATAACTGTAACACTGTTGAACCCGGCTTTAAACCTCATGCAAATTATATACTAAGCCCTTTGCCTCATACAACAAATCTGCAGCAGACGACTTTGAACATATTTTGTCAAAAAATAGAAGTTCTCTATAATTAAATGGATAACCTATGACTAAAAGTGGAAAACATTGTGTCAAAACGAGAAATTGCTCGCGTGATTCAGACTGGCGTGATTCAGTCTGGCGTGATTCAGTCTGGCGTGATTCAGACTGGCGTGATTCAGACTGGCGTGATTCAGACTGGCGTGATTCAGACCTGCGCGATTCAGTCTGGCGAGATTCAGTCTGGCGTGATTCAGTCTGGCGTGATTCAGTCTGGCGTGTTTTAGTCTGGCGTGATTCAGACTGGCGTGATTCAGACTGGCGTGATTCAGACTGGCGTGATTCAGAATGGCGTGTTTCAGACTGGCGTGATTCAGTATGGCGTGATTCAGACTGGCGTGATTTAGTCTGGCGTGATTCAGACTGGCGTGTTTCAGACTGGCGTGATTCAGACTGGCGTGATTCAGTCTGGCGTGATTCAGACTGGCCGTCAATTGTTCGATCCCGGTCATGACGGTTGTGATAAAGTACCTTTAGACAAGGGACATTTGGACGCCTGGTCCTGGTAAGTCACCCAAAATAACATAGATAACATAGATAGCGTTTCGATTTGTGGTGCCTTAATTGTACAGTGAAGACGCAGGCAAGTATGCACATCCACACAGTCTCACCAAAGTCTTCGGCATCCGTCAATATGATATTTAGTCCTTGATGCATCTTTCAACATGCTATTTGGTCCTTGACGCATCTTTCAACATGTTATTTAGTGATTGATGCATATTTAAACATGTTGTTTAGTCATTGATGCATCTTTCAACATGTTATTTAGTCATTGACGTACCTTTCGACATGTTATTTAGTGATTGATGCATCTTACAACATGTTATTTAGTCATTGATGCATCTTGCAACATGTTATTAGTCATTGATGCACCTAACAAAATGTTATTTAGTACGTTAAGCATCTTGCAACATGTTATTTAGTCTGTAATGCATCTTGCAACATGTTATTAGTCATTGATGCATCTTACAACATGTTATTTAGTACGTTATGCATCTTGCAACATGTTATTTAGTCTGTGATGCATCTTGCAACATGTTATTAGTCATTGATGCATCTTACAACATGTTATTTAGTACGTTATGCATCTTGCAACATGTTATTTAGTCATTGATGCATATTTCAACATGTTATTTAGTCATAGGTGTATCTTTCAACATGTTATTTAGTATGTGATGCATCCTTTAACATGTTTTTAGTCAGTGATGCATCTTTCAATATGTTTTTTAGTCTGTGATGCATCTTTCAACATATTATTGAGTCATTGATGCATCTTTCGACATGTTATTTACTCTTTGATGCATCTTTCAACATGTTATTGAGTCCTTGATGCATCGTTCAACATATTATTTAGTGTTTGATGCATCTTTCAACATTATTGGACATGTTATTTAGTACTTGATGCATCTCCCAACATGTTATTTAGTCATTGATGCATCTTTCAACATGTTATTTAGTAATTTATGCATCTTTCAACATGTTATTTAGTAATTTATGCATCTTTCGACATGTTATTTAGTAATTTATGCATCTTTCGACATGTTATTTAGTAATTTATGCATCTTTCGACACGTTATTTAGTAACTTATGCATCTTTCGACATGTTATTTAGTAATTTATGCATCTTTCGACATGTTATTTAGTAATTTATGCATATTTCGACATGTTATTTAGTAATTTATGCATCTTTCGACATGTTATTTAGTAATTTATGCATCTTTCGACATGTTATTTAGTAATTTATGCATCTTCCAACATGTTATTTAGTAATTTATGCATCTTTCAACATGTTATTTAGTAATTTATGCATCTTTCGACATGTAATTTAGTAATTTATGCATCTTTCGACATGTTATTTAGTAATTTATGCATCTTTCAACATGTAATTTAGTAATTTATGCATCTTTCAACATGTTATTTAGTAATTTATGCATCTTTCGACATGTTATTTAGTAATTTATGCATCTTTCAATATGTTATTTAGTAATTTATGCATCTTTCAACATGTTATTTAGTAATTTATGCATCTTTCGACATGTTATTTAGTGCTTGATGCATCTTTCATTATAAAATTTAGTCCTTGATGCATCTTGCAACATATTATTTAGTCCTCGATGAATCTTTCAACATGTTATTTAGTCATTGATGCATCTTCCAACATGTTATTTATTCATTGTTGCATCTTTCAACATGCTATTTAGTACTTGAAGCATCTTTCAACATGTTATTTAGTCCTTGATGCATCTTTCGACATTAAACACTAGAATTGGAGCTCCATCGGTTTTACGCTGATAATCTTTATATGATCCAGGTACGAGAAGTCATTACGGCCCAAACTCACCAGTATACTTTAAACTTATTTAATTTACATCGATTGCAAATAAAGCTTTGAGCTCGTTGTCAGCTTCCTTGATTCCTGGAGACATAACAGGTTCTAGTACTCCCGCCGTTTGTGTGGAAAAGAATCCCTAACGCTTCACGAGATTCGAACTCGGCATCTTCGGTACAAGAGGCCGATGCTCTACCACTGCACATTTGTCTTCCGCAAATATGTCGCCAAATAACTAAAATGCTGTCGTTGTAAATGGCGTTCATCCCTGATAAATAAAATCACGCCACGCCTTTAAAGACGAATGTTTACGATACAACTGGACAACTGTGACATTTTGTATGGTGGCATACTTCTGCCACCACATAACCACTTAATTGTCACGTTATTTAACTAGTTAGTCACTTAATTATCATGATAAATATCTGATTAACGCGTTAATTTTTATGTTAACAGATACATATGTCAACACAAAAAAGTCTATGTTACTGCCCACTACTGCCAACAGATACCTACATAACGCCATTTTAGACATATTTTAAGTGGTTAATGCGTTATGTAACTAGTTAATCAGATAAGTTTCGTGATATTTATGTGGTTAACTAGTTATTGAGATAAGTATCGCGATAATTAAGTGGTTAACTAGTTACGTAACTAGTTAGTCAGATAAGTTTCGCGATAAGTATGTGGTTAACTAGTTACGTAACTAGTTAATCAGATAAGTATCGTGATAATTATGTGGTTAACTAGTTACGTAACTAGTTAGTCAGATAAGTATCACGATAATTATGTGGTTAACTTATTACGTAATTACCACGATACTTATCTGACTAACTAGTAACGTAACTAGTTAACCACATAATTATCACGATACTTATCTGATTACCTAGTTACGTAACTAGTTAACTACATACTTATCGCGAAACTTATCTGATTAACTAGTTACGTAACTAGTTAACGACATAATTATCATGATACTTATCTCACTAACTAGTTAACTACATAAGTATCACGATACTTATCTGACTAACTAGTTACATAACTAGTTAACCACATAATATCGTGATAATTATGTGGTTAACTAGTTACGTAATTATCACGATACTTATCTGACTAACTAGTTACGTAACTAGTTAACCACATAGTTATCACGATACTTATCTGATTAACTAGTTACGTAACTAGTTAACCACATAATATCGTGATAATTATGTGGTTAACTAGTTACGTAATTATTACGATACTTATCTGACTAACTAGTTACGTAACTAGTTAACCACATAATTATCACGATACTTATATGATTAACTAGTTACGTAACTAGTTAACTACATACTTATCGCGAAACTTATCTGACTAACTAGTTACGTAACTAGTTAACGACATAATTATCATGATACTTATCTCACTAACTAGTTAACTACATAATTATCACGATACTTATCTGACTAACTAGTTACAAAACACGTTAGTCACTTAATATATATCAAAAATGGCATTATGTAGGTATATGTTGGCAGTAGTGGGCAGTAACATATACTTTTTAGTGTTAACATAACTATCTGTTACCATAAAAAATAACGCGTTAATCAGATATTTATCATGATAATTAAGTGACTAACTAGTTAAATAACGTAATAATTAAGTGGTTATGTGGTGGCAGAAGTATGCCACCATAATTTTGGATGGTTAGTAACATATACGAATGATATCTTTGATACACGAACATGTATAAGGAAGTTTAAAACGCGTGAAATCTAGATAACAGGCCTGGCTATTGAGACATAGTTTATCACTTCTACCTTTAAGCCAGTCCACGACAAAATGTACAACTTGCATTTCTTAACAGTGTAGGTTCAGATCATCTTGTCCACCTGCCCAATCTTATCAGAATATACACAATCTGACAGAATATTCTAACAAGCTTGTGCAAGTAAAAAGTGCACAGTGTATATCTGGATCAATAGTGTTCATTAAAGACAACATGTACGTTTCGCATGCACCAGCCCCATTTAACCTCCTATCTTACTCATTTCAAAGTTGAAATCATTGCTATATATGCTTATAACCCTTTCCCTAGTACTAATAAATTCTGTTTGAGACGAAATTACCCATGTAAAAATATGAGAATATGGTGTTTTACACCTCTATCAAGTCTTCAGTTATATCAGTGTCTATGGTGTTTTACGCTGCTATCAAGTCTTCAGTTATATCAGTGTGTATGGTGTTTTACGCCGCTATCAAGTCTTCAGTTATATCAGTGTGTATGGTGTTTTACGCCGATATCAAGTCTTCAGTTATATCAGTGTGTATGGTGTTTTACGCTGCTATCAAGTCTTCAGTTATATCAGTGTGTATGGTGTTTTACGCCGTTATTAAGTCTTCAGTTATATCAGTGTGTATGGTGTTTTACGCCGCTATCAAGTCTTCAGTTATAGCAGTGTGTATGGTGTTTTACGCCGATATCAAGTCTTCAGTTATATCAGTGTGTATGGTGTTTTACGCCGATATCAAGTCTTCAGTTATATCAGTGTGTATGGTGTTTTTACGCCGTTATCAAGTCTTCAGTTATATCAGTGTGTATGGTGTTTTACGCCGCCAACAAGTATTCAGTTATATCAGTGTGTATGGTGTTTTACGCTGCTATCAAGTCTTCAGTTATATCAGTGTGTATGGTGCTTTACGCCGATATCAAGTCTTCAGTTATATCAGTGTGTATGGTGTTTTACGCTGCTATCAAGTCTTCAGTTATATCAGTGTGTATGGTGTTTTACGCCTCTATCAAGTCTTCAGTTATATCAGTGTCTATGGTGTTTTACGCTGCTATCAAGTCTTCAGTTATATCAGTGTGTATGGTGCTTTACGCCGATATCAAGTCTTCAGTTATATCAGTGTGTATGGTGTTTTACGCTGCTATCAAGTCTTCAGTTATATCAGTGTGTATGGTGTTTTACGCCTCTATCAAGTCTTCAGTTATATCAGTGTCTATGGTGTTTTACGCTGCTATCAAGTCTTCAGTTATATCAGTGTGTATGGTGTTTTACACCGCTATCAAGTCTTCAGTTATATCAGTGTGTATGGTGTTTTACGCTGCTATCAAGTCTACAGTTATATCAGTGTGTATGGTGTTTTACGCCGCTATCAAGTCTTCAGTTATATCAGTGTGTATGGTGTTTTACGCCGCTATCAAGTCTTCAGTTATATCAGTGTGTATGGTGTTTTACGCCGCTATCAAGTCTTCAGTTATATCAGTGTGTATGATGTTTTACGCCACTATCAAGTTATCAAGTCTTCAGTTATATCAGTGTGTATGGTGTTTTACGCCGCTATCAAGTATTCAGTTATATCAGTGTGTATGGTGTTTTACGCCGCCAACAAGTATTCAGTTATATCAGTGTGTATGGTGTTTTACGCTGCTATCAAGTCTTCAGTTATATCAGTGTGTATGGTGCTTTACGCCGATATCAAGTCTTCAGTTATATCAGTGTGTATGGTGTTTTACGCTGCTATCAAGTCTTCAGTTATATCAGTGTGTATGGTGTTTTACGCCTCTATCAAGTCTTCAGTTATATCAGTGTCTATGGTGTTTTACGCTGCTATCAAGTCTTCAGTTATATCAGTGTGTATGGTGCTTTACGCCGATATCAAGTCTTCAGTTATATCAGTGTGTATGGTGTTTTACGCTGCTATCAAGTCTTCAGTTATATCAGTGTGTATGGTGTTTTACGCCTCTATCAAGTCTTCAGTTATATCAGTGTCTATGGTGTTTTACGCTGCTATCAAGTCTTCAGTTATATCAGTGTGTATGGTGTTTTACACCGCTATCAAGTCTTCAGTTATATCAGTGTGTATGGTGTTTTACGCTGCTATCAAGTCTACAGTTATATCAGTGTGTATGGTGTTTTACGCCGCTATCAAGTCTTCAGTTATATCAGTGTGTATGGTGTTTTACGCCGCTATCAAGTCTTCAGTTATATCAGTGTGTATGGTGTTTTACGCCGCTATCAAGTCTTCAGTTATATCAGTGTGTATGATGTTTTACGCCACTATCAAGTTATCAAGTCTTCAGTTATATCAGTGTGTATGGTGTTTTACGCCGCTATCAAGTCTTCAGTTATATCAGTGTGTATGGTGTTTTACGCCTCTATCAAGTCTTCAGTTATATCAGTGTCTATGGTGTTTTACGCTGCTATCAAGTCTTCAGTTATATCAGTGTGTATGGTGTTTTACACCGCTATCAAGTCTTCAGTTATATCAGTGTGTATGGTGTTTTACGCTGCTATCAAGTCTTCAGTTATATCAGTGTGTATGGTGTTTTACGCTGCTATCAAGTCTTCAGTTATATCAGTTTGTATGGTGTTTTTACGCTGCTATCAAGTCTTTAGTTATATCAGTGTGTATGGTGTTTTACGCCGTTATCAAGTCTTCAGTTATATCAGTGTGTATGGTGTTTTACGCCGCTATCAAGTCTTCAGTTATATCAGTGTGTATGGTGTTTTACGCCGCTAACAAGTCTTCAGTTATATCAGTGTGTATGGTGTTTTACGCCGCTATCAAGTCTTCGGTTATATCAGTGTGTATGGTGTTTTACGCCGCTAACAAGTCTTCAGTTATATCAGTGTGTATGGTGTTTTACGCCGCTATCAAGTCGTCAGTTATATCAGTGTGTATGGTGTTTTACGCCGCTATCAAGTCTTCAGTTATATCAGTGTGTATGGTGTTTTACGCCGCTATCAAGTCTTCAGTTATATCAGTGTGTATGATGTTTTACGCCACTATCAAGTTATCAAGTCTTCAGTTATATCAGTGTGTATGGTGTTTTACGCCGCTATCAAGTCTTCAGTGATATCAGTGTGTATGATGTTGGCCGGTATCAAGTCTTCAGTTATATCAGTGTGTATGGTGTTTTACGCCTCTATCATGTCTTCAGTTATATCAGTGTGTATGGTGTTTTACGCTGCTATCAAGTCTTCAGTTATATCAGTGTGTATGGTGTTTTACGCCGCTATCAAGTCTTCAGTTATATCAGTGTGTATGGTGTTTTACGCTGCTATCAAGTCTTCAGTTATATCAGTGTGTATGGTGTTTTACGCCGCTATCAAGTCTTCAGTTATATCAGTGTGTATGGTGTTTTACGCCGATATCAAGTCTTCAGTTATATCAGTGTGTATGGTGTTGTACGCCGCTTTCAAGTCTTCAGTTATATCAGTGTGTATGGTGTTTTAAGCCGCTATCAAGTCTTCAGTTATATCAGTGTGTATGGTGTTTTACGCCGTTATCAAGTCTTCAGTTATATCAGTGCGTATGGTGTTTTACGCCGCTATCAAGTCTTCAGTTATATCAGTGTGTATGGTGTTGGCCGGTATCAAGTCTTCAGTTATATCAGTGTGTATGGTGTTTTACGCCGCTTTCAAGTCTTCAGTTATATCAGTGTGTATGGTGTTTTACGCCGCTATCAAGTCTTCAGTTATATCAGTGTGTATGGTGTTTTACGCCGCTATCAAGTCTTCAGTTATAACAGTGCGTAAGGTGTTTTACGCCGCCATCAAGTCTTCAGTTATATCAGTGTGTACGGTGTTTTACGCTGCTATCAAGTCTTCAGTTATATCAGTGTGTATGGTGTTTTACGCCGCTATAAAGCCTTCAGTTATGTCAGTGTGTATGGTGATTTACGCCTCTATCAAGTCTTCAGCTATATCAGTGTGTATGGTGTTTTACGCTGCTATCAAGTCTTCAGTTATATCAGTGTGTATGGTGTTTTACGCCGTTATCAAGTCTTCAGTTATAGCAGTGTGTATGGTGTTTTACGCCGTTATCAAGTCTTCAGTTATATCAGTGTGTATGGTGTTTTACGCCGTTATCAAGTCTTCAGTTATATCAGTGTGTATGGTGTTTTACGCCTCTATCAAGTCTTCAGTTATATCAGTGTGTATGGTGTTTTACGCCGTTATCAAGTCTTCAGTTATATCAGTGTGTATGGTGTTTTACGCCGCTATCAAGTATTCAGTTATATCAGTGTGTATGGTGTTTTACGCCGCTAACAAGTATTCAGTTATATCAGTGTGTATGGTGTTTTACGCCTCTATAAAGTCTTCAGTTATATCAGTGTGTATGGTGTTTTACGCCGCTATCAAGTCTTCAGTTATATCAGTGTGTATGGTGTTTTACGCAGCTATCAAGTCTTCAGTTATATCAGTGTGTATGGTGTTTTACACCGCTATCAAGTATTCAGTTATATCAGTGTGTATGGTGTTTTACGCCTCTATCAAGTCTTCAGTTATATCAGTGTGTATGGTGTTTTACGCCGTTATCAAGTCTTCAGTTATATCAGTGTGTATGGTGTTTTACGCCTCTATCAAGTCTTCAGTTATATCAGTGTGTATGGTGTTTTACGCCGCTATCAAGTCTTCAGTTATATCAGTGTGTATGGTGTTTTACGCCGCTAACAAGTCTTCAGTTATATCAGTGTGTATGGTGTTTTACGCCGCTATCAAGTCTTCGGTTATATCAGTGTGTATGGTGTTTTACGCCGCTAACAAGTCTTCAGTTATATCAGTGTGTATGGTGTTTTACGCCGCTATCAAGTCGTCAGTTATATCAGTGTGTATGGTGTTTTACGCCGCTATCAAGTCTTCAGTTATATCAGTGTGTATGGTGTTTTACGCCGCTATCAAGTCTTCAGTTATATCAGTGTGTATGATGTTTTACGCCACTATCAAGTTATCAAGTCTTCAGTTATATCAGTGTGTATGGTGTTTTACGCCGCTATCAAGTCTTCAGTGATATCAGTGTGTATGATGTTGGCCGGTATCAAGTCTTCAGTTATATCAGTGTGTATGGTGTTTTACGCCTCTATCATGTCTTCAGTTATATCAGTGTGTATGGTGTTTTACGCTGCTATCAAGTCTTCAGTTATATCAGTGTGTATGGTGTTTTACGCCGATATCAAGTCTTCAGTTATATCAGTGTGTATGGTGTTGTACGCCGCTTTCAAGTCTTCAGTTATATCAGTGTGTATGGTGTTTTACGCCGCTATCAAGTCTTCAGTTATATCAGTGTGTATGGTGTTTTACGCCGTTATCAAGTCTTCAGTTATATCAGTGCGTATGGTGTTTTACGCCGCTATCAAGTCTTCAGTTATATCAGTGTGTATGGTGTTGGCCGGTATCAAGTCTTCAGTTATATCAGTGTGTATGGTGTTTTACGCCGCTTTCAAGTCTTCAGTTATATCAGTGTGTATGGTGTTTTACGCCGCTATCAAGTCTTCAGTTATATCAGTGTGTATGGTGTTTTACGCCGCTATCAAGTCTTCAGTTATAACAGTGCGTAAGGTGTTTTACGCCGCCATCAAGTCTTCAGTTATATCAGTGTGTACGGTGTTTTACGCTGCTATCAAGTCTTCAGTTATATCAGTGTGTATGGTGTTTTACGCCGCTATAAAGCCTTCAGTTATGTCAGTGTGTATGATGTTTTACGCCGCTATCAAGTCTTCAGTTATATCAGTGTGTATGGTGTTTTACGCCGTTATCAAGTCTTCAGTTATAGCAGTGTGTATGGTGTTTTACGCCGTTATCAAGTCTTCAGTTATATCAGTGTGTATGATGTTGGCCGGTATCAAGTCTTCAGTTATATCAGTGTGTATGGTGTTTTACGCCTCTATCATGTCTTCAGTTATATCAGTGTGTATGGTGTTTTACGCTGCTATCAAGTCTTCAGTTATATCAGTGTGTATGGTGTTTTACGCCGTTATCAAGTCCTCAGTTATAGCAGTGTGTATGGTGTTTTACGCCGTTATCAAGTCTTCAGTTATATCAGTGTGTATGGTGTTTTACGCCGTTATCAAGTCTTCAGTTATATCAGTGTGTATGGTGTTTTACGCCTCTATCAAGTCTTCAGTTATATCAGTGTGTATGGTGTTTTACGCCGTTATCAAGTCTTCAGTTATATCAGTGTGTATGGTGTTTTACGCCGCTATCAAGTATTCAGTTATATCAGTGTGTATGGTGTTTTACGCCGCTAACAAGTATTCAGTTATATCAGTGTGTATGGTGTTTTACGCCTCTATCAAGTCTTCAGTTATATCAGTGTGTATGGTGTTTTACGCCGCTATCAAGTATTCAGTTATATCAGTGTGTATGGTGTTTTACGCAGCTATCAAGTCTTCAGTTATATCAGTGTGTATGGTGTTTTACACCGCTATCAAGTATTCAGTTATATCAGTGTGTATGGTGTTTTACGCCTCTATCAAGTCTTCAGTTATATCAGTGTGTATGGTGTTTCACGCCGTTATCAAGTCTTCAGTTATAGCAGTCTGTATGGTGTTTTACGCCGCTATCAAGTCTTCAGTTATATCAGTGTGTATGGTGTTTTACGCCGCTAACAAGTCTTCAGTTATAGCAGTGTGTATGGTGTTTTACGCTGCTATCAAGTCTTCAGTTATATCAGTGTGTATGGTGTTTTACGCCGATATCAAGTCTTCAGTTATATCAGTGTGTATGGTGTTTTACGCCGTGATCAAGTCTTCAGTTATAGCAGTGTGTATGGTGTTTTACGCCGTTATCAAGTCTTCAGTTATATCAGTGTGTATGGTGTTTTACGCCGATATCAAGTCTTCAGTTATATCAGTGTGTATGGTGTTTTACGCCGTTATCAAGTCTTCAGTTATATCAGTGTGTATGGTGTTGGCCGGTATCAAGTCTTCAGTTATATCAGTGTGAATGGGGTTTTACACCACTATCAAGTATTCAGTTATATCAGTATGTATGGTGTTTTACGCAGCTATCAAGTCTTCAGTTATATCAGTGTGTATGGTGTTTTACACCTCTATCAAGTCTTCAGTTATATCAGTGTGTATGGTGTTTTACGCCGTTATCAAGTCTTCAGTTATATCAGTGTGTATGGTGTTTTACGCCGCTATCAAGTCTTCAGTTATATCAGTGTGTATGGTGTTTTACGCCGCTATCAAGTCTTCAGTTATATCAGTGTGTATGGTGTTTTACGCCGCTATCAAGTCTTCAGTTATATCAGTGTGTATGGTGTTTTACGTCGCTATCAAGTCTTCAGTTATATCAGTGTGTATGATGTTTTACGCCGCTATCAAGTATTTAGTTATATCAGTGTGTATGGTGTTTTACGCCGCTATAAAGCCTTCAGTTATATCAGTGTGTATGATGTTTTACGCTGCTATCAAGTCTTCAGTTATATCAGTGTGTATGGGGTTTTACACCGCTATCAAGACTTCAGTTATATCAGTGTGTATGGTGTTTTACGCCGCTATCAAGTCTTCAGTTATATCAGTGTGTATGATGTTTTACGCCGCTATCAAGTCTTCAGTTATATCAGTGTGTATGGTGTTTTACGCTGCTATCAAGTCTTCAGTTATAGCAGTGTGTATGGTGTTTTACACCGCTATCAAGTCTTCAGTTATATCAGTGTGTATGGTGTTTTACGCCGCTATCAAGTCTTCACTTATATCAGTGTGTATGGTGTTTTACGCCAATATCAAGTCTTCAGTTATATCAGTGTGTATGGTGTTTTACACCGTTATCAAGTCTTCAGTTATATCAGTGTGTATGGTGTTTTACGCCGCTATCAAGTCTTCAGTTATATCAGTGTGTATGGTGTTTTACGCTGCTATCAAGTCTTCAGTTATAGCAGTGTGTGTGGTGTTTTACGCCGCTATCAAGTCTTCAGTTATATCAGTGTGTATGGTGTTTTACGCCGCTATCAAGTCTTCAGTTATATCAGTGTGTATGGTGTTTTACACCGCTATCAAGTCTTCAGTTATATCAGTGTGTATGGTGTTTTACGCCGCTATCAAGTCTTCAGTTATAGCAGTGTGTATGGTGTTTTACGCTGCTATCAAGTCTTCAGTTATATCAGTGTGTATGGTGTTTTACGCAGCTATCAAGTCTTCAGTTATATCAGTGTGTATGGTGTTTTACGCCGCTATCAAGTCTTCAGTTATATCAGTGTGTATGGTGTTTTACGCCGCTAACAAGTCTTCAGTTATATCAGTGTGTATGGTGTTTTACGCCGATATCAAGTCTTCAGTTATATCAGTGTGTATGGTGTTTTACGCCGCTATCAAGTCTTCAGTTATATCAGTGTGTATGGTGTTTTACGCCGATATCAAGTCTTCAGTTATATCAGTGTGTATGGTGTTTTACACCTCTATCAAGTCTTCGGTTATATCAGTGTGTATGGTGTTTTACGCCGCTAACAAGTCTTCAGTTATATCAGTGTCTATGGTGTTTTACGCCGCTAACAAGTCTTCAGTTATATCAGTGTGTATGGTGTTTTACGCCGATATCAAGTCTTCAGTTATATCAGTGTGTATGGTGTTTTACGCCGCTATCAAGTCTTCAGTTATACCAGTGTGTATGGTGTTTTACGCCGATATCAAGTCTTCAGTTATATCAGTGTGTATGGTGTTTTACGCCGCTAACAAGTCTTCAGTTATATCAGTGTGTATGGTGTTTTACGCCGATATCAAGTCTTCAGTTATATCAGTGTGTATGGTGTTTTACGCCGATATCAAGTCTTCAGTTATATCAGTGTGTATGGTGTTTTACGCCGATATCAAGTCTTCAGTTATATCAGTGTGTATGGTGTTGGCCGGTATCAAGTCTTCAGTTATATCAGTGTGTATGGTGTTTTACGCCGATATCAAGTCTTCAGTTATATCAGTGTGTATGGTGTTGGCCGCTATCAAGTCTTCAGTTATAGCAGTGTGTATGGTGTTTTACGCTGCTATCAAGTCTTCAGTTATAGCAGTGTGTATGGTGTTTTACGCCGCTATCAAGTCTTCAGTTATATCAGTGTGTATGGTGTTTTACGCCGATATCAAGTCTTCAGTTATATCAGTGTGTATGGTGTTGGCCGGTATCAAGTCTTCAGTTATATCAGTGTGCATGGTGTCGGCCGGTATCAAGTCTTCAGTAATATCAGGGCGTTTCCTGGATGGATAAATTACAAATACTTCTGGTCCTTTTAAGCAGACAACAACGAGTCAGTCGTAATGCTAACAAGAGAGCCGAGACTACCTTCTTTAAGTCTTTGATATGACCCGCCCGTTGGTCGAACACGTAACCTCCCGAACACGATGCGGGTCCACGCTTTACCGCTACACCAACGAGGCTGTAATTGGAAATGAATGGTACATTAATGGGGTAGAGTTGAAAGTATTGTTGCTAAAGGGGCATAAGCTGTGGGTGCGTTAAAATGCATCTGCCTGTGGGAAACGGTTAACTGTCTTTCCTAGATAAACGTTGGGATACGATACTCAGTTCTTAATAACGAGGGCTATCTATTTTTCTGTGTTTGCATTTAAACTGTCTCAGTGCACTAGATTTACTCGTACGAAACATCCTGATTCGTTTCAATCCGGCAATAATCGGTATTGTTCGGAAATATCCGAACCGTCTCATCATAATGACGAAACTACCGCATATAAAGAAAATACTACCGCATATTATGATGGAAGCACAGCATATAAGGAAATCGCATGTTTTATCTACTACTACACACAATAACAAATCTACTGCGTATATTGGTCTTTGTACCGCACACAAATTCGAATGCACTGCATATAAAGACAGTACCACTACATATAAGAATAGTTGACCTACATATAACCAATACAGTACAGCATATAAAGAAAACAGTACCAGACATAATGAAATATCTACAGCATATAATGAAATATCTACCGTATATAAGCAAATAAGTCATCATAAGACAGTTACGGCGTTTCATAGTACCAGGGTTCCTCAGTTTTAACACTGGTTAGGACATTGATTTCGTTCTGATGTTGATAAGTCCCTGTGATATGCGTTACCCGTTTACCATCAATGGGCTAAAAGAAGTGTATGTGACGATAGGGTTAGTTGCCTTGTGGTGCCAGAACATCAGGAAACACATTTTGTTGTGAACTGACTGACGATCGTGAGATAGCTCACAACTGTTTAATTAGTTCACACATACAACAAACCTGCAGCAGACAACTTTGTTAACATAGCGACAAATAGTTGGAAAATCTCTATTAATGAAACTTTGATTATTGGATAAAGTTGAATACATTGTGGCAAAAGAAGAAAGTGCTCATTTTGTCGTCTGCTAGAACCGTTATAACCGTTAATCTCCAAACTAATTACACCACTTGCTGCTTAATCCTCTAAACATACGACAATTCTTCAGCAGACGACTTAAAACATATTTTGTCAAAACATAGACAACCTCTTTAATCTCATGGATAACCTATGACTAAAAGTGAAAAACTTTGCGGCAAAAGGAGAAATTGCTCGTTTTGAGCAATTTCTTCTTTTGTCACTATGTTTTCAAAAGGCCGTCTGCTGCAGAGGCCTCAGAAAGCGTATATATGAGGGAAAGGCTTAACACATAAAAAACATTGAAAGTATCATTATTGAATCGAGATGAAAAGTTCGTTGCATAAGTAGATTAAGAGCATTTTTTCTCCTTTTGATTCAGTGTAGGAAACGGTTTTAGTTATTTATCATTTATAGATAAAAAAAATATTAAACTAATAATTGTATTTATACCCGCATTTAAGATAGAGATGCATTATTTGTGTCGCCTATTTTGGAAGGAAGACACCTATAGGGATCATCTATCCGCCACCTTTTAATTGATCATAACCCTGTGTCTGTTTAACCCATTTCCCTCATATAGACGCTTTCTGACGCCTCTGCAGCAGACAGCTTTTTGAAAACATAGTGACAAAAGAAGAAGTTGCTCAAAACGAGCAATTTCTCCTTTTGCCACAATGTTTATTACTTTTAGTCATAGGTTATCCATTCAATTATAGAGATTTTCTATTTTTTGACAAAATATGTTCAAGGTCGTCTGCTGCAGAATTGTTGTATGAGGGAAAGGTTTAAGGGATATATATATTTCAATGCTCATACAAAGTGATAAGGAGAATCAGGGACGCTGTAATATAGTGTCCCTGGGCGAATCAGAGACATATAAACACGTTTATATGTCTCCGGGAGAATGGACCAATACCATTAGCACATGTAGTTGTCTGCCTTACTCACCTTTCAATACTGGCCATTTTCCTCACTTACATGCTTTTCCACCAATGTTTCAACTTAAAATGTGATATTTAGATTTTCCGAGTGCGCAAGAACCATAACCCTTACATGCCTATGTTTGGAGTTCGTCAGTGACTTATCTTCCGGAAGACGACACAAATGTTCCTTAAACACTAGTCTACTTTTTGACCACTGGACCTGGTTCACTTTTGTCGCAATGTTTTCAAAAGTAGTTCGGTGCAGATGAATGAAAATCGGGTCTGCACGTGGGAAAAGGTATCACGAAGTAACTGTTATGAAATTAACAGTCTAATATTAACGGATTGTTCTAGATAATATCATTGAGAACAGACTAAGATGTTTGATATATTTACCACATGCAGACGTGTTTTGACAAATATGACGAAGACGACTTTTGTAATAATTGTGGGAAAAGCAGAAATTCGGCTCATAAAGACTAATGTTTCGTTTCGTCACAATGTTTTCAGTAGCTATACCGGCGTTTATAGATGCTTTCAATATATTTGACAAGTTTGTTTACAGTCGTTGAATGTAGATGTGTTGAAAGTCGTAAAGGCTCAGAAAACTATTTGATACACAGTTTTGTAGAATGTTAACCCTTTCCCTCAAATAGACGCTTTCTGACGCCTCTGCAGCAGACAGCTTTTTGAAAACATAGTGACAAAAAAAGAAATTGCTCAAAACGAGCAATTTCTCCTTTTGACACAATGTTTTCCACTTTTAGTCATAGGTTATCCATTCAATTATAGAGATTTTCTATTTTTTGACAAAATATGTTCAAAGTCGTCTGCTGCAGATTTGTCGTATGAGGGAAATGGTTAAATATGCATCTGGGGGAAATGCATGTTTAGATCTCTTTGTATGAAAGCGTCGTTGCCGAGTGGATAACGTCGGCCGGGGACTCTAGACTGGACGTCCTAGGTTCGAAACCAGTTCGCGGCGCTCATGGTCGAGTGGCCTCAGGCTGGTGTTATGCCGTTAAATTTGACAATTTAGTTCTTGCATTTCCCTATGACTTTAGCTATTAATTATGTATAATTTGAATGTTGATGAATAATTGAAATATGGTGCAAGTTTACATCATGCCGTCAAAACGGCGTGTCAAGAAACATCACAAGGATATTTGATGTTTGTTAAGTTTTAATATTTAACTGTTATTCAATCAACCTTACTTATTTATATCCCCTTTCTCAGACATTTCGACTGGAAAGTTAACAATAGATGTTATCAATGCCATATGTCGCCTTGAGCTGTTTTAGCAGTGATTAGCATGGCTTATCTTACTTGTTAAATTTATATCCAATGGCTAATATTGAGTTAATTGATCATGTTATTTGATTGGTCAATCAATAAAACCGACGTTGATGTTCTTAATTCAATTTTACATAAATTGACCTTCTAGTTTTGAAAACAAGCATATTACAAGGAGTGACCTTGCCTTTGATTCATACTTTTGGGAATTCCAGAGACAAAGTTAGAGTGCCAATATCTGTATCTGTTTTAGGTGATAATCAGGGGCGTAGCTTGGCAATAATCAATGTGTAGACCGTCTCGTGAGAAAATCAACATGGTGGACTCTGCGTAAAGTATCGATCCGGATCAGCCTAAGCATGCCGCACAGGCGTACCCGGATATACACTTTTCGCCTCCTGTGGATTTTCTGTTTCACGAATCACTACTCTATCTATTTGCCCCCCCCCCTTTCCCCCTTTAGACGGAATGTGGCGGCCGGATTAATCTGCGCGGACAGCGCAGGCTGATCTGGTCGATACATTACGCAGATGTGTATCGCCGCAGCTGCATTTTGGGGCATTTTGAGAAAAAATGTGTAGGCACGTGCCTACATGTAGTGCCTAAAGGGAGCTACGCCCCCTGATAATTAATCATTGTTGAACTTTTCATGTAGTTACATAGTGCATTGCCGAGTCCCGGTAGCACAGTCGGTAACGACGCGGGCTGTTAATCCAGGGGTTGTGAGTTCATATCCCGGCTCGACCAACTTTTTTTCCGACGTTTGACAAAAGTCATTGCGACATGCGTCATTCGTCTTCCACAAATGGGCTAAGTCTATGTGAAAAAGCAGCCAGTTGCTTGGGAAGATTGTTATGTGGAGTACTGGTGTGAGAAAACCAGGAAACACATGAGTAGATGAACTGGCCGCCGTGATATGACTGAGAAATTGTTAAAAACGGCATTAAACCCCAATCAATCAATCAATCAATCAATCAATCAATCAATCAAAACATAGTGCATTCTTAAACACGGGGAACGTAGCACAACACTAGACACATTTCTTATCATGTTTTACACCTAGGATCTGTCTCCGTTATATTCAATACAATAAATTTACAAAACCATTTCTTCCATATATAACTTTTAAAAAAAGTTTTTTATAAAAAATGCAAATATGGTTTAGTTTGATTCTATTTTTAGTAGAATGTAGTAACTTAACACTCTCTTTAATTTCATTTAAATTACTTTTAAGTAAGTAAAAGGCTCTCTAAGCATTTAGTTTAATCAAAACAAAGATTAAATACAAAGGTCATGATCAATAATAGAAATATTTATATTCACTCGAAAAAGAACTTGAATAGGCAAATACCTTTTTGTTTTAATTCATATGATACAATAACACTTTATTTTATTCATTTCAGTACAAAAAACACAACAAAACAGTGATATAATGGGATTTTTGACCACCATACTCTACCGGACTCTACAAGACACCCGAAAACACGTGTTGATTTTTGTATTTAATCTTTTACATATAACTGAAAACATTGTGAGTAAGGGGGTAAACCCATTATTTCTGTGATCATTTGGCAATGTAATATGCCATGATCGAAATACAATCTTGAATCTTATTACAAAAATACAACTTTTTTTAAAAATATAAATGACTTGATACTACAGGTAGATTGATCCAGAGTCGTAAATCTATTTATAGATATGACAGTTAGCGGGAACCTATTGAAACGAGTAACACCGTCAATTTGCATAAAGAAGGAAGTGAAAAAACGTTAAATTGTACATTTCGATTGGATTCAACAAATTGTGTTTGTTATTATTTAATGTGACATTACTATTTGTTTTTACAAATTGATTACACGAAGCTTTTCGACTGCAGGTAATTTGATTTCGAATGTTACAAATGTTGAATTCAATTTGTTTACATTGAGTCTGTTCTTGGTATATAATTCGGATAATACACTATTCGGATAAATGTCCTCACTATCAGACATGACGGAAAGAAGACTATTTCTATTCTGAATTTTAAATTTTTTAAATCACAGTCTGTAAGCAATGAATTAAACATGAAAACTGTTTGGTTCGCTGACAACGAAGCCAGGTCTAAACACCGATATAAGTATCATCACAATTTATATTAAATGGTGGCGTTGTTGTTGTTGTTTTTATATCTCTATATTGTGTGTACTCGAAAGACTAACACTTTCCCTCATATTACAATTCTGCAGCAGACGACTTTGAACATATTTTGTCAAAAAATAGATTATCTCTTTAATTGAACGGATAACCTATGAATAAAAGTGGAAAACATTGTGGCAAACGGAGAAATTGCTCATTTTGAGCAATTTCTTCTTTTGTCACTATGTTTTCAAAAAGCCGTCTGCTGCAGAGGCGTCAGAAAGTGTCTATATGAGGGAAAGGGTTAAGAAGCGCCTGGGTGAAGGTTTTTTGAGTACCCACACTATAGGCTTGAATGCTTTCCCACATATGTCAAAACTGCAGCAGGTGTCTTTGAAAACATCATTGAATAATGTTGATAACATTGTGGCAAAAGAAGAAATTGCTGTCATAATGAGCAATATCTGCTTTTGTCACAATCTTTTCAAAAGTCGTCGGCTGTATATCATTCAAAAAGTTAAATTTTAAAGCAAAATTTGTGAAACAAGTTTATGTGGGTTATTATTATATTTGACATTAATAACTCTTGTATTCTGTATCCTAGTTATGTGATATTCACCTGTTTGAACATGACACCTTTTTGATCATGAGTCAGACACTCTTATCTCTTCACTATTGATTCCACCTCTATTTTCACCATAATAACTATTGTTTAACCCTTTCCCTCATACAACAATTCTGCAGCAGACAAATTTGAACATATTTTTCCAACAACTAGAAAATATCCATTATTGAATGGATAACCTATGACTAAAAGTGGAAAACATTGTGGCAGAAGGAGAAATTGCTTGTTTTGAGCAATTTCTTCTTTTGCCACTATGTTTTCAAAAAGCTGTAAAGGCGTCAGAAAGTGTCTATATGAGGGAAAGGGTTAACTTACTGTTTTAGCATAGCCTATGAACTTATCTCACCATTCTATTATGGTTCAACATATCTGATTCTGAACTCATTTGCATGCAGACTGCAACTTTGAAAACGTTGTGGGAAAAAGAGAAATTGCTAAAAGTGAAATTGAGAAAAAATTTCATTGTCTTTGTCTTTGCCTTTCATCTGACCCTTTAACCCTTTCTCACATGCAGATGCTTAATTTTGAATATCATTGTGAAAAAAGGAGAATTTGGTCATAATAAGCAATTTTTTCATTTGTCACAACTATTGACTGAATATGCAATAAGTTGAATAACTGTACTTTATAGACTTTTTCTATACTTTTACTTAGATGCCAAATTCCTTTTTCTTTTAGTTAATACATCATAAAAAGGAAGGAATCGGATTTTGTAAGAATGGCAGTTTTTGTTGGCTGCCAAATTGTTCTTGACCTCAGCACAGCTGTGAAGTTCAAAGAGAAGCAGCAACTTAGGAAACTTGTGACGGATAATAATGGCATTGTGTCTTTCATTGTTACTAAAAAGGTGAGTAAGATTCCAATGTTTTGTCGCCTGTCTTAGCATGGAAACTCATAGGGATAATTTTTCTGTTCTCTGTCTCTCACAATAGAAATAGAAATAGAAAACTTGAGACGTTTAGTGCTTTGAAAGACTCCGAACATTTTGAAATCTCAATCGGTCTTGTGACCTTCTCCCCGTGGGATATTGGAACTCATTTAACCCTTTTCCTCATATGACAATTCTGCAGTAGACGATTTTGAACATATTTTGTCAAAAAATAGAAAATCTCTATAATTGAATGGATAACCTATGACTAAAAGTGGAAAACATTGTGGCAAAAGAAGAAACTCCTCGTTTTGAGCAATTTCTTCTTTTGTCACTATGTTTTCAAAAAGCCAAAAGCCTTCTGCTGCAGAGGTGTCAGAAAGCGTCTATATGAGGGAAAGGGTTAACAAAATATACATGGTTTTCAAGTTTATTGCAGGTTATCTTGCATAGCTGGTCGAATAACAGTGTCATCGCTCGATAATATCAATGTAGAAGTACTAATCATAATTTTCCAAAATTTGCAGGCGAACATAACCACACATGTTTACATTGCTCGTTTGTACTTAAAATTGTTTGACCCGTACTCAAATATAGTACTTACTAGAAAATGATTGGTGGCGCACAGATGATACATTTTTTTTATCTTTACGGTAAACATTGTTTTGTCTACATAAAAATAAACCTTTTACTACAAAAAACGTCTTTGTCATTTTGGAATTACCATGACTGAAATATTCCTGATATAATTAAAAAAATCCATTTTGAATAGATTTTTTCATTGTTTGTAAAAACGTGAATAGCGTTATCATTACAACATCTGCAGGGATCAATTCTGTTGTTACTCAATGTTGTCTGTCTGTCCGTTCATCACATTTTGTTTCAATTGATTGTTTGAACACATTATTTGCAGGCAACACACATGTTCCTCTGAACATATTGATCTGTCCTTGAATGCAGACTGCTTTTAGTGTCCTTGCACCAGAAATCCTTGAAACATTTTGAAAAAATGAAAATTTACTTAAAATGAGCTATTTCTGTTTTTCCTTGTAAACATTTTTTTTTCAACTAAGGAGCATTATTACTCAAAATTTATGTTATTCATATTGCAAATATAAACTGTTAACACTTCCTCACATATTAGATCAATTTTCAAATCTTTGCAGCTAACAACTTTTGAAACATATTGTGGCAAAAGGCAAAATTGCTCACAATTCTTTCAACTCTATATCTAATAGTCATACTTTCTCTTATAGAGATTATCCTTATATTTGAAAATGGCATTTCAAAATCATCTGCTTCATTTTTTTGGTATGTTAGGATTTAACCCTTTCCCTCATACAACAAATTTAAAGCAGACGTCTTTGAACATATTTTGTCAAAAAATAGAAAATCTTTATAATTGAATGGATATTAACCTATGACTAAAAGTGGAAAACATTGTGGCAAAAGGAGAAATTGCACGTTTTGTGCAATTTCTTCTTTTGTCACTATGTTTTCAAAAAGCCGTCTGCTGCAGAGGCATCAGAAAGCATCTTTATGAGGGAAAGGGTTAAAATGCACATGTAGGTACTTAATGACAGATCGTCTATTACAAGCTGTATTTTCTTATTGACATCTGCATTGATTTCTACTAATGTTATTTTCAACCCTTTCACAGACTGCATGATATGGTTGACTCTTGAAAACTCTGCAGTGGTATCATTTAATTAACCCTTTTCCTCATATAGATGCTTTCTGATGCCTATGCAGCAGACAGCTTTTTGAAAACATAGTGACAAAGGAAGAAATTGCTCAAAATGAGCAATCTTTCCTTTGCCACAATGTTTTCCACTTTTAGTCATAGGTTATCCATTCAATTATCCCTTTCCCACATGCAGATGCATTTTGACGCAATAGCAGCAGTTGACTTTTGAAAACATGATGAGCAATTTCTCATTTGGGCACATTGTTTGGAACTTTATTTAATAATTAAGCTTTCTTTTATGGAGATTTTTCAGGTTTTAGTCACCATGTTATCGAAGTTGTCTGCTGCAGATTTGTTGTATGTGGGAAAGGGTTAAAGAGATTTTCTATATTTTGCCAAACATGTTCAAAGTCGTCGGCTGCAGAATTGTCGTATGAGGGAAAGGGTTAAGTGGTAATAGAAAATATACAAAGAGGGAGAAAGCTTAAGTTTTCCTTCTTCTTCCCCCAGTACTGCCAACATTTATGTTATAAGTGAACTGTTTTAACCCTTTCCCACTTCTAGATGCATCTTGACACATCTGCATAAGAAGACCTGAGCAATTTCTCCTAAATTAAACTTTCATTTACATATATTTTCTATATTTATACCTAATTTATATAAATGTTTTCGAAATGTTCACTACATTTTTGGCCGGATTGCTCTAGCAATTCCGGTCTATAGATTGGCGATGTCCTTCCGTCTGTCTGTCCGTCAACATTTTGGTTAAAGTTTCAGGTTGAGGCAAAATCTCAGCACTGGAAAGGGTTACAAACTTGAAACTTTGCCTGAAGGTAACCAGTAACAAGTTCTATAGATTTCTATGGTTACTTTGACCTTGGTTTGTCGATTTTCAAGGTCAAATTGCCGACAATCCAGCCTTACCGTCTTCAACGGTTTCTTGTTTGTTGTATGCGGGAAAGGATAGAGACAGAACATTGCTAGAAAGATTTTGGATATGTACGCTGTTCTAAAACATTAACATTTATAACAGCAAAACTGCTAAATTGTGATTTACGAGCTTGTTTAACCCTTTCCCTCATATGACAATTCTGAAGCAGACGACTTTGAACGTATTTTGTCAAAAAATAGAAAATCTCTATAATTGAAAGGATAACCTATGACTAAAAGTGGAAAACATTGTGTCAAAAGAAGAAATTGCACGTTTTGTGCAATTTCTTCTTTTGTCACTATGTTTTCAAAAAGCCGTCTGCTGCAGAGGCATCAGAAAGCGTCTATATGAGGGATAGGGTTAAATATTTCATTTTGTTTTGTTGATTCTAGAGTAGCCATGTTGTGTGTGACAGTGGTGAGAAAGCAGACACGTCCTATAAGTGCCGAATGGCAATGAAGTATGGGATACCCATAGTCTCACCGGAATATCTATGGCAAAGTGTCAATGGTGGAGTTCTTCAAAAAACAGATGACTTCATTGTGGCTGGAAAATCAAAATCTGATACCCTAAAGGAGGGGAAAATTACAGGTAAAAAATCATTCCCCATTTGTAGACCCTTCTTTTTTTACATGAATAAGTGAACTGTCGCCATGATATAACTGAAATAATGTTGAAAGTGGCGTAAAACCCCAATAAAACAAAGTAGACTCTTTTTGATGCATCTGCAGTAGACGTTGCAAAAATTTGAAATAGAATATAAAAATTCGCTATAGTTGAAAACATTGTGGCAAATGGAGAAACTGATCATTAATTTTAGAGGCAATACTTTTAAGATGGGTGAGTGACCTTCTTCCAAGATTTTTCAAATTATTCTGATCTATTAAAAATTTAAGGCCGCCAAGTGAAGAGGCCGGTTGAGTCAATATGATTATACTTTCATTTAAAGACATTTTCTATGTACTTGTATTTGTCTGGATGTTTTCGACTTGTCTTCTGCAAAATAGTTCAATGTGGGAGAGGGTAAATTAATTAAGTTCTTATGTTTCTTTTTCAGCATCAAAATATCAGAAAACAGATAAGAAGAAAGCACTTAAATCCTATGTGAATGTTGGAGGATTTAAAACATGGACAGACTGCGATAACAATTGTCCAGATTTTACAGATGAGTACCAAGTGGCCAAGTTTGCTGTGTTTCGTGACAAGGTATTTAACCCTTTCCCTTATATAGACGCTTTTTGAAACCTCTGCAGCAGACAGCTTTTTGAAAACATAGTGACAATTAAAAGAAGAAATTGCTCAAAACAAGCAATTTCTCCTTTTGCCACAATGTTTTCCACTTTTAGTCATATTTTATCCGTTCAATTATAGAGAATTTCTATTTTTTGACAAAATATATTCAAAGTCGTCTGCTGCAGAATTGTTGTATGGGGGAAAGAGTTAAATTTTCTGTTTACAACTCTGTATCATAAATATTGTTGCATGGTTTCAGATTAAATATTTACCCACTATGCTTTCAAAGCAGACAACTTCAAACATATCTTATGATTGATTGATTGATTGATTGGAGTTTAACTTTTTCCCTCATAGATGCAGCAGACAGCTTTTTGAAAACATAGTGACAAAAGAAGAAATTGCTCAAAATGAGCAATTTCTCCTTTTGCCACGATGTTTTCCCATTTTAGTCATAGGTTATCTACTCAATTATAGAGATATTATTTTTTGATATGTTCAAAGTCGTCTGCTGCAAAATTGTTGTGTGAGGGAAAGGGTTATCTCCATTTTTTTAAACAGTGGCCAGTTCACCTACTCATGTGTTTCCAGGATTTCTCACACCAATACTCCACACAACATTCTTTCCAAGCAACTGGCTGCTTTTTCACATAGACTGTAAGCTCATTGGTGGAAGAGAAATGACGCTGCTCACAATGACTTTTGTCAAATGTTGGAAAGAATGTAACTCAAAAACATAACTTATCTCTGGTGTATATCAAATGTTGATCCTTTAATTTCAGAAAAAGGAGAAAAATCGGACAACCACAAGTTTTGTGGTGATAGAAATACATGTGGATCATGAATTCATCCCTGATCCCACCATGTCTTCCAGTGTAAGATATAAATACAGAGTCTCTGCTCATTCAGGATTGCTTCATATCATAGAGGTTTGTATTTCTTGACCGTATTGACCTTCTGAGAAGAAAAATAGTTTATATGATGCTGCAGAAGTGATACATCGATTTGTATTTTAGGTTACAATTATACATCAAATAAATTCCTTCTTTGTTTTTATGTTAATCGACCAGTTTCACCCCTCAATTGTCACACTTTCTAAGCGGTTCTCATGTAGAACACCACCATCATTAAAAAGAGTTACCTCTAAGCTTTAAAACAATCCAAAGAAAATGGGGAGTCATGCATTATGTAAGAAAGAATTCACCAGGCGAAAATGATTACCGTCATTTAGGACCAAATCAGGCCCGCACACAACAGGCGTTTCACATTCTCTACTTTGAAAACATAGTGACAAAAATCTGAAAAATCTCCATAAAAGATAGCTTAATTGTTTGATAAAGTTGAAAACATTTGGCCAAAGGAGAAATTGCTCATCATGAGCAATTTCACCTTTGGCCACAAGGTTTTCAGAAGACGTCTGCTGCTATTGCATCAAAATGCGTCTGCAGGTGGGAAAGTGTTAAGTAATTAAATTATCGGAAAGGGGTAAATAGATTGATGGAGTACCGATTTTGTTACATAGTAGATGAAACTGTAGCCATGTACAGTTATCTAAAAACATTCTAGTGAAGTTGGAAAATGCTTTTTTTTGTGCAATGTCTGCTTTTGAATTCAATAGTTATCTGCTGTATTACATTGTAAAAAGTTGTCCATATCAGGTTAAGGACTAAATGCTTAATCTTATGAAGTAATGGACTGATTTGCTTATTAACACAGAAAGGGGGAGACGGACTGATGGAGTACCGGTTTTGTCAGACTGTGGATGAAGCTCTGGCCATATACAGTCATTTGTACCACTCACACCAACACAAGGGAATGGAAGTCAGTTATCAGGTTTTCTCCAGACTCATTGGCTCAGATAGATTTAGACAGGTACAAGTATATTGGTCATTTAGTCAATAATGATACTTTCAATAAGGTTTTTATGTTTTAACCTTTTCCCTCATATAGACGCTTTCTGACGCCTCTGCAGCAGACAGCTTTTTTTAAACATAGTGGCAAAAGAAAAAATTGCTCAAAGCGAGCAATTTCTCCTTTTGCCACAATGTTTTCCACTTACAACGAATCTGCAGCTGACAAATTTGAGAGTATCATTGAAAAATGGAAAAATCTTTATAAATGAAAAAAACATCCTGAAAAGAGTTGAAAACATCATGACGAAAGGGGAAAATTGCTTATTTTGAGCAATTTCGCATTTTGCTGCAATGTTCTTAAAAAATTGTTTGATGAAGATATATCAATATGAATCTATAGGTAAAAAGGGATTGATAACCGAATGTTGCTTATTACAATTTGAAACAGTGAACTTTTATTGCATGCTTCATGCAAAACATCTTGTAACTACAAAATGTGACAAGATGTTGTTACAACCATGTTTCACTTGAAGGCATCAACATTTTGAAGACACTGTGGGAGACAAGTTTTTAAAAACATTGAGAGAAAAACGGTGAAGTTGCTCGTAATGAGACTTCTGCTGCAGAGACTTCAAAGGTTGCCAACAAAATTCCTTAACCCTTTCCCCCAAATAGACGCTTTCTGACGCCTCTGCAGCAGACAGCTTTTTGAAAACTTAGTGACAAAAGAAGAAATTGTTCAAAACGAGCAATTTCTCCTTTTGCCACAATGTTTTCCACTTTTAGTTATAGGTTATCCATACAATTATAGAGAATTTCCATTTTTTGACAAAACATGTTCAAAGTCGGCTGCTGCAGAATTGTCGTATGAGGGAAAGGATTAAAGTATATTTTTTTCTGATATATATAAAAAATATATTGAGAACGAAATGTGTTTAATTTCACAGATGACATCAGAACTTGGTCTGGAGAACACCAATATATCACCCGATGTTGAAAGTTTAGTACAGCACATATGGTGTGAGGCTCAGGGTGAATTGGATGAAATAATCAGTAAAACAGTCACAAGTGCTGAGCAAGTAAGTTATCATACAGTAAAACAGTAAATTTCTCCTTTTGTCACTTTGTTTTCAGAAGTCGTTGCTGCAAATGAATCAAAACGTGTCTGCAAGTGGGAAATACGATTTAACATTTAAATTCTTCAGAGCAACACTTCTCTAAAGATACTTCATTTGTTGTAACTATACCAACTACTTGATAAAAAAAAGCTTTTTGGAATTGTCTTGCCTTGAAAACGTCTGTCAGAAGAAACACATGAAAGAAAAATATTAAGTAACGGTCATGAGAAGTTTTCCCAACAATATTTTTTAAACAACTTTGAAAAACATCAAGGCAAAAAGATGGAAATTCTCCATAAATGAAAGTATCATTATGACATTAAATTAAGTTGAAAACATAATGGCAAAAGGTAAAATTGCTTATTAAAATCTAAATCACCTTTTGCCACAATGTTTTTAAATGTTATCTGCCGCAATTGTGACTTCTGACAAAAGGGGAAACTGTTCAAGATAGAAATATAACCTATATATACCTATTTTTTTATTTTTTGAGAATGCGACACTTCTATCTTGTTAGATTGAATTCAAATTTTGCACAAACATTTGGTATTTGTCTTTATACCCCCTTCGAAGAGTCACTGTGTCGGGCTGTCGGTCGGTCGGTCAGTCGGCCAGTCGGCCAGAAGCCATATTTTGTCCGGCCTATTTCTTACAACCCACTTGGTGGAATTCAATAAAATTTTACATGAAGCTTCTTTACCAAGAGAAGATGTGCATATCCTAAAGGTCTTACAATTGCATGTTATTAGCTCGACTTTTGAAAAAAAACGAGAGCTATTGTCATGACCCTGGCGTTGGCGGCGGCGGCGGCGTCCGGTTAAGGTTTTTTTGTTTAGCTCATTTTTTTTTTTTTCTCCCTATCAGTCGAGCGGTGCTCTTGTTTTACAGAGTTATGGCCCTTTTACTTATTAAGGTGTAGGTCAAGGTGCTGTTTTGGGGGTATTTATCATCTTCAGTGATAGTTCTAGTTTGCACTTGCATTGATAGGGACCCTTATGACATTTAATTTTGTGAAATTCTTTTTCCTATTGCTGCTTGTTTACATTTATTGTCTGATGGCATTTAGATCAAAAGGACTTGCCTTTGCACCTATGCTAAAATGATACCGCTTTACAGAAATTTCTTAAAATGATCCATGACTTATTAGAAAACAATGCAACTTGCGTTGGCTGATCTAGATTGAAAGTAAATTTTGAGTGCCTTCCGGTTGGTTTATGCAGAGTTCCAATCATATATATACATGTATATACTAATAAAAGATAATTGACAGTAGTCCTTTTAATTTTAGGTTGACAAAGCAGAGGCAATACTAAAGCAGCTTAAGTCTGCTCTAGCAGATAATGATGAGACGAAGATGTCCAAACTAATGACCGAGTTTTATGTCACTATCCCCCATCATCAATCCAAACAAGTTATGTCTTGTTCTAAAACATGGTTGTCAAGGAAACAAGATATCTGTCAGGTACTTTATATACAGTTACTTCTTTTTTTAGTCAAATCTATAATTTCTCTTATGTAACATACTTATATGCGAAGACATAAATTTTAGTTCTTGATGAAGGAAACTCTTTTCAACATACAAAAAATCACACCAGATGATTTTGAAAACATCTTGGCAAAACATACGATATTTCTATTAATGAAAGTCGCCCATGTAATAATTAAATAGATTTGAAAACATTGCTGCAAAAAGGAGAAATTGTTCATTATGTCATCTACTGCATCAATATGTGCCTTTAAGTGGCAAAAAGAGTTATGATTGCCTGGAACATTTAGGCTATCACATGTTGTAGTAAATGGAAGAATTCCTTATTATAAACAAGTTAGGGTTTATTTAACCCACAATGTTGTGGTTGTATTTGTTATAATTAGCCCACTCCTATAAAATCAGGAGAGTTTTGGAAGTCATCAATTGTTGATGATGCCCTTGTCTCTGTTAACATGCAAATATTTCGTGCTTTCGATCATTAAGTTCCCAGAAAGATTTTGTTGAGCACATAGATGATGCATGACTACAAGGTCAAATAAAGATATCCTGTGACGGATCTTGTTATTTATTGGTTAAACATTACAAACATTACTACAACAAATCTGCAGCAGATGATTTTGAAAATATCTCATTGAAAATAAGGAATTTCTCTCTAAAAATGAAGGAAAAAAAATTGAATAAACTTGAAAAAATTGTGAAAGAAGGATAACATTAAATTTATTATTTTGCTTGTTAGGAGCAATTTTTCCTTTTGTCACAATGTTTCTAAAAGTTGTTTGCTGCAGAGGTGTAAAAAAGCATCTATATGTGGAAAAAGGAGAAATGTGTTGCATTTTCAGTTGATCCGAGACATGTTATCAGTCAGTGAAGCTACAGACTGGTCTACAAGATCAAGTGCTCAGTCTAAATACAAGGCAATGAGGTGTGTTATAGATCATCTATCGAGAACCAGTCCAGAATACCAGCAAATCGACAAATTGGTGACACAGTCTGTTACTGGGTGAGTTATGTACTTGTAAAATCTACATAATTATCAATGATTGGTCAGAAGTGTTATCAGGCTGTTACCTCTTCACCATGTCCCACATATGCTTAATCTACAGCAGAAGACTTTGAAAACTTTATGCCCAGAGTTATTATTTCCTTAGAAAATAAATATCTGCTCTGGAAATACTAATTTGTACATAAACATTTCTTTGGTGACCTTCTACATCATTTTGATTTGACAAAAGATTGCCAATATAGGGTGTCGGTTATATTGCTGTGTGGCAATGGAGCTATACTGGTCATCTTGGGCTGACCGTAAAATACGTTACTGTAGTTGGCATGACAAAGCACATTGCATAACTTAGGTGAGCTATCCATGGCCATCATGGCCCTCTTGTTTCCTTAAATGTTTTCTAAGCAGACAGTTCTAAAATAATCATATCAGATAAACAATTATCATATTCTATTTACAGCAGCACAAAGCCTGCCATTCAAGAAATCTATGCTGTTAGCAGGCCTGTTGAGAATGTTGGTTATACTAATCAGATATCACCAAAACAGCTCCTTTTCCATGCTACAAAAGCAGAGAATTTAGTGGGTATTCTATCAAGGTATGTTTGACTGTTTTCTTTATGCACAAAGCTCTTATGTCTTGAAAAGTAAGATGACTCTTTCACATATACAACAAATCTTTGAAAAACATCTCTATAGAAAAATCTCTCTTAATAAAAGTGTAATAATTATTGTTGAATAAAATAGGGTCGAAAACATTATGGCAAAGCAGAAATCCCTTATTATGAGCAATTTCTCCTGTTGTCACAGTATTTAACCCTTTCCCTCATAAAGACACTTTCTGACGCCTCAGCAGCAAAACATAGTGACAAAAGAATTTCTCCTTTTTCCACTCATTTATAGACATATTGTCGTATGAGGGAAAGGGTTACAAGAAATCTGCAGTGTTTGTATAGTATAGTATGACCCCAATAGAAAGGGTTGGTCATGACAACCAACCAGCCATATTAGAACGGACTCCACTATCCCCGCCGGGATATGAACCTTCAACTACCCACTCCCAAAGCATCAGGTGTTTTAACCCTTTCCCACATGCAGACGCAAGTGTACGTCTCTGTAGTTGACTACGTTTGATACCACTATGGCAAAAGAAAATATTGCTCATGATGAGCAATTTCTCAATTTGCCACAATTTGTTCAACTGTTCTCAATTATCATACTTTCATCCTTTCATTTGTAGAGATTTTCAATATTTATTATGCAATGTTTTCAACATTGCCTGCTGCAGATATAATCTATGTGGGAAACTGTTCATCAAAGGTCTATCAGATCTGTTTAAAAGAAAGATCGTGAGGCTAAGGCCTGTTCACTCCTCCTTATTTAAGTATGTGTGCCTTATGATGTAGATGCTTATCATAGTTGGATTGCCAAAAGTCTTTAATAGCACAACTTTACCATTTCCCACAAACAAAAATCTGCAGCAGACGACTTTGAAAACATCTTGGCAAAATAATGGAAAATCTTTATAAATCAAATTACATTTAGATTTAAAATAACATTTTTTGCATTTTCTCCTTTTACCACAATGCTATTGAAAGTTTCTGCTGCAGATGCGTCAAAATGTGTTTGCAAATGGAAAGGACTAAAGTACATCAGCATTGTCTTCTTTTTTCAGTTATCAAGATTTAATATCAAAGAAATAAAAGTCCAAAATTATAAGGCAAGCCCTGTCTCTTTGACAACTTTAACACCTCTAGAGCAGACGCTATGGAGAAAACATTGATGTTTGTGTGTTGTCTGCCATGGCAGAATCACAAATAAGTCTGTATGTCAGGAATTCTCTTACTGACATATTGGCAGGCATTCTCTTACTGACATATTGGCATGCATTCTCTTACTGACATATTGGCAGACAGTCTCTTACTGACATATTGGCAGGCATTCTATTACTGACATATTAGCAGGCATTCTATTACTGACATTCTGGCAGGCATTATATTACTGACATATTAGCAGGCATTCTATTACTGACATATTGGCAGGCATTCTATTACTTACATATTGGCAGGCATTCTATTACTGACATTTTGGCAGGCATTCTATTACTGAAATTCTGGCAGGCATTCTATTACTGACATATTAGCAGGCATTCTATTACTGACATATTAGCAGGCATTCTATTACTGACATATTGGCAGGCATTCTATTACTGACATATTAGCAGGCATTCTCTTTCTGACATTCTGGCAGGCATTCTATATTACTGACATACTGTCAGGCAACACTTGCATGAAGAAAAAATTTAATTGTTCATAATAGTAATGATGAGTTTTGCATTTTGAATTATTTTTTAAATAGTTATTCTTGTATTCTAATAATTAATTCAGAGGATTACTGTTGCCCCGTGTGGTTGTGGATGACCATGGTGGTAAGAGAACAGACCCTGGTATGCTGGGAGCCGGTATCTATTTTGCTAATGCAGCAAGGTAAGTTGGATGGAATTGTCAAATTATGAGGGTTGTTTGCCATAGAATGTTTAAACTGGTTACCTAAAATGATATTGGCAGGATGAACTGTTTTAACCATTCCTCATATACAACAAACCTGCAGCAGGCAACTTTAAAAACATCCAGGTAAAAATATCGAAACTTTCTAGAAATGAAAGTTTCATTATTGAATAGAGTTGAAAAACAGTGTGGCAAAGCAAGAACTTCCTCAATATGACACAATGTTTTCAAAAGTTGTCCGTTTATTCTTGGTAATTTCTCCTCTTTTCCCAATGTTTCAAAAGTTGTTTTTACTATACTATAATCACATTATCTCTATAACCCTATATTATGAGCAAAAGAGCTTTTGAAATCGGGGTCCAAAAACTTCAGTTTGTTAAGGTCTGCTGTACCTGTTTGTTTGTTTATCACCTTTAGAGAGGGAAACCAGACTTAGATCCCTGCTTGGGTCCTACGAAAGTCGTTAACACCCCTTTCCCCCATACAACAATTCTGTAGCAGATAATTGAAAACATTAAGTCAAAAATATGGAAACTCTAAAATTGAGAGAAAATTGTTGAATAAAGTTTAAAACATTGCAGCAAGTGAGAAATTGCACATCTTGAGCAATTTATCCTATTGAATTTTTATTTTGTTCAAAATTCCTCTGCTGAGGTTTCAGAAAGCTTCTGCATGTTGGAAAAGGATAAACATGGTTGTAATGGCATTCATCCTTGGAGTTCAAGGTTATGGAAATATCATGACGGCTGAAACATGAGTGTTAGGATAAATGATAAAGGTATCACTGGTAATTTACCCATCAACTGATACAGGTATCACTGGTAATTTACCCATCAACTGATACAGGTATGACTGGTAACTTACCCATCAAATGATACAGGTATCACTGGTAATTTACCCATCAACTGATACAGGTATCACTTGTAACTTACCCATCAAATGATACAGGTATCACTGGTAATTTACCCATCAACTGATACAGGTATCACTGGTAACTTACCCATCAAATGATACAGGTATCACAGGTAATTTACCCATCAACTAATACAGGTATCACTGGTAATTTACCCATCAACTGATACAGGTATCACTGGTAACTTACCCATCAAATGATACAGGAATCACTGGTAATTTATCCATCAAATGATACAGGTATCACTGGTAATTTACCCATCAACTGATACAGGTATCACTGGTAACTTACCCATCAAATGATACAGGTATCACAGGTAACTTACCCATCAACTGATACAGGTATTACTGGTAATTTATCCATCAACTGATACAGGTATCACTGGTAACTTACCCATCAAATGATACAGGTATCACTGGTAACTTACCCATCAAATGATACAGGTATCACTGGTAACTTACCCATCAACTGATACAGGTGTCACTGGTAACTTACCCATCAACTGATACAGGTATCACTGGTAACTTACCCATCAACTGATACAGGTATCACTGGTAACTTACCCATCAAATGATACAGGTATCACTGGTAATTTAACCATCAACTGATACAGGTATCACTGGTAACTTACCCATCAAATGATACAGGTATCACTGGTAACTTACCCATCAAATGATACAGGTATCACTGGTAATTTACCCATCAAATGATACAGGTATCACTGGTAACTTACCCATCAAATGATACAGGTATCATGGTAACTTACCCATCAAATGATACAGGTATCACTGGTAATTTACCCATCAAATGATACAGGTATCACTGGTAACTTACCCATCAAATGATACAGGTATCACTGGTAACTTACCCATCAAATGATACAGGTATCACTGGTAACTTATCCATCACATGATACAGGTATCACTGGTAATTTACCCATCAAATGATACAGGTATCACTGGTAACTTACCCATCAAATGATACAGGTATCACTGGTAACTTACCCATCAACTGACACATGTATCACTGAAAAATTGTTAACAATGGCATAGATCACCATTCAAACTTCTCATTCATTTAACAGCAGTATACTGTTATGTCAATTTTATGATGCTCAAGAATTATCCTTTTCAGTACAAGTATTAAATACTCGCATCAAAGTGACACAAAAGGGACCAGATTTATGTTGGTCAATGAAGTAGCCCTAGGGACGTCACTTGAGAAGTATGAACGAGATTTGACCTTGACCTCTGCTCCTGGAGGTTACCATAGTGTTCATGGTGTAAAATCATCAGATGTAGCCAGATCTGCCTTCAAGGTATCTATAACCCTTTCCCACATACAACAAATCTGCAGCATGACTTTCAACAAAAAGAAAATCTCTATAATTGAATGGATAACCTATGACTTAAAGTGGAAAACATTTTGTCACTATGTTTTCAAAAAGCCTTCTGCTGCAGAGGCATCAGAAAATGTCTATATGAGGGGAAGGGTTAAAGGATGTTTTGTTGACCATTTAGCCTATATGATATAATGTAATTTTATTACATGATTTTCAGTGGATTGGATCTGGATAGGTTCAATGAAATTATCATATGGTATTTTTCAAAATTATGTGATAGGGATATTTTGATAGAAAATTTAAAATGGATTGAGTTGCAAAAAAACATAATTATAAAACATAGATTTTTATGTCATCCAAGAAAATCTATATTTATCTTGCCAGGGCCTTGTCCAATGAGAGCTTATGTCGTTCCTCTGTTGTTGGCATCAGGAGCATCAACAAAGCCAGCAAGCAATGCTGTCCTGTAACATCTCTTGTATACTGTTTCTCCGCGCTATTGTCTGTGTAAATTCAACTCTTGCATGATTAAGTACACTGACCTTGTTATGTAATCATCATGTTATAGTTGAATTAACCCTTTCTGTCATACGACAATTCTGCAGCAGACGACTTTGAACATATTTTGTCAAAAAATAAAAAATCTCTATAATTGAATGGATAACCTATGACTTAAAGTGGAAAACATTGTGTTAAAAGGAGAAATTGCTCGTTTTGAGCAATTTCTTCTTTTGTCACTATGTTTTCAAAAAGCCGTCTGCTGAAGAGGTCTATATGAGGGAAAGGGTTAATACGAACAATAGATATTTACAAAAAGGTAGAAATGCATTTTATGTGATATTCTCTGTGATTTGATTTTGATTTATGCTATAGGAAATCTAAGATAAGTTTTATTTACAATTTTCAAAGTGGTCTGCTTCATATTTGCTGTAGGTGGGAAATGGTTAAACCATGGTATTTGCTTTACAGGATGATGAATTTGTTGTTTATAACACAAATCAACAAAGAATCAAGTACTTGGTAGAGTTTGTACTTCCAGAAGACAAGGTCAAGGTCACATTTGATGACCTTTACCTGACAGAGGATGTTGATGTGGCCTCAGAAGAGGAATATCTTGAATCGGAGGCAATAAGTATGTTGTAGTATTCACTGCTTCTAACGTTAAACCCTGTCACACATCCAACAAATCTGCAACAGACCTTGTTAAAAACATTAAGGCAAACATATTGATTCCAATAAAAGAAAGGATATTGATTCGAGTTGTGAACATTGTGATGGAAGGAGATATTGTTTTTAGCCCTTTCCCACCTGCAGACGCATTTTGACGCAATAGCAGCAGACGACATTTGAAAACATTGTCTTTTATGGAGATTTTTCAGGTTTTTATGCCCCCGGAATCACCGATGCGGTGGGCATCTAGTTTTTGGCCTGTCTGTCTCTTTGTCTGTCCGAAAAAAACTTTAACCTTGACCACTACTTTTGAATCATAACAGGTACGGCTACCATATTTCACATGTGTATTCCTTGTGACATGACCTTTCTGTCAGTACCAAAATATTTGACCTTGCGACCTTGACCTTTGACCTAGATGTTGCCATTCGGGGGGCATCAGTGTTTCACAAACACATCTTGTTTTCACTATGTTTTCAAAGTCGTCTGCTGCAGATTTGCTGTTTGTGGGAAAGGGTTAAAGATTTTTGGTGCAGATGTCTGAAGTTGTGCCTATATTATGTTACAGATTTAAAAAGAAATCTCTTTGTACTTATCTACACTCTTTCCAAGATAAAGACCACTTTAGACAGCTTTACAGCAGAACATTTAAAAAACAATTGTGGAAAAGGGTATACTGATTAAAATGTTCAATTTCTCTTTTTCCCTCAATGTTTTTAAATCTTCAAAATGATAGTTTCACTTTTCCAGATGTAACCTGGTTTGTGTTCTTCTGGGATTAAGTGCTGTCTATGTTCAGTTATATCACATACTTATATGCCACAGATGTTCATAAAAAATATCATGTCAGGTATTCACTCATTATGAACAGTTATCCTTTTTCAGCATTTTTTGTTTTGGAAAACTTTGAAATGTCATTTGTGTAATAAAAAGTTGAACCCATATTGGCAAATTAAGTATGCCAACTTGAATACCTGGCTTTTTCTGGTTGATAGTTGATAGCCCATGAGACATAAAATGATAAATCACTATAGATGATTTCATTTTTCATGAATGGATATTATTCCATAATAACCAATCCAGTATAAAGGGTTAAAGCAGGACTGTTATCCAATAATGATGCAATGATGATTTTCAAAAATAATTTATACAATTACAATTTCAGATTTAAATGATGTAACAAATATCACAGATCCAATGTCAAAGGTTAAAGCAGGATTGGTATCCAATGGTGATGCACCTGTGACTCTGAAAGCTGTACATATAAGAGCTAAACTGTTGGACTTGGCTTCTGAGGTTGGTACTACATTCTCCATGTTCACACTATTTGGTCTTAATAATACTAAATGGAAATAAAAGTATTTAGAAATGATATCAAAATGATAAACTCTTTCTTTCCTCCATACATTTTGATTTAGCTTAAACAGATAGCTTTTGAAAACGAAAGTAGAAATTGCTCATTCTGATCTGAGCAATTTCTTCTACCACAATTATTTCATTTATTTCACTAATTATTTATTCATTTGGTGGAAAAATCAATATTTTTAAACATGTTATAATTCCCTTTTCACAGGTTATTGTATTACAAGAGTATGAAAACAACAGTAAAACCCCCCTTGAAGCCAAGTATGTATTTCCACTCGGAGACTTGGCTGCCGTGTGTGGGTTCGAAGCTTTCATTAATGGTAAGCACATTGTGGGCGAGGTCAAAGAGAAAGAACAGGCACACAAGGAGTACAAGAAGGCTATCAGTGAAGGGCATGGTGCCTACCTAATGGATCAGGATGAAGAAACTCCAGTAAGACAGGATTTAACCTATTATCCCTTTCCCTCATACAGACGCTTTCTGACGCCTCTGCAGCAGACGGATTTTTGAAAACATAGTGAAAAAAGAAGCAAATGCTCAAGACGAGCAATTTCTCCTTTTGCCACAATGTTTTCCACTTTTAGTCCTAGGTTATCCATTCAATTATAGAGATTTTCCATATTTTGACAAAATATGTTCAAAGTTGTCTGCTGCAGAATTGTCGTATGAGGGAAAGGGTTATATAAGCCCTTTCCCACATGAAGATGCATTTTGATGCTTCTTAAGAAGAGACATCTTTGGAAAACATTGTGACAAAAGCAGACATTGCCTTTGTTGAAATGTTTTCAACTCTTTTCAATAATTATTCTTTCATTAACAGAGAGGTTCGGTATTTGTACCTGAACACTTTCAAAATCATCATCTTTAGGTATGTGGTAAAGTTGAAAACATTGCATTTTGGGGAATTCCTTCTTTTTCAAAAATGTTTTTAAAATTCATCTGTTGTAGAGACTCATCTGTATATTCCAAATTTCTAAATAACCAAATACCTCATTAGCTTAACTTTAGATGCCACTTATTATAAAGACTTTTTATAGCTGTTTAACCCTTTCCCATATGTAGACACATGTTGACACCTCTGCAGCAGATGACATTTGAAAACATTATGGTAAAAGCCTAAAAGGAGAAATTAGGAGATATTAGTCATAATGTTTTTAATCTTTTTCAATGATTTGTAATTTTCTGCGTAGATGTTTTCAAAATCAACTGCTGCTGATTTGCTGTATGTTGGAAAGGGGTGTTAATATGCAGCATTTAAGATTGGATATATGACACATTAATATAAGTCCTTCACCCTTTTCCACATACAACAAATATGTAGCAGACGACTTTGAAATTATCCAGGCAAAAACATAGAAAACCATTAAAAATGTAGGTATAATCACTGAAAAAGGTTTTGAGCTATTTCTCCCTTTTTTTTTTTTTTTTTCGAAAGTCGTCTGATGCAAAGGCGTCAGAAAGCCTCTATTTGTGGGAAAGGATTGATGTATTTTGGCCATGTCTTGTGATTTGGTGGTCTTATTGACTTTCACCTGATGCACTGACAGACCTCTGTCTTCACTGTTTGCATTGGCAGCAATATCCCAAAATACTAAATGAAACGCATTTTCTAAATGCTTTCCTTCCCTTGCTGTTAACAGTGTTGACTGCTGTATTTAACCCTTTCCCTCATATGACAATTCTGCAGCAAACGACTTTGAACACATTTTGTCAAAAAATAGAAAATATCTTAAATTGAATGGATAACCTATGACTTTAAGTGGAAAACATCGTGGCAAAAGGAGAAATTGCTTGTTTTGAGCAATTTCTTCTTTTGTCACTATGTTTTCAAAAAGCTGTCTGCTGCAGAAAGCGTTTATATAAGGGAAAGGGTTAAGCAGAGTGTCGTTTCATTCACCCATTATTAAAACCTCTGTTTGTAGGATATTTTCACCGTGAGTGTAGGGAACTTGCCCCCTGGTGCACGCGTACTGATTAAGATTACATATGTAGCAGAGTTACAAGTCGAGGGGGAGATGATCAATTTTCAATTGCCTGGAAGTGTAGCCCCTTGGAAAAAGCAGTCATTGAAGGAAATCACACAGGTAAATATCAGTAAGGAATGTGGAAAGGTAGCCAGTTGCCTTGGAAGAATGTGGTGTCGAGTACTGATGCGGGAAAACTGGCAAAACCATGTTAACCCTTTCCCTCATAGAGACGCTTTCTGACGCCTCTGCAGCAGACGGCTTTTTGAAAACATAGTGACAAAAGAAGAAATTGCACAAAACGTGCAATTTCTCCTTTTGCCACTATGTTTTCCATTTTTAGTCATAGGTTATCCATTCAATTATAGAGATTTTCTATTATTGACATAATATGTTCAAAGTCGTCTGCTGCAGAATTGTTGTATGAGGGAAAGGTTTAACTGAATTGGCCGCCGGGATGTAACGGAAACGCTGTTGAAAATAGATAAAGCTTAAATGAATCAAATCAAATCAACTATGACCTGAACCCTTTCCCTCATATAGATGCTTTCCGACGTCTCTACAGCAGACAGCTTTTTGAAAACATACTCACAAAAGAAGAAATTGCTCAAAATGAGCACTTTCTCCTTTGGCCTCAATGTTTTCCACTTTTAGTCATAGGTTATCCATTCAATTATAGAGAGTTTCTATTTTTTGTTCAAAGTCGTCTGCTGCATAATTGTCATATGCGGGAAAGGGTTAAAGTTTTCCAGCATATAAAGAATCTGCATCAGACAACACATACATCTGGAGCAAAAATAAAGGAAATATCTCTAAATGACAATATCATTATTGAATATAGTTGAAAACATTGCGGCAGAAGGAGAAATTGCTCATTACATGCATGAACAATTTCTTGTTTTGCCACAGTGTTTGTTTAAAAGGTGTCTACTGCAGATGCATCTCTTATTAGGAATTAGTATGCATTATGATATAAATTTTCATTGTCATTAACAACTAGAAGTAAGTTTTCTATCTTGTAGTGTATTTTGTTTTTGCGAGTGAATTTCTAGATTGATAAATGGGACATATGGTGATGTATTCTCCTTTTGAATTAATTTTCTGGTATTTTATATGTAAATGACTGGTTTGTCTTGAAAACATATGACATGAAGATGTAACATTGGCAGTAAACTAATTTTAATAAAGCACTATAAGCATTGTTGGAAAAGTATGACCAATTTAAGATTTTCCCCTGATGGTTTTGAAAACCAATTATAAACATTTACATTCAAATTGTCAAAATAAGACCAATGATAAACATTTTTGTTTAATTTTCTCTGTTTACAAATCATACATTTTGATCATGTGGTTGATTGATCGTGTTTGCAGGCGTAGAAAGCAACTTAATGACCCCTATTACAGTGCTACATGTAGCTGCAACTAAAATGTGTTTGAATTCACTATATAGCATGAGACAGAGACCCATGAAGTACAGCAAGGTGAAACCAGTGTCCAAGTCGCTGTGGATATGCCATTTGACATTCGGACAATTGAATGTCCAACGAATCAAATCAAAGTTAAGGTATGTCATGAGCAGTTGAGTCAATCAGAAATTGAAAATTTTGAATTGGAATCTTTTCCGAATTAGTTAAGAATAGTTGGTGAATACAGTCACAGGCTTTTCATATGGGGAAGTATGCTTTATATGATTGATTCTAACCAAATTTCATAGCATGTCAGCTCAGATAAATAGGATTCTTGGGCCTCTTGTTTAAAAGTCCTGTTAGTTCAGTGAGCAACATTGTGAGTTTTAACCATTTCTCACATTCTGATGCTTTTTTATGCATCGCGAGCAGACGACTTTTGAAAACATTGTGTCAAAAGGAGAAATTGCTCATAATGAGCAATTGCTCCTTTTGTCACAATGTTTTCAACTAAATTGATTGAAATCTCATAATAATTAAATATATTCAAATTCAAGAATATAGATACATTTTATTATGATTGACTGTTTATGTAAATTTGAGATAATTTTTTGAAATATTATTTTCATACAGAAAACTCTTACAAAGGCAACAGTTGAAATATTGGAGAACCAGTCCATTTCTGATGGTTTCCAGCTGCTGATTGGTCTAGCAGAGATCCATGTTCCTAGAATGTGGGTAGAGAGAAAAGAGGGGGACCCATCACACCAGGTTTGAGAGCAGCTTTGTTAGTTCCACCAGCGACATAGATATCTACGTCCCTGGTTCCACTGGCTTTTAACCAGTCAAGCTTATGTCATGGAGAATCTTTACATACATGTGTGCGTTAACTTTTGGTTTAAAAGACTTACTGGGTCAATTGGGATGAAACTTCATAGGCAGCATTCTTTCCATGTCCTCTACTGAATTCCTTCAAATTGTTTGGATCAATGGAAAATTCTTTTTTCCAAACCAACCAAGAAAGAAAAAAATCACTTCAAAAACTGTTTGGTCAATTTTTAAATAATTATCAGAAATGTTCCTCAAGTAAGCCCTCTTTTAAATTCCTTGAAACCATGTTGATTGGTTAAAAAACATGGCCACCAGGTGGCAGGGCTTTTTTGCCTTACAAAGCTATATAGTGAAAACTTGATTTGTGTATAAATGGTCTCTATAAGATCCTTCTAAGCCATGTTGACAGGTAAAAAATCCTGAGCACCAGGCTGTCTAGCCCTATATGGTAGTGAAAATATCTTATTCTCTGAAAGTATCTGGCCTATTTTCAATAAGTTAAAAAAAATAATCCTTTGGTGACCCTCTATTAGATTCCTCCAAGTCATGTTTATTGGTAAAAAAACCTGACGTGGCTGTTAAGCCTTATGTGGTTATAGAGATTGAACTTTTGCCTAATGCATTGGAGTGATACTAGCCCTCTTAACCCTTTCCCTCATATAGACGCTTTCTGACGCCTCTGCAGCAGACGGCTTTTTGAAAACATAGTGACAATAGAAGAAATTGCTCAAAACCAGCAATTTCTCCTTTTGCCACAATGTTTTCCACTTATAGTCATAGGTTATCCATTCAATTATAGAGATTTACTTTTTTTTGTCAAAATATGTTCAAAGTCGTCTGCTGCAGAATTGTCGTATGATGGAAAGGGTTAAGCCTCTTGTTGTTGGTCAATAATGACACCGAGGAAGCCACTGAAATTATATCCAGATATGATGCAGTTTTTAGCTTTCAAATCTTTGAACATCTAAATCTTTGTTTCCCAACTTTGTCATCTAGTTTTGTCTCTTTAAGGTAAGGGGTGAACCCTTTCCCTCCTATAGATGCTTTCTAGCGCCTCTGCAGCAGACGGCTTTTTGAAAACATAGTGACAAAAGAAGAAATTGCTCAAAACGAGCAGTTTCTCCTTTTGCCGCCATGTTTTCCACTTTTAGTCATAGGTTATCCATTCAATTTAATATAGAGATTTTCTATTGTTTGTCAAAATATATTCAGATTTGTCTGCTGCAGATTTGTCGTATGAGGTAAAGTGTTATACTAACCAAGGTACAAATGTCTAAAGGCTCTTTTTCCTTAATTTGTAAAGACCTTGACCGGGTTATATCAAAGACTTTCAGAGTGGTAGAAGTGGTGTCCCACCTCTATAGCCAGGGTTGTGGTGATACATTGATATTGATATGCCATGGGAATATGAACTTAACGGTAGTATCGGTAAATAACGTGAAATGATAAACATGCAATGGCAATGAAACAATTATATTTCTAAGCTTGTTTTATTTCAGGCATGCATGCTGTCATTTTACCCGGAGTATGATTTATTTCAGGCCTGCATGCTTTCATTTACCCCGAGTTTGATTTATTTCAGGTCTGCATGCTGTTATTTTACCCCAAGTTTGATTTATTACAGGCCTGCATGCTGTCATTTTACCCCGAGTTTGATTTATTACAGGCCTGCATGCTTTCATTTTACCCCAAGTTTGATTTATTACAGGCCTGCATGCTGTCATTTTACCCCGAGTTTGATTTATTTCAGGCCTGCATGCTGTCATTTTACCCCGAGTTTGTTATATTTCAGGCCTGCATGCTTTCATTTTACCCCGAGTTTGTTATATTTCAGGCCTGCATGCTGTCATTTTACCCCGAGTTTATTATATTTCAGGCCTGCATGCTTTCATTTTACCCTGAGTTTGTTATATTTCAGGCCTGCATGCTTTCATTTTACCCCGAGATTGTTATATTTCAGGCCTGCATGCTTTCATTTTACCCAGAGTTTGTTATATTTCAGGCCTGCATGCTGTCATTTTACCCCGAGTTTGTTATATTTCAGGCCTGCATGCTGTCATTTTACCCCCGAGTTTGTTATATTTCAGGCCTGCATGCTGCCCGAGTTTGTTATATTTCAGGCCTGCATGCTGTCATTTTACCCCGAGTTTGTTATATTCAGGCCTGCATGCTGTCATTTTACCCCCGAGTTTGTTATATTTCAGGCCTGCATGCTGCCCGAGTTTGTTATATTTCAGGCCTGCATGCTGCCCGAGTTTGTTATATTTCAGGCCTGCATGCTGTCATTTTACCCCGAGTTTGTTATATTTCAGGCCTGCATGCTGTCATTTTACCCCCGAGTTTGTTATATTTCAGGCCTGCATGCTGTCAATTTACCCCGAGTTTGAAGCCTGTGAAGTGGACGATGTGAATGTAGTTTTACTGCTGGACATTTCCAACTCTATGAGGGGAGATAACTTAAGCCATACAAAGAAGATTGCATTACTTACCCTGCATCATTTACCAACATCATGGAATTTTAATGTTGTTGTCTTTGGAACAGGTTAGATTTTAGTTCTTTAGTTAAATTTCTATATACAATTATTAAATGTAACAACTTGAGTGAATTTTGATGCACGAAATTGTAAACATAATGTGCAAAGGAAAAATTATTCAATTTTGCCTCAATGTTTTAAAAGTTGCCTGTTGCATAGGCAGAAATGGATAACTTTTTCCTGCACATGGAAAAGTCTTGTAAGCATCTCAAAGTTTCACAATGTTTTTTTCTCTGTTTTAAAATGCATTTATCATGCCTTTTACCAGCATTTTATTTGCAATTTCTACTTTTGTTTTCAGAAATTGTCTTTATTCTCACTTGGAACACTTTATCTCTCAGCCCCTCAGCGACTCTATCCCACTGAACTTTATTTGTTTTATTTCAGCTTTCAAAGAGGTATTCCCTGGTTGTTCCAAGAAAACACCAGCTAATGTGAAAGTTGCTACTCAGTTCATTATGGTAGGTGCAATAATTTCAATGTTTTTTCAAAATGAGCAATATCTCCCTATAATCAAATGTTGTCAACTCAATTCAGTAATTAAACTTTAATTTATATATATGAGTTTTTATACTTTTGCCTAAATGTTTTTGTTTTTATGTCTTAAGTCATCTCCTGCAGATGTATTGTATGTCGGAAAGGGTTAAAAGGTCAACTGCATCAGGGAATACTATAATGCCTTCCTACATGCTGGCACATCTTGATGTATCCGCAACAAATGACTCATTTAACCCTTTCCCTCATATAGATACTTTTTGACGCCTCTGCAGCAGACAGCTTTTTGAAAACATAGTGACAAAAGAAGAAATTGCTCAATACAAGCAATTTCTCCTTTTGCCACAATGTTTTTCTGTTTTTAGACATAGGTTATCCATTATAGAGATTTTCTACAAAAATGTTGACAAAATATGTTCAAAGTCATCTGCTGCAGAATTGATGTATCAGAGAAAGGGTTAAAACATTGAGGGGAAAAGTAGAAATTGTTCAAAATAAGCAATTTATCCTTTTGGCCAAAATTAAAAAAAAAAAAATCCAATAATAATACTTATAGAGATATTCCATACTTTTGCCTAGATGTTTAAATGATTGACAAGTCTGTGTTACTGGTGGATCTCACTACCACCAAATGGGTTTAAATATAACTTCACATATCACTACCTAGGCATCTCGCTACCATTATATCTTGTAGCGAGATGCCTAGGTAGAGACTTATGTGAAGTTATATTTAGTGTAATTAGTGTAATAAAAGCCAGTGAAAGTCAGTGGTAGAGTGTCAACCTCTCGTATGAAAAGTCCCTGGTTCAAATCCCGTATTGAGCAGGTTCTACCTTGAGTACTGGCAAAGTCTCGAGGAAGCAGTCATCGAGAACGATAAATATAAGCTGAAAGCTTATTTCCCGATCAATGTTAAATGTTAAAACTTAACTATTAAAAGCCAGGTAACAAAGGTAAGGTGATCTGGTGGTGGTGATATAACTGTGTTAAACTCCAATCCACCCTTCAATAGAAGTGTGCTGTTTTCTCTACAGAATTTGACGGCTACCATGGGTAACACAGAGGTGATTCGTCCCATGCACACTTTCTACCTCCTAAAGCCAGAGAGTATGGTGCAGAACATTTTCCTCATCTCTGATGGACACTTCAATAACGAAGAAACCATGATGAAACAGGCATTAGATAACTTTCAACATACCAGGATTTTTACAATGGGAGTCGGGTAAGGGATTTCATCCTTTCACAGCAAAGCTGCAGCAGACGACTTTGATTGAAAGTGTATTGCCACAATGTTGTTAAAAGTCCTTTGTTGCATATGTGTCAACAGATTGTCCACATTGAATGGGTTAATAGTTTGCACTGTTAGAAATTTGTATTGTCATACTTCTAAAAAAACTAATCATTTAACCCTTTTTCAAGTATAGCCGCTTTCTGAAAACCTCTGCAGCAGACGACTTTTGAAAACATTGTGGCAAAAGGAGAAATTGCTCATGATGAGCAATTTCATCTTTTGCCACAATATTTTCAACTCTATTCACAAAATATACTTGCATTTATAGAGATATTCCATGTTTTGACATTGCTATTTTCAAAGTCGTCTGCTACAGATTTGTTGTATGAGGGAAAGGGTTAACTGATGTGATAATATAAGTGTCATCTGCTGTGAAATTATATGGGAAGGAGAAATTCGCAGTTGTGAGTCGTATATCCTTTTCCTTGAAATGTTTTACCAGGAAGTTTGCTGCAGAGATGAGATGGACTTTTTCTTCATGCATGCTAAATGACATAGACTGTTGATGCATCATACAAATACATACATTCATTCATTCAAACATTCATTAGAAGCACTTCAGCTGCAATACATACATGTATATGAACATTTTCTCTCTTTCCCTTTGTTTATGAATGTATAAAGGTGTGCAACTTCACATATTTCAGTAACTGTATGTTTGTTATGAATTTCGTTTGCTGTTTTAATTTACAGATCTACTGCCAATCGTCACTTGTTGAGGGCTCTAGCCAGGGTTGCAGCAGGTGCTTACGAGTTCTTTGATCAAAAGGCAAAGTCAAAATGGGAGAGAAAGGTAATTTGTTATGTCTCTTGTTTAAGTCTAAAAGGATCTTGTCATCTAAGTTTAACCCTTTCCCATATACAAGAAATCTGCAGCAGACGATTTGAAAACATCTGTGAAAAAGTATAAAAAACCTATAAAAGAATGTATAAATAGAAGATAAAAGTGTGTGCAGCAGATGCCTCAAAATGCTTCTACATATAGATAGGAAAATAAGTAAGGTTACACTTGTGAATCTTACATAGAAGATACATCTAAAGTTGTTGTGTAACCAGCTAGGGCACAATGACACATTGGGATCACTTGTCCACTATCTGTCCTTCTTCTGTTTGTCACCAGCTATGGCACAATGACATATTGGGATCACTTGTCTACTATCTGTTCATCTTCAGTTTGTCACCTGCTACGGCACCATGACACATTGGGATCACTTGTCCACTATCTGTTCATCTTCGATTTGTCACCTGCTACGGCACAATAACACATTAGGATCACTTGTCCACTATCTGTTCATCTTTGGTTTGTCACCTGCTATGGCACAATGACACATTGGGATCACTTGTCCACTATCTGTTCATCTTCGGTTTGTCACCAGCTACTGCACGTCGACACATTGGGATCACTTGTCCACTATATCTGTCCATCTTGTAAAGACATAAGGGGAGTCTGTGCATAAAACACAATCTTGATGAATCTTCACTGTTTACAGATGTCCGCAACAAGACAGATTGTCTTAACCCTTTCCCACATACAACAAATCTGCAGCAGACGACTTTGAAAAACATCTCAACAATAATATGGAAATCTTCCTAAATGTGGACATTCTTATTGAATAGAGTTGAAAACATTGTGTCAAAAGGAGAAATTGCTCGTTTTGTCACAAAGTTTTCAAAGTCGTCTGCTGCAAAGGCATCAGAAAGGGTTAAGCAAGGGATAATATGACTTCTATCTGTTGCAGGTAAAGTCACATATCAGTAAAGCAGCCCAGCCAGGTCTTACATCAGTGAGTGTAGACTGGGAGCAGCACGGGGATGATGTGCCGGCCCCTGTACAGGCACCCAGACAGATAACAGCCCTATTCAGTGGGTCCAGACAAGTCATTTATGGATATGTGCCTAACTGCACCATGGTACGTACATTAATCTGATGTGATTAGATTCATCTGCTGTAGTACGTACATTAATCTAATGTGATTTTAGAGTCGTCTGCTATAGTATGTACATTATTCTGATGTGAATTTAGAGTCGTCTGCTATAGTACGTACATTATTCTGATGTGAATTTAGAGTCATCTGCTATAGTACGTACATTAATCTAATGTGATTTTAGAGTCGTTTGCTATAGTACGTACATTAATCTAATGTGATTTTAGAGTCGTCTGCTATAGTACGTACATTATTCTGATGTGAATTTAGAGTTGTCTGCTATAGTATGTATATTAATCTGATGTGATTTTAGAGTCGTCTGCTATAGTACGTACATTAATCTGATGTGATTTTAGAGTCGTCTGCTATAGTACGTACATTAATCTGATGTGATTTTAGAGTCGTCTGCTATAGTACATACATTAATCTAATATGAACTTAAGAGTTGTCTGCTATAGTATGTACATTACTCTAATATGATTTAACCCTTTCCCTCATATAGACGCTTTCTGACGCCTCTGCAGCAGACAGCTTTTTGTAAACATAGTGACAAAAGAAGAAATTGCACAAAACGTGTAATTTCTCCTTTTGCCACAATGTTTTCCACTTTTAGTCATAGGTTATCCATTAAATTATGGAGATTTTCTATGTTTTGACAAAATACGTTCAAAGTCGTCTGCTGCAGAATTGTCGTATGAGGGAAAGGGTTAAGAGTTGTCTGCTTCGAAAACATTTGAGGAAAAGAGAATTTTTTGGGAGAGCATATAGTCGCTGCTTCATCCGTCTGTCCACTCATCCCGCTTTTGTCCGAGCTATTTCTCAGCATCTGCTGACTTGAATTCAATGAAACTTTATGGAAAGTCTCACTAATAAAAGGAGATGTGCATATTATCACCATGTTCCAGTTCGGTGATTGTCTTTTTAATTTCTATATAATATGACATAGATGAATTCTTGTCCAGGATATTGCTTGAATTTGTTGAATTTTTATGGGAAGCTTCACTAACAAGAGTATCACCATGTTCCAACTGAATGATTTTTCACAGAATTATGGCCCTTTAAATTTCTTTTTAGTATGATATAGGACCATTTGTGTCCGGGCTATTTCTCCGCAACCACTAGTCGGAACTCAATGAGTCTTAATTGGAAGCTTCACTAACAAGAGAAGATGTGCATACTATCACCATGTTCAGGCTGAATGATTTGTCACAAAATTATTGCCCTTTGAATTTCTTGTAGTATGATATAGAACCTTTTGTGTCTGGGCTATTTCTCATCAACCACCAGTCAGAACTCAATGATACGTAATGGGAAGCTTCACTAACAACAGGGGATGTGCAAACTATCCCCATGTCCTGGCTGAATGATTTATCACAGAATTATTGCACTTTGAACTTCTATATAGTATGACTAATATTCGTGTCCGCACATTTCTCAGCAAGCACTGGTTGGAATTCATTGATACTTAATGGGAAGCTTAACTAGCAAGAGGAGATCTGCATATTATCACCATGTTCCTGTTGAATGATTTTTCACAGAATTATGACCCTCCCTTTTAATTTCTATACAGTATGATACATAACCATTTGTGTCTGGGCTATTTCTCAGCAATTACCTGCTACATTTAGTATATAATAACACCATTCCTGTATCCTTGCTATACTTTGGGGAGCATCCATCGGTTCCACCAATATCTTGTTTATATGTGGTTGAAAACATTGTGGAGAAGGCAAGATTGCTTGTGCTGAGCAATTTCTTCTTGTCCTACAGTGTTTTCAATAATTTTCTGCTCTAAAGGTCTTGCAAGTTTGAAACATGTCTTTCATGGTTATGACTGATAGCAATCTCTTTTAAACCAGACCTGAACATCTCTGCAATAGCAAACACTCGTTTAGATCTGATAACTGCCTATTACAGGTCGTCTCAGATTGACCTTTGTATAAGCCAATCAAATTCTTGCCTATAAAAACAGAGTTGAAAGCATTATGGCAAAAGGGGATGTTGCTAATTATGCTGCTATAATAACCAAAGTTGTCTAGTCTTAGATGTGCCAAAATGTTCTTGCATGTGGGGATAAGTTGGTCTCTATCCAAGAACTACTCATTACAGGTCATTTAATTTTCATGTTGTTTGTGTTGCTGGTACTTCAGTTCAACTTTAATGCTTTCACACATAGAGACACTTGTTGATGCCTCTGCAGCAGGTGACTCTTGTCGTTTTGAACTCTCTTCAATAATTATTCTTTATGGAAAAATACTATAAATGGAAGAACAATTATTGAATAAAGTTGAAAATGAGAAATCTTTGGTCTGAGCAATTTCTCTTTTTGCTAAATTATTTTCAAAAGTCATCTTCTGCATAGACTTCAAAAAGCCCCTTCATGTGGAAAAGGTATAAACCTGTCCTACATACAACAAATCTTCAGCAGACGACTTCTAAAGCATCTACTTAAAAATACGGAAAATATAAATTAATGAAGTTATAATTACTGAAAAAAGTTGAAAACATTGTTGGAAAAAGAAAAACTACCACAATTTTTTCATAAGTCGTCTGCTGTCAGAATGTATATGTGGGAAAGGGCCCCAGTTAAGTTTCAAACTGCCCTTCTTCCTGAATCTGTATTTAGTTAAAGTGTTACCTACCTTTAAAATAGAGGTCACGCTAACACACTTTGACAAACATGGCAGCAACAAGTGTTTTTATTTGAACACTATTGTTTGGAATTAACCCTTTCCCACATATACAGACTTTTTCTGATGTCTCTGCAGCCGACAAGTTTTGAAAAGATTGTGACAAAAGGAGAAATTGTTCATTACTATTCAACAATTATACTTACATTTATAGAGATTTGTCACATTTCTGCCTAGATATATTCAAAGTCGTCTGCTGCAGATTTATAGTGAGTGGGAAAGGGTTAACCCTTTCCCTCACATAGACGCTTTCTGACGCCTCTTCAGCAGACGGCTTTTTAAAAACATAGTAACAAAAGAAGAAATTGCACAAAACGTGCAATTTCTCCTTTTGTCACAATGTTTTCCACTTTTAGTCATAGGTTATCCATTCAATTATCGAGATTTTCCATTATTTGATAAAATATGTTCAAAGTCGTCTGCTGCAGAATTGTCGTATGAGGGAAAGGGTTAACGTATTTGAACCTCTTTATTTTTAAGGCCACTCTACATGCCAACATAGCTGGTGAGGAAGTCAGTACATTGGTGTCAACATCAGATCTTAGTATTACAAATGGAAAGGTAAACATATCATTATCCGAGTAAACAAATGGATGGCATGGCCCGCAATTTTTTCCTGTCCATAGGCAATGTGTATTCCCTATACCATGTTTACTATGTAAAAATTGTGTCCAAAATAAGGTTTAATGCACAATCGTTGATATTCCTATGTTTTGATTGGATGAAAAGAAAATTAAATTTCAAAATATAAATAGTTTTAGAAGAAAAGTAATGACATCAAGGAATGTGATATGTTATAACTTGCGTGTAATAACACTTGTATCCAGTGCTTGTATCTATTTTTGAAATGAGTGCTAGTATTACGGATACAGGTAAAATGAATTGACCTTTGACCTATGTAGTGGTGCATGTGGTAAATTCTACAATGTCCTTGCGCTGACACAAATTTTATGACATAGAAATTATGATCGGATCAAAACAAAAAATATATTTAGAAGTCATGATAATAGGTAGCACCTTTACTCATATTAGACTGTTTACTTGATGCTATCTGTTTCAATATTTATAATTATACTGCAGTGTAATAAATTATGCTTTTTACCCACTCTTCCTCAAATAAATGTGTAAATTTACATTTACATATTCTTAAAAGCCTTGCCCTCATGCAGATATATTTGGACCCATCTGTAGAAGATAACTTGTGTAACTTGTAAAACATAGAAATAGTTTGTAATGAGCAATTTCTCTTATTGTCTCAATGTTTGCAGCTATATTCACTAATTATTCTTTCAATCTTAGAGATTTGCCGTATATCTGCTACAAATATGTTGTATTTGATAAAGGATTTCTATAAGGAGTTATAGCACAATTTTGTTTACATGTAGCAAACCATCTTTAACAGGGTCAATTTGGAATGTGTGGAATTCAGAAGTACATTTTTGACCATGGCATGTCAAAGGTCAATTTTGCATTGATCTGAATAGATAAATTTGACCTTTGACGTACCAAGGTCAGGCATCTACCTCAATATAAATTTTTAATAATACTTTATGTTTAATGGCTTGATGCTTATCTTTCAGATTTTACATCGTCTCACAGCCAAAGCCATAATAAGTGACTGGGAGGATGGAGTACTCTCCCTTGATAAAACAGACCATGAGGTAGGGAAACATTTCATTGATAGCTATAAATTCTAAGTTTTTTTCAATTAATATAGGAATCTACCATGGTGAATTGGTCACCATGGGGGATTTAGGACTGTGGTTTGGGTTCAATCCCCGCTTGTTGTGATCATGTTGCCGTTCCCTTGGGCAAGGCTCATTTTTCTAACCTTGTAATGGTTTGACACCATCATGAATAGTGCCATGATTTAACTGGAAACTGTTTTAAATGGCGAGAACCCAGATAAAACAAACTACTCCATTTACAACCCATTACTAGATTACGATTTTATTGTTGTTGAAAACAGTTTTTAACCAGTTTGCTGTCAAAATGTCTACTTCTTTGAAAGGTATTTGAGATAGTTTTCAACGTATTTTGTAGTATGTTTGTATGAATTGATTTAACCTTTTCCCTCATATAGACGCTTTCTGACGCCACTGCAGCAGAGAGCTTTTTGAAAACATAGTGACAAAAGAAGAAATTGCTCAAATTAAACAATCCATTCTTTTCCTTTTGCCTAAATCTGCTGCCGAGGTATCAGAAAGCATCTATATGTTTGAAAGGGTTAATGAGCAAGACTCTGTAACCAGTAACCACTACATCATGAAGTCGGTCTCCCATATAGAAGAATGATGCCTGTATTTGTACAATATTAACCCTTTCCCTCATATAGACGCTTACTGACGCCTATGCAGCAGACAGCTTTTTGAAAACATAGTGACAAAGGATGTCTGACTTTTGCCACAATGTTTTCCACTTTTAGTCATAGATTATTCAATCAATTAAAGAGATTTTCTTTTTTTTTGACAAAATATGTTCAAAGTCATCTGCTGCAGAATTGTCGTATGAGGGAAAGCGTTAAAGAGTCTCCTTTATGGCAGGAAAATAATTCAAACTGAAGTAACAATATTTTAAACTGTTTACCTTGGATGATACTTATATGCTGCGAGCTTGAAAAAGGATCTCACATAAATATCTAACATTTTGGAAATTGGAAAAATAATTTTGATACAAAGTTACAATCTTTTGGTGTATGAAGATGAGATTAAGCGAGAAGACTTGATATTCCTTTAACCCTTTCTCATAAATGCAGCAGACGACTTTGAATACTTCCAGACAAAACTGTAGAAAATCTCTATAACTGCAAGTATTATTATTGAAAAGAGTTCAAAACATTTTGGCAAAAGGAGAAATTGCTCATTTACCTGTTTCCACATGCAGTAAATCTGCAGCAGACGAATTTAAAAACATCTTGCAAAATCCGAAAATTCTCTGTAAATGAAAGTTTAATAATTGAGAAGAGTTGATTTTTTTTCGCAAAAGGAATTGCTCTTTTTTTTTATCAATTTTCAATTTGTCACAATGTTTACAAAAGGTGTCAGCTGCAGAAGCATCAAAATGTGTCTGTTTGAAGGAAAGGGAAACATATATTTCCCTATTTGCCATATGGGTTAACATTTTAATGCATCTTACAGATTGTGAAAATGAACACAAAAGACTATGTCATTGAACTGAGTAAGGAATACTCCATCGTTACAAAGTTCACAAGTTTTGTTGCCATAGAAAAGAGAGATAAGGTGAGTAGAGTTTGAGTTTAAGATAATTTTACCTTAAATTATAATAGAGTAAAAAGTGTTCATAAATTTACAGAAGACTAGAGGTAAAACATTACAAGTTAAGAAGTATATAAGAAGTTGAAAACATGGTGAAAAAAAGGAATAGGTGCTCCGAGCCAGCAGTTTACCACCTTTTTTGTGTCGTCTGCCTTGGTAAGGAGACAAATAAGAATCACTTCTCAAAAGTCTGTCTGTCTGTACACCATGCTTTTGCCTACGGATCGAGCTATTGGCAGACAACACATTTGTTTCTTCGAACACTCTTGTTTCTTAACGGTAATTGTTTTGAAATAAGAGGTATCAATCAATATAAAATGATATCACTGAAAGAGTTAACTCTGAGCCATTTCCCTCGTATAGACGCTTTCTGACGCCTCTGCAGCAGAAGGCTTTTTGAAAACATAGTGACAAAAGAAGAAATTTCCCAAAATAAGCAATTTCTCCTTTTGCCACAATGTTTTCCACTTTTAGTGGCGTATGAGGGAAAGGTTTAATTAAATGATGGATACAATTTTTTATACCCCCTTCGAAGAAGAGGGGATATATAGGAGTCGCTGTGTCGGGCTTGTTGTCGGTCGGTCGGTCGAAAGCCATATTTGAAGCCATATTTTGTCCAGCCTATTTCTTACAAACCACTGTATGGAATTCAATAAAATTTTACATGAAGCTTCTATACCAAGAGGAGATGTGCATATCCTAAAGGTCTTACAATTGCATGTTATTTTACAGAGTTATGGCCCTTTTACTTATTAAGTTATGGTGTAGGTCAAGGTGCTGTTTTGGGGGTATTTATCATCTTCAATGATAGTTCTAGTTTTCATTGTAGAGTGAAGATATTATCTGTATAATTTTATTTTATTTTATTTATTTTAGGATGATGAGAAAGCTGCAATAGATGCCCCATCTATGTCAGAGCTAGTAGAAAAGGAGAGTGTGGATGAGTTGACATATATGGGATTTGAAGAGGTAATTAAAATAGAGTATTATATACTCAAGGACAAAATAAACAGAGTATTATTTACTCAAGTGCGAAATAAACGCAACATATTTATTAAGGACCTATTTCCCAATGTGTCACAATGTTTTCAACTATATTCAATAATTATATCTTTTATTTCTTGGCCAGCATCTTTTCAAAGTCATCTGCTGCATATTTGTTGCAACTGGGAACTGATTAAATAAATCAGTGGTGTAGTGGTAGAGGGTCCACCTTGATGGTGTAGTGGTAAGAGTGTCTGCCTCAATGGTGTAGTGGTAGAGGGTCTGCCTAATTAGTGTAGTGGTAGAGCGTCTACCTTTATGCTGTAGTTGTAGAGGGTCCACCTCAATTGTGTAATGGTAGAGCATTCGCCTACTTAGTGTAGTGATAGATGGTTCACCTCTATGCTTTAGTGGTAGAGCATCTACCTTGGTGGTGTAGTGGTATTGGGTACACAGCGAAGGTGTAGTGCTAAAGCGTCCCCCTGGATTGGGTAGTGGTAGAGCGTCCACCTCTGGTGTAGTCGTAGAGCATCCACCTAATTGGTGTAGTTGTAGAACGTCTGCCTAAATTGTGTAGTGGTAAAGGGTCCACTTCTTTGCTGTAGTGGTAGAGTGTCTGCCTTGGTGGTGGAGTGGTAGAGTGTCTGCCTTGATGGTGTAGTGGTAGAGTGTCTGCCTTGATGGTGTAGTGGTAGAGTGTCTGCCTTGATGGTGTAGTGGTAGAGTGTCTGCCTTGATGGTGTAGTGGTAGAGTGTCTGCCTTGATGGTGTAGTGGTAGAGCATCCACGTTGATGGTGTAGTGGTAGAGTGTCTGTCTTGGTTGTATTGTGGTAGAGTGTATGTCTTGATGGTGTAGTGGTAGAGTGTCTGCCTCAATGGTGTAGTGGAAGAGTGTCTGCCTTGATGGTGTAATGGTAGAGTGTCTGCTTCGATAGTGTAGTGGTAGAGTGTCTGCCTTGGTGGTGTTGTGGTAGAACATCTGCTTTGATGGTGTAGTGATAGAGTGTACATCTCGATGGTGTAGTTCCACCACTGGGCTAAGTCTATATGGAAAAGCAGCCAGTTGCTTGGGAAGATTGTTGTGTGGAGTACTGGTGTGAGAAAACCAGGAAATGCATGACTAGGTGAACTGGCCGCCGTGATATAACTGAGAAATTGTTAAAAACGTTGTTAAACCCCAATCAATCAATCAATCAATCGATGGTGTAGCAGTAGAGTGTCTGCCTTGATGGTGTAGTGGAAGAGCGTCTGCCTTGATGGTGTAATGGTAGAGTGTCTGCTTTGATAGTGTAGTGGTAAATTGTCTGGCTTGATAGTGTTGTGGTAGAACGTCTGTCTTGATGGTGTAGTGGTTGAACGTCCACTTCGATAGTGTAGTGGTAGAGTGTTTGCCTTGGTGGTGTTGTGTCTCTATGGTGAAGTGGTTCAATCCGTGGTGGGAATCCACTGTGGTCGAGTGGTTAGCGTCGGGGATTTCGAAATCGGGTGTCCCTGGTTCGATCCTCCGTCGCGGCATAACGGTCATGGTGGAGTGCCCTTGGGCAAGGCACATTTTCTAGCCTAGTACTGGTTTGTTTACCCAGGGATCATGAATAATTAAATTTAATTGCGCGCTAAATGACCTTAGCTGTCGATGCGCCATAAAACAATATACATTCATTCATTCATTCAATCCGTGGTTGGGTCACACCAAATGCTTTAAAATGATATAAATGGCTGCCCTCCTTGGTGCTCAGGATAAGGGGGTTAGCTTTACAAATGACTGGCTGGTGTGAGGATAAATTGACCAGTACAAATGACTGGCTGGTGTGAGGATAAATTGACCAGTACAAATGACTGGCTGGTGTGAGGATAAATTGACCAGTACAAATAGTAATTTATCTCGAAACATCGTGATATAACTGAAAAATTATTGAAAGCTGTGTAAAACATCAAACAATCCAACTTCATTCATCTAGGGTCAGTTGTTATGTGTTGTCCAAGTAAACTTTATTTAATCTTTATTAATTTTTACATTGTCACACTCAGGCCCAGATGACAGACACCGATGTCAATAAGGATATTGAAGGTTTACTTGTAAGCGTCAGGTTGAACTTTGACTCCAAAAGAAAACAAAACGACTTCATACATCAAGCTTTTAAACTCAACGAACAGATTGCTGATGAAGATGCGCGCTCGCAAAATGTGATGCAGGTATAACTTTTTGATTGCTTCTCTTTCATATAGATGTTTTTACTCTGATTCTAAAATTGTGAGAGGAGAAATTGCTCATATTGTGCATAAATTCTCACAATGTATTCTACTCTATCTTTAAATCATACTTATTATACCCCCCCCAGATACATAGTATATGGGGACTATATAAGAGTCACGCTTGTCGGTTTGTCAATCAGTTTGTCGGTCCGTTGGACTGTGGACATTTCTTGTGAACTTTATTTCTCAGCAACCCTTGGTCAGAATTCAATATAACGTCACAAGAATGATTGATACCAAGCCTAGTTGTGCATATTGTCGGCGTGTTGCACTGGAATTATTTTTAAATGAGTTATGGCCCCTTGAATTTCTCATACATATGTATATTGTCAGGCACCAGCTGGGGGTATTCATCACCTTCAGTGATATTTCTAGTTACATTTGTCAAGATAGTAATTGCTATTCCTCAAATGTTAAAGAAGCAAATGCATATGACAAATCTGCAACAGATGACTTTGTCACAATGTTTTCAAAAGTTGTCTGCTGTTGAGGCGTCAGCAAGCATCTGTATGTGGGAAAGGGTTAATAGATATTTTGGACTTAGTTCTATTTGAAATATCTAATGACAAAATTGTAACAAGCCATGCATGCTATGACCTTCTGTCAGTCTGTGTAAGCCTTTCCCTCATACAAAGTATCTGCAGCAGACAACTTTAAAAGCATCTAAACAACAATATGGTAAATCTCTACGATTCTTTCGAGTATCCACAACCAGGCACATAGATAAGATCTACGACCCTGCCACAACATAGGTTTTAACCCTTTCCCTCATATAGACACTTTCTGGCGCCTCTGCAGCAGGCGGCTTTTTGAAAACATAGTGACAAAAGAAGAAATTACTCAAAACGAGCAATTTCTCCTTTTGCCACAATGTTTTCCACTTTTAGTCATAGGCTATCCATTCAATTATAGAGATTTTCAGCTCACCTGAGCTTTGCTCAAGGTGAGTAATTGTGATCGCCTTTTGTCCGGCGTGCGGTCTGCGTCGTGCGGTCTGCGTCGTGCGGTCTGCGTCGTGCGTCAACTTCTTCTCCTCAGTAACCAGTGGGTCAATTTGGATGAAACTTCACAGAAAGCATCCTCTCATTGACCTCACCAGATTTCCTTCAAATTTTTGGGATCCATGCAGAATTCTAGTTTCCATGGCAACGAAATGAAAAAAACTTCAAAATTCTTCTTCTCCCAAACTGGTTGGCAGATTTTCAAATAATTTTGTAGAAATGTTCCTTGGATGACCCTCTATCAAATTCCTTCAAGCCATGTTGATTGGTCGAAAAACATGGCCGCCAGGGGGGGCGGGGCTATTTTGCCTTATATGGCTATAGTGAAAACTCTTAAAAAATCTTCTTCTCCGAAAGTGTATGGCCGATTTTCAAATAATTTTGTAGAAATGTTCCTTTGATGACCCTCTATCAGATTTCTTCAAGCCATGTTGATTGGTCAAAAAACATGGCCGCCAGGGGGGGCAGGGCTATTTTGCCTTATATGGCTATAGTGAAAACTTAAAAAATCTTCTCCTCCAAAAGTGTCAGACTGATTTTCGAATAATTTTGTAGAAATGTTCCTTGGATGACCCTCTATCAGATTTCTTCAAGCCATGTTGATTGGTCAAAAAACCTGGCCGCCAGGGGGGCTGGGCTTTTTTGCCTTATATGGCTATAGTGAAAACTTAAAAAATCTTCTCCTCCGAAAGTGTCAGGCCGATTTTCAAATAATTTTGTAGAAATGTTTCTCAAGTGACCCACTATCAGATTCCTTCAAGCCATGTTGATTGGTTGAAAAACATGGCCGCCAGGGGGCGGGGCTATTTTGCCTTATATGGCTAAAGTGAAAACTTAAAAAATCTCCTTCTCCCAAACTTGTTGGCAGATTTTCAAATAATTTTGTAGAAATGCTCCTTGCATGACCCTCTATCAGATTCCTTCAAGCCATGTTGATTGGTCGAAAAACATGGCCACCAGGGGGGGCGGGGCTATTTTGCCTTATATGGCTATAGTGAAAACTTAAAAAATCTTCTCCTCCAAAAGTGTCTGGCTGATTTTCAAATAATTTTGTAGAAATGTTCCTAGGGTGACCCTCTATCAGATTCCTTAAAGCTAAATTGATTGGTCTGAAACTATGGCCGCCAGGGGTGGGACTTATATAGCTAAAGTGAAAAAACCTCCTGTCTATTTAATGACAAAATATGTTGAAAGTCGTCTGCTGCAGAATTGTCGTATAAGGGAAAGGGTTAATGGTGTGATTTAGATGAATGCTCTGAGATTGAGATGCTTCGGAATGTGTTTGCTACTGGGAAAGGGTTAAATGTATTGACTCATTGTCTCATGATCACAATTAATGGCATGATTTAGCCGGATGAATGCTGTGAGATGGAGTCTAAACTTGAGATAGTTTTCATCACGGAGAGATGCCGGAGAAAGAAATTATAATTTATTAAAAGGAAATAATTATCTGGAAAATTGAAAAGTGTGTATGGAATTGGAGACATTGCTGTGAAAAAGAGACATTGCTAACTAAGTGTAAAATTTCCTTTTCTCTTAATGTTTCAAAATTTGTCTTAAGTCATCTGTATATGGAAATTATTCAGCTTTGCCTTATAGATCTATACTTCGATTTGTTTTGTGTTTTATGATGCTTTCAACAGTATTTCAGTCATATCACCACACCACACTTATCCTGACGCCAGTGCATCAGTCTTAATGCCATCTTTCCAAACCTGAATGCCAAAGAGGGAAGCCACTTCTACCATTTCTAACCTTTTCCCATAGATGCTTTCTGATGACTTTTTAAAACGTTTTGGCAAATCGAGCAATTGCCCATAATGAGCAATTTTTCCATTTGCCACAATAATTTCAACTTTATTCAACAATTATGCTTTTATCAATAGAGATTTTACATATTTTTGCTGGTATGTTTTCAAAGTTGTCTGCTGCAGATATGTAATTATGTGGTTAACCCTTTCCCTCATACGACAATTCTGCAGCAGACGACTTTGAACGTATTTTGTCAAAACATAGAAAATCTCTATAATTGAAGGGATAACCTATGACAAAAAGTGGAAAACATTGTGACAAAAGGAGAAATTGCACGTTTTGTGCAATTTCTTCTTTTGTCACTATGTTTTCAAAAAGCCGTCTGCTGCAGAGGCGTCAGAAAGCGTCTATATGAGGGAAAGGGTTAAGGGTTAAAGGATGTACCCTTGGTCTCCCACGCTCAAGGTAGATGTTCTCACCACCAAGGTATTTTAACCCTTTCCCTCATAGAATTAATCTGCAGCAGACAACTTTGAAATCATCTTGGCTAAAATATAAAAAAATATCTAAAAATGAAGGTAGAATTACTGAAATAAGTTGAAAACATCATGGCAAAGGTAGAAATTGCTTGTTTTAAGTGCAATTTCTCTTTTTGCCACAATTATTTCAAGAGTTGTCTGCTGTTTATGGGTAAAAATGCATCTACAAGTGGGAAAAGGTTATAATGCAACTACTTGTCTTGAATGAAGTAACTAATGTTGATTATTGTCACTAATTGCAGTTAGAAAATGCCTTCTTTGAGTGGGACTTGTCTGAACAGTATGATTTTGAGACGGAGTTTGGATTTCAACCACAAAGTAAGTATTGAAATACTCCCTCTTGTTTACTCTCTCCCATATACAATAAATCTACAGAAGACAAATTTATAAACATATAGACAAAAATATAGAAATTTCTATAAATGAGAATATAATGATTATATAATAATATTCAAAACATTGTGGCAGACTGATGGAGAAATTTCTCATCATGAGCAATTTCTCCATAAGACACGATGTTTTCAGTAGTCAACTACGTGTCAAATTATGTCTGCATGTGGGAAAGGGTTAACTAGCAATTGTTGACACAATAGATGCCCATTTAGACTTCTACAACCTTTGAAAGCACAAAAATATAAAAAAGACTCTTTAGACAGAACCACAAAACATCATAGAAAATCGATATATGGACATTGTTTACCAAGAGCAGGTTCACTTTCACCTTGTTCCAGGATGTTTTTCAAAAGTCATCTGATTTTGAGGGGTTCAAAGTCAGTTTCATCACAGAATCTTTTTTTTCTTTTTAAAGTACAGTCGAGCCGCGTTAATCCGGACACCTTTGTTCCCCACTAATATTTCCGGACAAACGAATTTTCCCGATTAACGAATCGGATTGTATCGGAGGTATTATTTACCTAAACAACGTACATCGTACTAATTACAACAGTGTAAGATTTACCACAGCGAAAGCGGACCAGAATCTCTTCAACCTATACATTTGTACATTTTCATATTAACGAATTGGTTGTAAATGAATGTGTTTTTAAGAAATAGACTAGTTATTTTATATGTTCTGTTTTGCTTTTTTATACTTTACCGTTCAGAAATGATAATAAATTGACAATTGGGATAGTAGACTTTCTGTTTGTTTGTGGCCCTAAGAAGGGTCGTTAAAATAGTTTGGATAGTAGACTTTATGTTTGTTTGTGACCCTAAAAAGGGCCGTTGCTATCAGATTTGTACATGCATATGGGTTTGTAAAAAATAGACAATTGGATAGAAGACTTTCTAGGAATTTGACTAATTGTTGGCTATCATAACAGTATTTCACACCCATCAATTTATACGGTACACACATGTTAACACCTATTAAGACAATCTGGCATAACAGAAAACAATGACACATGCCAAGATTAACGCAATCATTATAATCCAGACTAATTGACACTTGAAATGTGTGAAAGCGATCTGTTGCCATCGGTAACCAATGAATGTCAAGAAAATTAATCAATGGTTCGAAAAACCAATATTGTTTACTGTACATATGTATACATTACCCATTGGATTTCCGGACTAGCGAAACGGATTTTATATGTAAATGGTCGTTCTGTTCCCGATTTTTTTGTCCGGTTCCGGAACGCGAATTTCCATATTAACGGAGAATAATAAAGCATGAAAAATCAGTTCCCTGACTTTTATGTCCGGACCGCGAATTTTCCGGATTAACGGCTTCCGGATTATCGAGCTTTGACTGTAATATATATTTTTATGTTCAATAGCACAGCTGACCATTCCATCAACCCTTTCCCACATACGACAATTCTGCAGCAGATGACTTTGAACATAATTGTCAACAAATAGAAAATCTCTATAATTGAATGGATAACTAAAAGTGGAAAACTTGTGGCTAAAGGAGAAATTGCTCGTTTTGAGCAATTTCTTCTATTGTCACTATGTTTTCAAAAAGCTGTCTGCTGCAGAGGCGTCAGAAAACGTCTATATGAGGGAAAGGGTTAAACTATAATTATAATGGACACAAACATATGATTGAAAAATGTAGTACATGTACATGTAGATACAAATATAAGATACAAACATACAATTGAATAATGTAATAGATACAAGTTTACTATTAAATAATGTAATGAATACAAATATACGATGGAACAATGCAATTGATACAAGTTTACGATTGAATAAAGTAATTCAATTCAATTTTCAATTTCAACATTTTGTTATCAATAATAAATTAACATGTATGAATATTTTGAAAAATATAAAAAACAGCAATGTATCGATGTTATACATATACACTGAGAGTGTACAGTATGTTGATGTCAATTATATCAGACTATTGAACAAATGAAATGTGAACTTGCTTAATTACGTTTAGAAACATTTAAACACATGCTGACAACTCAAGAAATGCATGGCAGCCTTCGACGTTTTCATGGTTTCTTCATGCGTAATGCACCTGCATACATTGCCACACTGTTTTCAGCAGTTGTCCACTGCACAGGCATCAAGTATTTAACTTTATATGCTCAGAGAAAGCTTTGAGTTTCTTAGATATTTCAATATATATTATAACTTTAAATGCAGACGATCATCAAATAGTTATATTAGATAAGCAGTTTGCTATTTATCTGGCAATATTTTCTAATTATAGGAGCCAAAACAGGTTTGTTCAACCTCACTGTTAAAACATTGACTGGCAAAACTGTGTCTGTAGCAATTGATCAAACAGCTACTATTGAAGATCTGCAGGTAAGTCCATTTTACCCTTTCCCACATACAGATGCTTTCTGTTACTCTGCAGCAGACACATTTTGAAAACAGTGTGTCAAAAGGAGAAATTGCTAAAAAGTAATTTCTCCTAGTGCCACAATGTTTTCAACTTTCTTGAGTAATTATACCTTTATTTATAGAAAGTTTCTATGTGGTTGCTCAGATATTGATAAAGTCGTCTGCTGCAGATTTCTTGTATCTAGGTAAGGGTTAACGGTATTCGACATTCAGATTAATTTTTCAGACAACAACTTATGAAAAAAATAAAAAATTTAAAGTCCTTTTGCCACTTTATTTAACCCTTTCCCTCATATAGATACTTTCAGATGCAATTTCAGCAGATGACTCTTTGAAAACATAGTGACAAAAAAAGAAATTGCTCAAAACAAGCAATTTCTACCATTGCCACAATGTTTTCCACTTTTAGTCATAGGTTATCCATTCATTTATAGAGATTTTCTATTTTTTGACAAAATACGTTCAAAGTCGTCTGCTGCAGAATTGTTGTATGAGGGAAAGGATTAATACTTTCAATAATTAAATCCTCATTGTAAACTTGTGAATAGATTACTTTCCAAGTCCTGCTGCATTCCTAGATTTGATATTGATAGAACCATCCAAATACACACATATAACCCTTTCCTTCTTGCAGATGCATTTTGAGGTATCTGCAGTAGATTATTTTTGAAAGCAGTGTTGAAAAGGAGAAATTGTTTAAAATGAACCGATTCATCTTTTATCACAATGTTTTCAACTTTATTCAATGATTAAATGTTCATTTATAGAGACTTGCAATAGTTTTGACTTGATATTTTCAAAATCGTCTGCTTCAGATTTGTTGTGTGTGTCCTTGTTCCATCTCTGTAGATCTAACTACTTTCTCTCACTTTTTTTTTCCTTTTCCTACAATGTTTTCAAAAGTTGTCTGCTGCAGATACATCAAAGCATGTCAGATAAACTTTTGAATAATTATTGCAGGCCAAAATACAGGACAGAGAGGGTATTCCGGCAGACCAACAAAGAATTATATTCAACGGGATGCAACTGGATCCTGCTAGAACTCTCAACGACTACGATATAGACGATATGTGCCAAATAGATCTTGTATTACGACTAAGAGGAGGTAATAATAATGTGTACAATAAACTTTGTTTGAAACAATGTAGAAAGTATAACCAGAGCTATATAGTTTGTTTATTAGTTTGAACATTACAAACTGCGGTGCCAAATCGAGGTGTTTTTCAAAACGTTTCCTGCTTTGAAAATTTATGAAGGTTATAAGGCCTTATCCATGCAAAATACTACAAACTGGTTTTTGTGAACAGTATAGATCCAGACCAATCTGCTTATTTGCAGAGTCTGATCTAAGTCTAAGCTTTTCACAAATTACTTATATAAGCATTATGGCAAAAGGAGAAATGCTTTTAACATTGTTGATTAACTTTCATTTATAGAGATTTACAAAAATGAATGTCTACATGTTTTAGTTAGACAAGTTTTAAAAGTGCTTCTAATGACTGTCAAACTTTTATTTAGACCGACCATTATATTGTTTAATTTACACAGATTTAAAGACCCTTATATTGTTTAATTTACACAGATTTAAAGACCCTTATATTGTTTAATTTACACAGATTTAAAGCCCCTTATATTGTTTAATTTACACAGATTTAAAGACCATTATATTGTTTAATTTACACAGATTTAAAGACCATTATATTGTTTAATTTACACAGATTTAAAGACCCTTATATTGTTTAATTTACACAGATTTAAAGCCCCTTATATTGTTTAATTTACACAGATTTAAAGACCATTATATTGTTTAATTTACACAGATTTAAAGACCCTTATATTGTTTAATTTACACAGATTTAAAGCCCCTTATATTGTTTAATTTACACAGATTTAAAGACCATTATATTGTTTAATTTACACAGATTTAAAGACCCTTAAATTGTTTAATTTACACAGATTTAAAGACCCTTTTATTGTTTAATTTACACAGATTTAAAGACCCTTATATTGCATAAGTTACACAGATTTAAAGAAATATGCAGGGATAAATTTGCTAGTGACAAATAATTAGATGCAGCTACATTCACTTCAGGAAAGCATTATCAACACAGATTCTGTTATCAAGATATAACCCTATCCCTCATAAAGACTCTTTCTGACGCCTCTGCAGCAGACAGCTTTTTGAAAACAAAGTGACAAAAGAAAAAGTTGCTCAAAACTAGACATAGGTTATCCATTTAATTATATAGAGATTTTCTTTTCTGAATTAAAATGGTCTTTGTTCTTTATTTGTATCTTGAGTCATAATGGTCTTTGTTCTTATTTGTCTCTGAGTTATAACGTTCTTTGTTCTTTATTTGTATCTGAGTCATCATGGTCTTTGTTCTTATTTGTCTCTGAGTTATAATGTTCTTTGTTCTTTATTTGTATCTGAGTCATAATGGTCTTTGTTCTTATTTGTCTCTTGAGTTATAATGTTCTTTGTTCTTTATTTGTATCTGAGTCATAATGGTCTTTGTTCTTATTTGTCTCTGGGTTATAATGTTCTTTGTTCTTTATTTGTATCTTGAGTCATAATGGTCTTTGTTCTTATTTGTCTCCGAGTTATAATGTTCTTTGTTCTTATTTCTTTGAATTATAATTATCTTTGTTCTTATTTCTCTCTGGTTTATAGTGATTTCTTTTGTTATTATTTTTTTCTGAATTATAATGCTCTTTTTCCCGTCTGATTTATAATGCTCTTTGTTCCTTTTATGATGCCTCTACAGCAGACAGCTTCTTGAAAACATGGTGACAAAAAAAGAAATTGCTCAAAACAAGCAATTTTTCCTTTTTTCACCATGTTTTCAACTCTATTCAATTAATGTTCCTTATGTACAACATTTTGTAACTCTTTTTAGGGCCTGCTAAATTACAAGCAGCACCAATACCAAGGTAAGATATTTTAATATATCGGTAAGCCACTTAACCCTTTCCCTCATATAGATGCTTTCTGACGCCTCTGCAGCAGAAGGTTTTTTGAAAGCACAGTGAAAAAAGAAGAAATTGCACAAAACGTGCAATTTCTCCTTTTGCCACAATGTTTTCCACTTTTAGTCATAGGTTATCCATTAAATTATAGAGATTTACCATTTTTTGACAAAATATGTTCAAAGTCGTCTGCTGCAGATTTGTCGTATGAGGGAAACGGTTAAACTTCACAGGATGATTCGACTCCTTCAGTAGGTTACTTTTTAGCTCACATGGTTGTCTGTCTGTTCACATTTACCTATAAACAACTTCTCATGAACCAATGAACCAAATTCAAAATAATTTCAAAGCAATATTCCTTAGGTGGTCCAATTTCAAAGTTGTTAAAAGAATTTAAATCCATGCAGAACTTTGGTTGCCACTGCATCAAAAAGAGGGGGAAATGCCAAAACTTTAAATCTTCTTGTCCAAATGTACTGCTCAGATTTGAAAATTATTTGACACAAATTTATGTTCCTTTGGTGACCCTCTAGCAAGTTGTTCAAATTATTAGGATCTGTTGAAAAACATGGCCGTGGGGGTGGGGCATTTTCTTAGTACAGTATAAAAAAAATTCTTTAAAAATATTCTTATCCTAAAGAACTGGCCGTGTTGGAGAAAACATGGTTTGCACAAATGTTCCTTGAGTGGTCCTCAACCAAGTTTGTTCAAATAATCCCAATTAACATGGCTGCCATTGGTCGGGTCTTGTTTTCGAATCTTAAAAATCTTCTTGTTCAAAAGTATTGGCCCGATTTGAAAATAATTTGGCACAAATGTTCCCTTTTGTTCAAATTCTTAGGATCCATTGAAAAACATGGCTGCTATGGGGTTGTTTTCCTTTAACCCTTTCCCTCATATAGATGCTTTCTGACGCCTCTGCAGCAGATGGCTTTTTGAAAACATAGTGACAAAAGAAGAAATTGCTCAAAAAGAGCAATTTCTCATTTTGCTACAAAATTTTCCACTTTTAGTCATAGGTTATCCATTTAATTATAGAGATTTTTTTTGGACAAAATATGTTCAAAGTCGTCTGCTGCAGAATTGTCGTATGAGGGAAAGGGTTAACAGTATAAAGTAAAAACTTAAAAACTCTTCTTGACCAAAGATACTGCTCGATTTGAAAAATTAATTATCACAAATGTTCTTTGGGAAACCCTCTACCAAGTTTGTTTAAAAATTGTTTTACAGTATAAAGTAAAAACTTGTCTTAAAGTACTGGCCCTGTTGGACAACGATTTGGCACAAATTTTCCTTGTGTGGTCCTCTTCTAAGTTTGTTCACACTATTCTGATCCATTGAAAACGTGGCCTCAGGGGGAGAGTCTGGCTTTGCTTACATGTATATAGAGTAAAAAATCTTCTTATCCAAAAGTCAAAGCTTGATTCGAAATATTCGTTGTTTTAACCCTTTAACCCTTTCCCTCATATAGACGCTTCCTGATGCAGCAGACGACTTTTGAAAACATTCTGTCAAAAACAAGCAATTTTTCCTTTTGCCATAATGTTTTTTTAACCTTTTTCAGTGATAATACCTACATTTTGAGTGATTTCTTGTGTTTTTAGCTCACCTGAGCTTTGCTCAAGGTGAGTTATTGTGATCGCCTTTTGTCCGGCGTCCATCGTGCGTCGTCCGTCGTGCGTCAACTTCTTGTCCTCAGTAACCAGTGGGTCAATTGGGATGAAACTTCACAGAAAGCATCCTCTCTATGACCTCACCAGATTTCCTTCAAATTTTTGGGATCCATGCATAATTCTGGTTTCCATGGCAACGAAATAAAAAAAACTTAAAAAATCTTCTTCTCCCAAACTGGTTGGCAGATTTGCAAATAATTTTGTAGAAATGTTCCTTGGATGATCCTCTGTCAGATTCCTTCAAGCCATGTTGATTTGTCGAAAAACATGGCCGCCAGGGGGGCGGGGCTATTTTGCCTTATATGGCTTATAGTGAAAACTTAAAAAATCTTCTTCTCCCAAACTGGTTGGCAGATTTGCAAATAATTTTGTAGAAATGTTCCTTGGATGATCCTCTGTCAGATTCCTTCAAGCCATGTTGATTTGTCGAAAAACATGGCCGCCAGGGGGGCGCGGCTATTTTGCCTTATATGGCTTATAGTGAAAACTTGAAAAATATTCTCCTCCGAATGTGTCAGGCCGATTTTCAAATAATTTTGTAGAAATGTTCCTTGGATGACCCTCTATCAAATTCCTTCAAGCCATGTTGATTGGTAAAAAAACATGAACGCCAGGGGGGGGGGGGGGGAGGGGCGGTTCTATTTTGCCTTATATGGCTATTGTGAAAAATCTTCTTCTCCAAAAGTGTCAGGCCGATTTTCAAATAATTTTGTAGGAGTGTTCCTAGGGTGACCCTCTATCAGATTCCTTCAAGCCAAGTTGATTGGTCGGAAACTATGGCCGCCAGGGGGCGGGGCTTATATAGCTAAAGTAAAAAAAAAAAAAATCAGGTGAGCGATTCCAGGGCCATCATGGCCCTCTTGTTACCTAGATTATTTCAAAGTCGTCTGCTGCAGATTTGTTGTATGTGGGAAAGGGTTAAAATCATGCTTAAAAGTTTTCTGAATCTGAAAGTGATATATATAACGCTTTATGATAATAACCAACTTTATGGCATTGCCAACCAGTGTAGATACAGATCATCCAGCTTGTCTGTTCACCAATTGGACAGGCAGGTGTTTTCCACATGTGTAATGATTATGGTAAGCTTAACCCTTTCACACATACAATAAATCTACAGCAGACAACTTTAAGAATATCAAGTCCAAGATATATAACAATCTCTATACATGATAGTTTGATTAGTCTGCTGCAGAGGCGTCAGAAAGTGTCTGTATGTGGGAAAGTGTTAAGTTTACCTGGAAGACCACTCAAATAATTAATCAATAATAATATGTTGATCTGTCGAGCCGCACTGCCTCAGTAAAGAGGAGATTTGTCGATCCAAGTGTCTTGATCTTGAATCCCAGCTTGGCAATTTATTCTTTCTGATGATTTATTAAAATGATTGTTTCAAGTTTCATTTTGTCTCCTACCAATGGGCAAAAAGTTCATGTGCGAAGGTAGTCAAGTACTTCAGAAGAATGTTGTGTGGAAAAATAGTGTCAGAGAGACAGAAAACATTCACATGATTAACTAAATATACTGCTGAAAATGGTGTTTTACTTCAATCAATCAAACAACAAGATATGAAATATTAACTTTCAGACGCAGCAGAGCTGAGGTAGTTATGGCTGACAAATCAGATGAACAGGTTGTTCAAGCACCTTATTGTGCTGCTAAAGGTATCGCTGCAGAGTTTAATAAAAGATTTGCAAGATATTCAGCCTCGGTTGTAGAGCAGATTTCAGACGTTTTTTCAGAGTCTGACTCGGATGAAAGTTGTGAAAGTCTAGATGAGGAAACTGTAGAACAAGTCACAGCATATAATCTTGAACGGCTTTCTTCTCCGGTAGAGGATCAGTTTGAAATAATGGACTGCTGTCATGTAGACTATAAGCCTATGCTGATGATGGAGGCACAAGAAATGGCGCATATTGAACCGATTCCGGACTTCTTGTCTGACAGTACTGGTGCAGATTATGAGACATACGAATGTCCAGATCTCTTATTTAGTACCGAGTTGCAGACAGCTGACATGGATATAGCTCCTGCCATACAGAAATTTGCACCAGTTTATGTGGAGGAGGAGGACGAGGAGGAAGTTTATGATGATGTACAGTAGACTTGTTAACATTGAGATATCTACGTCAGGGCACTTTACTGTTTTAACCCTTTCCCACATACAACAAATCTGTAGCAAACAACTTTGAAAACATTATGACAAGAATGTGAGAAATCTCATTTAATGAGAGTTTAATTATTAAATAGAGTTGAAAATGTTGTTACAAAAGATGAAATTGCTCATGGTGAACATGCTACTATAATATCGCTCAGGTGACTGTTTAAGGGCTATCTTGGCCCTCTTGTTTAACCCTTTCCCTCATATAGACTATTTCTGATGCCTCTGCAAAAACGAGCAATTTCTCCTTTTGCCACAATGTTTTCCACTTTTAGTCTAAGGTTATCCATTCAGTTATAGAGATTTTCTATTTTTAGCTCACCTGAGCTTTGCTCAAGGTGAGTTATTGTGATAGCCTTTTGTCCGGCGTGCGTCGTCCATCGTGCGTCAACTTCTTCTCCTCAGTAATCAGGGGGGGGGCTATTTTGCCTTATATGGCTATAGTGAAAACTTAAAAAATCTTCTCCCCCGAAAGTGTCGGGCCGATTCTCAAATAATTTTGTAGAAATGTTCCTTGGATATCCCTCTATGAGATTCCTTCAAGCCATGTTGATTAGTCGAAAAACATGGCCGCCAGGGGGGGGGGGGGGGGGGGGGGGGGCTATTTTGCCTTAAATGGCTTTAGTGAAAACTTAAAAATTCTTCTCCTGAAAGTGTCTGGCTGATTTTCAAATAATTTTGTATAAATGTTCCTTAAGTGACCCACTATCAGATTCCTTCAAGCCATGTTGATTGGTCGAAAAACATGGCCGCCAGTGGACAGGGCTATTTTGCCTTATATGGCTATAGTGAAATCTTAAAAAATCTTCTCCTCCAAAAGTGTCGGGCCGAATTTCAAATAATTTTGTAGAAATGTTCCTAGGGTGACCCTCTATCATAACTACGGCCGCCAGGTGGCGGGGCTTATATAGCTAAAGTGAAGAAAAAAATCAGGTGAGCGATCCAGGGCCATCATTTTTGTGATAGGATATTTTCGGAGTGGTTTTCTTGGAGGAATAAAACCCTTACATTTGGAAGTATTGGCTGTATTATTTTGATATATACAGAATAGTTGTCTGTGTTTTAGTTTAATTTAACTTTTCCCACTTAGAAAGAATCTGCAGCAAACAGCTTTAATAACATCTGTGTGTGGGGGGGGGGGGGGGGGGGATTTGGTAAATCTGGGAAACTTTTCTAAATTGGGAAACATTGTTGGAAAATGAGAAAGTGCCAAAGACTAACACAACTGATGCATCATTCATCTCCCATCAATGTAATAATAACAAAATAACAGTCTATGTGGAAAAGCAACCAGTTGCTTGGACAAACTGTTGGGTTGAGAACTGGTCTGAGAAAACCAGGAAACACAAGGGTAAATGAACTGGCCATCTTGATATGATGTTGAACAATCACTCGGGCAAGTCATAGGTAAAATTTACAATGAAATAAAAACTCTTTCATAACCTTAAAAACGCCAGTCAGTAACTTACCATCTGCTTTCTGTTTCATTTTCAGCTTAACTTCTTTTGTGATGATATGGATTCTGGTAAGTAAGATTCCCAGCCCCCACAAGAAATACGGTTCACTTATAATCTTAACCCTTTCCCTCATACGACAAGTCTGCAGCAGACGACTTTGAACGTATTTTGTCAAAACATAGAAAATCTCTATAATTGAATGGATAACCTATGACTAAAAGTGGAAAACATTGTGGCAAAAGGAGAAATTGCACGTTTCTTCTTTTGTCACTCTATGTTTTAAAAACGCCGTCTGCTGCAAATGCGTCGGAATGCGTCTGCAAGTGGGAAAGGGTTAAAAAGCCTTTCCCGCCTGTAGAAGCATTTTGACAAATCTACAGCAGACGACTTTTGAAAACATAGTTGCAAAAGGAGAAATTGCTCAAAACAAGCAATTTCACATTTTGCCACAATGATTCACCTTATTTCAGTACTTATACTTTCATTTATAGAGATTTCCCATGTTTTTGCATGAATGTTTTCAAAGTCTTCTGTTGCTGATTTGTTGTATGTGGGAAAGGGTTAATTTCATGATTGCTTGCCAGATGTCAATAACTATTGGGGCTAGATGTTGGTTTTTGTCAGAATGTGCATTTAGACCCCAGATGGCTAGGCACAGCTTAAATATAGAGTATTAACTCCCGTTTCCCACATACAACAAATCAGTAACGGACAATTCTCTTTAAGTAACCGTGTAATTATTTAATAGAGTTGAAAATATTATGGCAAATGTTGTCTAACTACAGAGGCGTCAGAAAGCTATGTGGGAAAGCATTAGCTGACCTAACAGTCATGTGACTATACACCAGTTCATTTTTCACTGAGATAAGGGGCATTTTACATGTTCTAAAATCTTTATTTAACCGTCTAACCCTATGTTGTGGGTACTCAAAGGATCATCTCAGTGAGACGATTCTTTTGAGTACCCACAACATAGGGTTTCCTGTTATAACAAGAGAGAAATTGTGGGGAAAAGAGCTGAATACCCCCTCCTTATCTGGACCTCTGGGCACAGTTATGGACAAGCAGCAGCTAAAGTAGAGTCGGTGTCATTAATATTCTTCAGAAAAATTTGTCCGAGCGCTAGATAATAACAATCTCCAAAAGTATTTGGCCTACAGTCATATAGCTTGATAGAAATGTTTATCCCGTTCTCGTTATGATCCTCAGACTGGTCATACCAAATACTCTAAAATTGATATAATGGGCTTCAGGCTTGCAGGGAAAGCATTACAACGTATGCATTGATGTCAGGATAAGCCTACCGGCAGTTCTGGTTATCTTCTGTTTTATGACTGAGGTACTGTTGGAAGCAGCCTTATGAATAATTATCCTGGTCTTTAACCCTTTCCCTCATATGGCAATTCTGCAGCAGATGACTTTGAACATATTTTGTCAAAAAATAGAATATCTCTATATTTGAATGGATAATCTATGACTTGTTATAGCAAGTTTGAGCAATTTCGTCTTTGTCACTATGTTTTTAAGCCGTCTGCTGCAGAGGCATCAGAAAGCGTCTATATGAGGGAAAGGGTTAAAGTAGTTTTAACACTAGAGAGTTTCCCACATACAGTAACTCTGCAGCAGACGATTTATAAGATTTACTTTTTAGCTCACCTAAGTGCGAGGTGAGCATTTGTGATCATCCGGTGTCCGTTGTCGTTGTCGTCTGTACATACATCTGTTAACAATTTCCTACAAATGACTACTCCTACTATACCAATGTACTGATTTCAAAATAACTTCACAGGAATTTAGGTGGTCCTCTTTTAAAGTTATTCAAAGAATTCAATTCTAAGTAGAACTTTGGTTGCTTCGGCATCAGAAAAGTGGAAAATTGCCAAAACTTTAAAAATCTTCCTGTCCAAAAGTACTGGCCTGATTTGAAAATGACTTTGCACAAATATTCCTTCGGGCACCCTCTACCAAGAATGTTCAAATTATTCTGATCCGCTGAAAAACATGGCTGCCAGGGAGCGGAGCCTTGTTTTCTTTATATGTGCATTGTAAAATCTTTAAAAATCTTTTGTCCAAAAGTACCTGCACGATTTAAAGACAATTTGGCACAAATGTTCCTTGGGGAACCTTCTACAGAGGTTGTTCAAATTAATTTGATTCGTTGAAAAACAAGGCCGCCAAGTTTGGGGCTTGTTTTCCTTATATGTGCATTGTAAAAACTTTAAAAATATTCTTGTCCAAAAGTACCTGCCTGATTTAAAAATAATTTGGCACAAATGTTTTTTGGGTGACCCTCTACCAAGATTGTTGAAATTATTCCGATCTGATGAAAAACATGGCCGCCAGGGGGCGGGGCTTGTTTTCCATATATGTAATATACTGAAAATATTCTTGTACTAAATCACTGGCCCGATTGAAAATAATTTGGCACAAATGTTCCTTGTGTGACCTTCTGCCAAGGTTGTTCAATTTATTCTGATCCGTTGAAAAACATGGCCACCAGGGGTGTTGCTTGTTTTCCTTATATGTATAGAGTAAAAACTTTGAAAACTATTGAAGTGCTATTAAATCAGGTGAGCGATATAGGGCCATCTGGCCCTCTTGTTTATTTTTTATCAGAATAATTATGTGCATGTATCTTGATATTTATAAGAACCAGAAACATACTTTGATGGGGCACAACCACGAATGAGTAGGTCAGAAGGCCAACATGCATCTAACCAAATTGATATCTCTGAAGAGACAGATGAGACATATGAGTGTCTGTCAGAAGTAGTTGTCATGGAATCTGCCAAAAAGAAAGAGGTAGGACAAATGAAAACTTGTATTGGGAGGTTGTTCAGTTAACCCTTTCCCTCATACGACAATTCTGCAGCAGACCACTTTGAACATATTTTGTAAAAAAGTGGAAAATCTCTATAATTGAATGGATAACCTATGACTAAAAGTGGAAAACATTGTGACAAAAGGAGAAATTGCACGTTTTGTGCAATTTCTTCTTTTGTCACTATGTTTTCAAATAGCCGTCTGCTGCAGAGGCGTCAGAAAGCGTCTATATGAGGGAAAGGGTTAAACCTGAAGCATTTTGGCGCATTTGCAGCAGATAACTATAGAAAACATTGTAAAACAAAGGAAAGTTGCTCTTGATGAGAAATTTCACATTTTACAACAATGTTTTCGACTATCTTCAATATTTAAACATTTAATTTAGAGATATTTTCAAAATCATCTGCTCAAAACGTGTTATAATGTGGGAAAGGAGATTTAGTCTTTCTTTCCAACATGTGAATGCCTTTTGATGCATTTGCAGCACACAATTTCTGAAAACATTGTTGGAAAAGTAGTCTGCTGCAGATCCTTTCTTTGTGAGATAACAATATTTAATGACAATTGTATCATACATGTGCAGTCTTCTTTGGGCCAATGCATTTAAAGACTTCAGGAAGATTGTAAGATTAATTGAAGCAAGGGAGAACTAGAACGAACTCTGCAGATGCCCAGGTTGATCTTTATCTGTAATGCAAGGGAAGGCCAGTTTTTGTCCCCGCTTTAGCGAAAGCGTGGGGACTATTATTTCTCATTCGTCAGTCAGTCCGTGCGTCAGTCCGTCCCTCCGTCACGCTGTCACAAAAACTTAATCCTTGGTCATAACTTCTGAACCGTAATAGGTACTGCTTTCATATTTCACATGTGTATTCCTTGTGACAACCCCTTTCCATCAATACCAATTTTTTTGACCTTGTGACCTTGACCCTGGCGGGGGACCAGAATTCTCTGAATTTGCTTGTTGTATGATCTATTTCAAAGGTCCATGGGGTAGAGGGCATGTAATCTGTTTCAAAGTTCCATGGCATAGAGGGCATGCAATCTGTCTCAAAGGTCCATGAGAAGGAGAGAATGTATGCTGTTTCAAAGGTCAATGGTGTAGAGGGCATGCAATCTGTCTCAAAGGTCCATGTGAAAGAGGGTATGCAATCTGTTTCAAAGGTCAATGGAGTAGAGGGCATGCAATCTGTCTCGAAGGTCCATGGGGAAGATGGCATGCAATCTGTCTCAAAGGTCCATGGGGAAGAGTGCAAGCAATCTGTCTCAAAGGTCCATGGAGTAGAGGGCATGCAATATGTTTCAAAGGTCCATGAGAAGGAGGATTTGCAATATGTTTCAAAGGTCTATGAGAATAGGGCATGTAATCTGTCTCAAAGGTCCATGAGAATGAGGGCATGCAATCTGTTTAAAAGGTCAATAGGCTAGAGGGAATGCAATCTGTTTCAAAGGTCCATGAGAAGGAGGGCATTCAATCTGTCTCAAAGATCTGAGAAGGAGGGCATGCAATCTGTCTCAAAGGTCCATGGGAAGTAGGGCATGCAATCTGTCTCAAAGGTCCTTGAGAAGGAGGGCATGCAATCTGTCTCATGAGAAGGAGAGTATGCAATCTGTCTCAAAGGTCCACGAGAAGGAGGGCATGCAATCTGTCTCAAAGGTCCATGGGGAAGAGGGCATGCAATCTGTCTCAAAGGGCCATAGGGTAGAGGGCATGCAATCTGTTTCAAAGGTCCTTGGGGGAAGAGGGCATGCAATCTGTCTCAAAGGGCCACGACATTTGTAGGGAGTGTAGATCCAGATCAAGATGCACATTAGTGCAGTGTGATCTGGCACTACACTGTTCACCAATAAGTCGCATAGGGTCTCAAGAAACTTCTGATAAACAATGTCAATTACAATTCGATATCAGTAGAAACATGTTGGTTTGTATTGTACCAGGATGAAAGTGATTTAATATATATGATGTCAATTTTCCCATGCTTCCAGTAGTACAATACAAACCGAGCTACTGCTACAGCCTAGTATAATTTTTAGGCCTTTCCCAGCTGCAGACGCATTCTAACGCAATAGCAGCAGACGACTTTTGAAAACATCTTGCCAAAGGTGAAATTGCTCATGATGAGCAATTGCCCCTTTGGCCACAATGTTTTCAACTTTATTTAACAATTAAGCTATCTATTATGGTGATTTTTCAGGTTTTTGTCACTATGTTTTCAAAGTTGTCTGTTGCATTTGTTGTATGTGGGAAAGGGTTAAGACACAAAAAAGCAAAATAGTACAAATTTCAATAACAAAATGACACAACTTACACATTAGATAAAATTTATCAATGGCATGTAATTGACATCCCACTACAGCCTTTTGAATGATGTGACATCATATTTGGTTCCATGTTTGACCTAGCCAAAAGTCCCACTACATCCTTTGAATGATGTGACATCATATTTGGTTCCATGTTTGACTTAGCCAAAAGTCCTGCTACAGCCTTTTGAATGATGTGACATCATATTTGGTTCCATGTTTGACTTAGCCAAAAGTCCTGCTACAGCCTTTTAAATGATGTGACATCATATTTGGTTCCATGTTTGACTTAGCCAAAAGTCCCACTACAGCCTTTTGAATGATGTGACATCATATTTGGTTCCATGTTTGACTTAGCCAAAAGTCCTGCTACAGCCTTTTGAATGATGTGACATCATATTTGGTTTCATGTTTGACCTAGCCAAAAGTCCCACTACAGCCTTTTGAACAATGTGACAACATATTTGGTTCCATGTTTGACCAAGCCAAATGTCCCACTACAGCATGTGGATAATGTGACATCATATTTGGTTCCATGTTTGACCTAGTCATAATCTACATGTACTTGTGCAGAAAATGTGCAGGTAAATGATAAAAATCTTGATCTACTATTGTCATATTCACGCTAAGGTTTGTTTGCCTTGAGCAGTGCTCATGATTTTGTCTTTATTAACAGAAAAAGAGAGGAGCATTGTTCATGGCTCCTAGGATGAAACAAGTTCAGGAGGTTAAACAGTTAATGGCTGAAAATATTACTAAAACACTTGAAAGGGAAGAGCGCCTTGATGATCTTGTGGATAAAAGTGAAGACTTTCCTTTCAATTCAATAAGTTTTGACCAAGTTTGTTTTGCAGCACCACAGTTACATCAACTACAACAAGGATACAGTGTTAATAAATTAATATCTATGCCTGTGTTTGATAGTAAACAGCTAAATGCTCTAAATATATATAGTGCTTTTGGAATGACACCTCCCCCTCCACTTCCCCAAAGAGGGGCAGGAATGACACCTCCACCTCCACCTCCACCTCCACCTGGCCCAGGAGGGGCTGTATTTGGAATGACACCTCCCCATCCACCTCCACCTGCCCCAGGAGGGGCTGTATTTGGACAGACACCTCCCCCTCCACCTGCCCCAGGAAGGGCTGTATTTGGAATGACACCTCCCCCTCCACCTCCACCTGCCCCAGGAGGGGCTGCATTTGGAATGACACCTCCACCTCCACCTGCCCCAGGAGGGGTTGCTTTTGGAATGTCACCTCCACCTCCCCCAGGAGGGGTTGCATTTGAAATGACATCTCCCCCTCCACCTGCCCCAGGAGGGGTTGCTTTTGGAATGACACCTCCCCCTCCACCTCCCCCAACAGAGGCAGAAATGACACCTCCACGTCCAGTGCTCCCAAGAGGGGTTGCTTTTGGAATGCCTCAAGCCCATGCAATGCATGCTGCACTTCTCCCAAGAGGGGCAGGAATGACACCTCCACCTCCCCAAGGAGGGTTTGCTTTTGGAAATACACCTATTTCTCAAATGCACACTGGACCACCTCCCTCTCCGACAATGTATTTACATAGCAGTCAAGGGATGAAATCTCCGGCTGCCCCACCCCTAGCAGACTGTCTTTTAGAATCTATTGTAGGGGATGGAATCAGACAGTCTGATAGTCGAAGTGAGGAAGTTGGAAATAGTTATAGAGCGTATAGAACTAGTAACGCGTCCCAGAGTAGGGCCAGAGATTCATTTCAAGACGAAAATAAAAAGACTTCTTCTACCCAAAATGAGATGGACAATGCTGTGTCACCAAGGAGTTTTATGAAAAACAGCAAATGCGGAAGCAGCAGCAGCTTCTCTTCCACTTCTGAGAGAGGGGCACTTCTTCAAAGTCTGCCACAAAAAAGAGAGCTTCGATCCACCACAATAGGTATGATTTAACCCTTTCCCTCATACAACAATTCTGCAGCAGACGACTTTGAACATATTTTGTCAAAAATTAGAAAATCTCTATAATTGAATGGATAACCTGGTTAAAAGTGGAAAACATTGTGGCAAAAGGAGAAATTGCTTGTTTTGAGCAATTTCTTTTGTCACCATGTTTTCAAAAAGCCGTCTGCTGCAAAGGCGTCAGAAAGTGTCTATATGAGGGAAAGGGTTAACTTTTTAATAGAGTTGAAAACAATGTGGTGAAAGGAGAGATCATGAGCATGTCATCTGTAATTTAGAAAGGGTAAACCCTTTCTCACATGTAGATGCATTTTAACTCTTTCCCACATGCAGACACTTTATGACGTCTCTGCTGCAGACAACTTTTGAAAACACTGTGACAGAAGGAGAAATTGCTCAAGATGAGCAATTTCTCCTTTAGTCATAATGTTTTTAACTCTTCTATTAATATAACCCTTATTTATGAAGCTTTTTCATGTTTTTGCCAATATATTTTCGAAGTCGTCTGCTGCAGATTTGTTGTATGTGGAAAAGAGTTAACCCTTTCCCTCATACGACAATTTTGCAGCAGACGACTTTGAACATATTTTGTCAAATAATGGAAAATTTCTATAATTGAATGGATAACCTATGACTAAAAGTGGAAAACATTGTGACAAAAGGCGAAATTGCACGTTTTGTGCAATTTCTTCTTTTGTTACTATGTTTTCAAAAAGCCGCCTGCTGCAGAGGCGTCAGAAAGTGTCTGTATGTGGAAAAGAGTTAATGCCTCTGCAGCATAATATGCAATATTTCTTTTTACCACCAGAATTTCAACTGTTTTAACTTTTAACTTTACTTTCACATAAAATTATTTTCTATATGTTTGTTTAGAGGTTTAAAACTTCATTACAAAATCTCTTTAGATGAACGTATCCTAATAAGGAGCAATGTTTCCCTTTGCCACAAGGTTTAAAAAAAGTTGTCTGCTTTTTCCTTATTTTTGCTTGTTTTGAGACATCTGCAGCAAATGACATCAAAAACTTGCTGCAAAATATAAATTGTTCATAGATAAGAATTAAATCCCTTATAATTGAATAAGTATCTGCTGCCAAGTTATTGTATGTAGGAAATAGGGTTAATTATAACTTGTCCATTTTTAGTTGTTTCAAGATTTTTGCTTAACGACTTTTTGAAAACATAGTGACAAAAGAAGAAATAGCACAAAACGTGCAATTTCTCGTTTGCCACAATGTTTTCCACTTTTTGTCATAGGTTATCCATTCAATTATGGAGATTTTCTATTTTTGACAAAATACGTTCGAAGTCGTCTGCTGCAGAATTGTCGTATGAGGGAAAGGGTAAGTCTTCATTTTTTTTTCAGAGAAGCCTTCCTTACTCCATTCTTTTGAGTACCAAAGACATTGGGTGTTATTTAGAAATTTTGATGTGAGGGACCCAGGAAATGGGTGAACTGGCTGCTTGTGATGTATTTAAACTACTGTTAAAAATGGCATGAAGAAAAGATCAGTTTTTATGTTTTAGAAACTTTATCGAGCCTTAGTCCTCTTTTTCTAAAGAATCGTCTTTTTATGACCATTTTTCTGAGTATCCCGTTTTCCTTTACCACATTTACCAAAAATCTGTAGCAAACAACTTTTACAACATCTCTTCAAAAATATGGTAAAAATCAAAAACATAAAGTAAGTTTATTTAAATGATTTGAAAACATTTAGGCAAAACGAGAAATTGCTAATAATATGCAATTTCTCCGTTTGCCATAATGCTTTCAAAAGTTGATTGCTACAGATGCATCAAAAGGTGTTGTGGGAAAGTGTAATATGGTGTTGTTACTTCTCAGGTTTACCCAGTGACTCGCCAGTACACTCACAAATGATAAAGAAAGGACGGGCAGACACGCCACTTATAGGAACTTTATCTATGGAAATAGACAGGGAGGAAACAGCACCAAGGATAGGTAAATTATCACGATTATCAATATGAAAAACATTAACCTTTTTCAACATAGGACAAGTCTAAATTGGACGACTTTAAAAACATCTAGGCAAAACCATTAAAGACAAAAACCTATCAAAAGTTAAAAACATTGTAATAAAAAGGAAGAATTACTTACAATATGCAATTTCTCCTTTTGCAAGAATGTTTTCAAAAGCCGTCTGCTGCGGATGGCATCAATACTATACTTTCACTTATAGTGATTTTCCATACTTTTGTCTAGGTGTTTAGGAGTAATCCCCTTTTGCCTTAATTTTTAAGCAGGTTTTAAACGTAGTTGAAACCTGGTTATTAGAATGACGATGTCATTGGTTGAGCAGGCATGGGGGAGGGGGGTGGGGGGGTCAAACTCACATATGTTTCTGATTATATTACGTTACGGTTGACATTGTAACCAAACTTGGTATGTAGAAAGAGTTTATGGAGACCTTTTCCTGGGATTGTGTTTGGGGTCCCAATGGTCAAGGTCAAAGTCGCTTTTACAAAAAATAGAAAAACGGTTGAAATTGGATATCTTTAGCTACTGTTGACATATTGTTATCAAACTTAGTATGTAGAAAGAGTTTATTGAGACCTTTAATGGGAATAGGTTTTTAAGGCCCCTAGGGTCCTAGGGTCAAAGTCGCTTTTACTAAAATTAGAAAAATGGTTGAAACTAAATATCTTAAGTTACGGTTGACATTGTAACCAAACTTTGTATGTAGGATGAGTTTATGGAGACTTTTCATGGGATTGCGTTTTTGGGCCCCAAGGGTCAAGGTCCACATTGCTGTTACTGAAAAAAGAAAAAAAGGTTGAAACTGAAAATCTTGAGTTGCGGTTGACATATTGTAATTTAACTTGGTTTGTTGGTTTGTAGAAAGAGTTTATGGAGACCGTAAATGGAATTGGGTTTGGGGCCGCTAGGGTCAAGGTCATGGTCGCTTATACTAAAAATAGAAAAACAGTTGAAACTGAATATCTTTAGTTACAGTTGACATATTATAACCAGCCTTGGTACATATTTGTAGAAAGAGTTTATGGAGACCTTTCAGGGGATTGGCCTCTAAGGTCATGGTCAAGGTCGCTGTTACTAAAATTAGAAAAAACCCAGTTGAAACTCAATTCTTTAGTAACAGTATACATTTATTATAGCTAAACATGGTATGTAACTGTTCCTTAAATGGAAACATGTTTTCTAAATTTGTCATGCCATTTTACACACACACAACATTCAACTTAGAAGCTTAATTATAAGTTCTTCTGTCAATCATTGAAAAGCTGATCTTCGTTGCATTGCGGCATTTCTTGTTCTAAAGTCTATTCAATCAGATCTTTATCTACACTTGTCAATTGTCTGGTTCCCTGATTGTGCCATGATCACCGAGCTTCTAATGGTTACCCTTTCTCAATTAGAGACATGTTTTATGCTTCTGTAGTAAATATTTTTGAAAACTTTATGGCAAGAGAGGAAATTGATCAGCACAATGTGCAACTTCCCCTTTCGCCACAATGTTTTCAACTTTATTGAAACATCACCATTTCATGTATAGAGAGTTTACCTCTATTTGCATAGATATTTTCAAAGTTGCATGCTGCAGGTTTGTTGTATTGAATGATTATTGAAATAATGCTAATAACAATCACGTTTCATTCATACAAAACCCTTCATGTCTGTAAATCTTCTGTGATGCTTCTGTGAAAAGATAAGTTCTTTTGTCGCATGCCTCTAATAACACTTCAATGGATTGGTAGAGGGTTTTTTGTGTCGCCCTCAAATATCACTTCAATGGATTGGTAGAGGGTTGTTTGTTTCACCCTCAAATATCACTTCACTGGATTGGTAGATGGTTGTTTGTTTCACCCTCAAATATCACTTCAATGGATTGGTAGAGGGTTGTTTGTGTCGCCCTCAAATATCACTTCAATCGATTGGTAGAGGGTTGTTTGTGTCGCCCTCAAATATCACTTCAATGGATTGGTAGAGGGTTGTTTGTGTCGCCCTCAAATATCACTTCAATGGATTGGTAGAGGGTTGTTTGCGAGCCCTCAAATATCACTGCAATGGATTGGTAGAGGGTTGTTTGTGTCGCTTGCATAGGCAGGGATACGCAAAGGGATCTGTCATCTGTTTTTAACGCTTTTGCTTATTGACATATAGGTAGACAACGTATGCGTATGGCGAAGAAAAGATCAGTTTTGTTAAGGAAAGCAGAAGAACCCGATGTAGAATCTGCACTATTAGATGACTTTGAAGGCAGTGAATGGACACAAATCACTCCACAAGAACTGGCTGGCAAATTGGGTAAATATCTTACTACCTTTGGTTGGGAATAATGTTTTGTGCAGTACTTGAGCCAGCGAGCTAGAAAACAGGGGAACTGGCTGTTTGTGATATATTTGAAATACTGTTTAAAATGGCATTTATCCTTTTCCACATACAACAAATCAGAAGCAGATGACTTTGATAACACATGAAAAATCTCTGTAAGTGAAAGTATAATTATTGAATAAAGTTGAAAACATTGTAGCAAAAGGAGAATTTGATGAATGCCTGCTTTTGTCATAATGTTTTCAAAAGTGGTCTGTTGCATTGGCATCAGAAATTGACTATGAGGAAAAGGATTCAAATTAAATCAATCTTACCAATATGTTGTTATTTTTTACCTTGGGGATAGAGAATGTGCAAAAAAGGTCCATTTAGGTGTGTCCATCAGATGATGCACGTTAAGTAGTGGTGTAACGATAGGTTGACTTATCGATGTATTGAGATAGCTTTGCTCTCGATAGCAATAAGTCAATAGAATATTTTCAAGTCGATAACTATCGCAATAGTTTGTTCAACTATCGATTGTTAACGATAGTTTTCATATAAATAAAACAAATCTGAATGTTTTTCGGCAAATTGTCATCGGATCCATTTTTAGCTCCACTGGCTGAAAGCCAGTCGAGCTTATGTCATGGCGAATTGTCCGTCGTGCGTGCGTCTGTGCGTCCGTGCGTCTGTGTGTGCGTTAACTTTTTCCTTTAAACCACTTCTTCTCCCTAACCACTTGGCCAATTTGGTTGAAACTTCATAGGAAGCATCCTCTCAATGTCTTCTCTTAAATTCCTTCAATTTTTTTTGATCCATCCATAATTCTGGTTTCCATGGCACAAAAAGAAAAAATAGTGAAAACTTAAAAAATCTTCTTCTCCGAAAGTGTCAGGCCGATTTTCAAATAATTTTGTAGAAATGTTCCTTGAGTGACCCTCTATCAGATTCCTTCAAGCCATGTTGATTGGTAAAAAAACATGGCCGTCACAGGGCGGGGCTATTTTGCCTATATGGCTAAAGAGAATACTTAAAAAATCTTCTCCTCCAAAAGTGTCAGGCCGATTTTCAAATAATTTTGTAGAAATGTTCCTTGAGTGACCCTCTATCAGATTCCTTTAAGCCATGTTGATTGGTAAAAAAACATGGCCGTCACAGGGCGGGGCTATTTTGCCTTTTATAGCTATAGTGAAAACTTAAAAAATCTTCTTCTCCGAAAGTGTTCAGCCGATTTTCAAATAATTTTGTAGAAATGTTCATTGGGTGACCCTCTATCAGATTCCTTCAAGCCATATTGATTGGTTGAAAAACATGGCCGCCAGAGGGCGGGGCTATTTTGCCTTATACGACCATAATGAAAACTTAAAAAATCTTCTCCTCCGAAAGTGTTGGGCTAATATTCAAATAATTTTCTAGGCTTACCCTCTATCAGATTCCTTCAAGCCATGTTGATTGGTTGAAAAATATGGCTGCCAGGGGGTGGGGCTATTTTGCCTTATATGGCTATAGTGAAAACTTAAAATATCCTCTCCTCCGAAAGTGTCAGGCTGATTTTCAAATAATTTTGCAGAAACATTCCTTGGGTGACACTCTACAAGATTCCTTTAAGCCATGGTGGTTGGTAAAAAAAATAGCCACCACGGGGTAGGGCTGTTTGGAGATTTTATTTTTGCCTTATGGCCGTGGAGCGATACTGGCCCTCTTGGGCCTCTTGTATTTATTCAGTTTGTTTATCGTGATGATATTCAGGCCATGTTTGAATATCGGTCATGCCAGGTTAGAAACTAGGTCACCAGGCCAAATATAAGAAAATTATTGTGGACAATTTAAAGGCAACAGTTTTTACTAGAGCATGTTGAAACTTTGTCAGATTGTTTGTTTTGATTATATCTGGGCAAGTTCAAAATGGATTATGGTATCATGCTGGCAAAATTTAGGTTACAAGGCCGGAATTAATTAGAATCTAGTCGGCAAGTTCTAGCGGCTGAATTCTTGACTTGAACACATTGAAACATTGTCCGAAAGTTTGTCTTGATGATATTTAAGCTGTGTTCAAATATGGGTCATATTGAATCAATAAATAGGTTACTAGGCGAAATTTAAGAATAATCTCATGGACACCAGTTACACTTCTATTTCAAATTACAGGAATTGGCCGTGGCCTAGTGGTTAGCGTCGGGGATTTGGAACCTGGCGTCTCAGGTTTGATCCCCAGTCGTGGCGCTGTGGTCATGGTGGAGTGCCCTTTGGTAAGGCACATTTCCTAGCCTAGTACTGGTTAGTTTACGCAGGGATCATGAATAAGTGAACTGTCGTCATGATATAACTGAAACAATGTTGAAAATGGTGTAAAACCCTAACAAATTTCAAATTACATCTTTAAGTATATCATTCAGAGCTATGGTACTCAGGTGAGCGTTACAGGTTCCCCTGATGGTCCTCTTAATTCAAGCACAAATTCAAAGTGACTCTTTCATTTGTCTCAAATTAAGCTCTTTCTATTTTGTTGTATCTCATCAAGACGAGTCCAATAGTATATGAGCAAGTGCAAGAAAAAAGTACAAGTTGTTATTTCTGAACAGTGTAGATATAGATCAATCATCTTGTCCACCTGTTCAGTCTTATCGGAATCTACACAAGTTGACAGAATCTTTTAACAAGCATGTGTAATTAAGATGTGAACACTGTAGATCTTGATCAGACTGGATTTACTGGCTGATCTGGATCTAAACTATAATCAAAAGTTAACCTGTACCTTTTCCATTGCACAAGCTCTTATATGGGAAATGGTTTTAAAAACATGACCTGTATAAGTCACATACTGTTTGACTGTTTATTTAGTGATACGGACTGATTTTTGGGTGTATGGATGAGTGATCAGCTATAGGAGTCTGACCTATATCTGTTACCTTAATGTTTACCTGATGTGAAGTGTTTACCCTTTTTTGAACACCTGAAAAAAAGATGTTTTACATCTGAATCATTTGAAGTATTAATTTAACACAGAAGTGAAAATAATGTTGGAAAAGGAGAAATTGCTCTGCTTATCAATAGATCACTGATTTAAACATTTAATATTTCTTTTCTGTTGCAGGTCTCTTGTTACAGAGAACATCTATTGTTCAGAAAGATGAGAAAGGGTATGGCTTTACAGTCAGTGGAGACAACCCAGTCTATGTTGCTAGTGTTAAAGCAGGTAGGTTATCTCCCTTACTGTAATGTGTTAGTGGGAGTGGGTGGGGTGAACTGATTTATCATTTCTCAGAGTAGTGCCATAACACTTTCCCAAATAAAGACATTCTCTGATGCCTTTATAACAAACACCTTTTGAAAACATTGTGGCAAAAGCAGAAATCGTCATAATGAGCCATTTCTTTTTCAACAAGATTCAATAATTGTTCTTTCATTTATAGTTTCCACATTTTTTGCGTTTTTTTTTCAACGTTGTCTGCTGCAGATTTGTTGTATGTGGAAAAAAGTTAATTAAAGTTAAAAAGACACAAAAATCTGTGGAAAAAAATCTTCCTTTTATGACCATTAGTGCAGGAACAAGCAATTTGATTTGCTCCATCTTGTCAATTTGTCTATGTGGAATTTTGTGTGTGTGCAAATCTCAAAAAAGTAATTGACCAGTAATTATGTTTTAAACTTTCATGGGAATGTTGCATAAGACAAATCTACAACAGAAGTCTTTGAAAGCATTTTGTCAAAATTCTCTATACTGAAAAAGGGTTGAAAATATTATGTTAAAAGTTGAAGTAAGCAACTTTTTCTTTTCCAAAGTTGTCTGATGCAGATGCATCAAAATGTGTCTAGGGATGGAAAAGGGTTAAGATCCTCTAAGTAATACCAGAGTTATGATCATTGACAAACATTAGAACAGTTAACCCTATCCCTCATACAACATTTCTGCAGCAGACGACTTTGAACATATTTTGTCCAAAAACGGAAAATCTCTATCATTGAATGGATAACCTATGACTAAAAGTGGAAAACATGGTGGTAAAAGGAGAAATTGTCACTATGTTTTCAAAAAGCCGGTTGCTGCAGAGGGGTCAGAAAGCGTCTATATGAGGGAAAGGGTTGATGTGGGAGCATGGTCTTGTCACACTGTTAGCAGGCCCTGGGATCAAATCCTTCCCAGTCCATCACAAGTTATCTTGCAGAAACATTATTCCCCATTGCTTCCCTTCAAACAAATGTATAAAATAGGTACCTATGATATGAGCCGTTCCACGAGAAAACCAGCATTATGGTATCTGTGTTATATATAGACCCAGATCAGCCTGCACAGTCCACACAGGCTTATCCGGGCCAACACATTCCGTCTGTTAGGGATAGAGTAATGATTCCTAAAACAGAAAATCCACAGGAGGCGAAAAGTGTCTGTCCGGGTTAACCTGCGCGGCATGATTAGGCTGATCCAGGTTGATACTTTATGCAGAGTCCACAATGTTGGTTCTCTTGTGGGATGGCTCATATAGATACAACCAATGTGCCATAACTGCAATTTACATCATTGTGTAAAAGGTGGATATATGACCAGTGATTAGGGGGTAAATTGTAGAACAGACTATAAACCCATGCCATTACCTTCCAGTAGTGCTGGCACTGCCATGGCAGAATTACCTTAGGCAAGGCGCCTTTTCTAAGTCTAGTACTGGTTTGTCACCTAAAAGTCCTGGATAAGTGCACTATTTCCTGGATATAATTAATTTCTGTTTGAAATCAACGTAAAACTCCAATTAAACCTTTTAGTAGTACTTGTGCAAGGTTTTTGACAGGTGTCATATGAAGTAAATAAGAAAGATGAAAAGCGTTTCAGGGCTGTATATAAGCATGAATGTACATTCTGCCTGATGATATCATTGACTGCCAAATTACTCACAGTTTTGTTGAATATATAAATAACATAGCAAACGTTCCCATTCTTTCCAGAAGGGGCTGCTGAACGAGCTGGAGTTCAAGCTAATGACAGAATTATAAAGGTAACAATCATTATCAGAGGACTAAATAAGGAGGAGTAATACAGGTCTTCCATGATATCTCTGTTAGCACTCATTAAAGCTATGTTTGTAATCGCTCTTTATCTAGGGCTCTGCATTATAGATTATAAATTTGCTACTTGGACACAGTTTCCATGAATAATCATTTTACATCTGCCCTATAAGCGAATGTCTGCTTTCAATCATCAAACGAAATGTGGATGTTTGGTGGTAAAATTTCAGAAACATTGTGAGAAAAGAATAGATTGTCTGCTGCAGAGGTGTCAAAAGTAATCAGTATCAGGGGAAGGGTTAAGTTACTAAATTTTAATTAGCTCTTGTCAGTTAGAAGATGTGTAGGCTTACACATAGGGGGAAATGGGTAAAATGTAGTTTGGAATAGTGTTCCAGTAAGAACTAGATGGAAGTCAAAGTTGGTTAAATGTCTTGCTTTCAAAGTTGGTCAAGGAATCTGCTGTGGTCGAGTGGTTAACTGAAATAATGTTGAAAGTGGCGTAAAACCCCAATAAATAAATTCAAAGTCGGTCAGGGTATACTAAAAGCTATGTATACGGTTGGTTGGTCGATCTGCCAGCTTGACATATGAAGTTTGTAGAGCCAACTGCTTCTTCAATTCATGAAACTTGGTAAACATGATATCTAATTGAATTGTAAATATGTGCAAGAGACATAGCTTTGGATCATATCCCTTCAGGTGTTCTAGAGTTATGTCACCTAGAACTGATTATCTTTTGTTTTTAATGTCAAAGCGGTTTTGGGGGGTATTAACCAGCCCTTTCCCACCTATAGACGCATTTTGACACAGCTGCAGCAGACAACTTTTGAAAACATCGTAACAAATGGAGAAATTGCTCAAAACCAGCAATTTCTCCATTTGTCACAATATTATCAACCTTTTTCAGTAATTATACCTACAATTATGGTTATTATGTCTCCCCCATACATAGGGTGACATATTGTTTTTGCCCGTTCCCTCCATCCTTCCGTCTGTCACACTTGTTTCCGCTCAATAACTGAAGAAAGCTTGGGCGTAGGAACATCATACTTGGTATGCAGGTAGGTCATGACCAGTAGCTGACCCCTATTGATTTTGATAACAGAAGGTCAAAGGTCAACCATGGTGACCTTGTGAGGTAAAAGATGGTTTCCGCTCAATAACTGAAGAATGCTTTGGCAGAGGAACTCCATACTTGGTATGCAGGTTAGCCATGCCCAGTAGAAAATAGAAACGAAAATTAATTTAAGGAGTTGAAAACATAGTGACAAAAGGAGATAATTTTTTACTTTTGCCACAATGTTATAAAAAGTCATCTTTTGCAGATAAGTCAAGGGTTACTGATTTCTTGTTATCTCTTACAGGTCAATGGTAAACTTGTCACCAACTCGAAGCACAGGGAGGTTGTACAGCTTATCAGGGGTAAGTCAACACATTGTGCATCATCATGTATTTTGATATGTATCATACAGATTCCCATTTATCCGCTTACCTGAGCAGCTGAGCTCAAAGTGCTAAAGGTTAGCTTTTGTATTCGTCGATGTTCACAAATTATGTAAACAACAAACATCTCCTAAGCCACTGAGCCAATTTCTATCAAATCAAATTCAAATCAAATTCAAATCAAATTCTATTTATGTAGATTCTGATTTGTTCATGTCATAGTGATAGATTGGAAAATATGACTGTCAAAAAGAGGGTATTATGATAATTAAGATCATTTTAGAGAAACTTAACTAAGCCAAATTGCTCAATTTTAGTGATACAAGGCCACATTGTTTTCTTGTTGACAGAGACTGTTTTATTTGTGTAAAAAGAAAAAGGAAAAACAAAAATCCAATCTCCGTTTGTTTAATTTCTTTGCTCCACACCGGCTAAAAGCCAGTCAAGCTTATGTCATGGCGATTTGTCTGTTGTGTGAGCGTGCATGCGTCAACATCTTCTCCTCTGTAACCAGCAGGTCAAATGGGATGAAACTTCACAGGAAGCATACTCTCAATGTCCTCACCAAATTTCCTTCAAATTGTTTTGATCCATGCAGAATTCTGGTGTTCATGTTGACCCTCTATCAGATTCCTTCAAGCCATGTTGATTCAGGGCCACGATAGCACAATTGTTGAAATAATTTTGTAGAAATGATGCTGTGGTGTCTATTAGATTCCGTCTTTTAGACATGTCCTTCAAATGCACTGGAGGGGGGTATCAGAAATGACCTAATTCTATCAATACCTCTGCATAGTGATTATGACAACAACAATGGCCGAATGCAGCGCTAATTTTGAAATAATGGAAAATAAAAAGGCCAAATCCACGGCCGGTGACATTGTCACAGCTCAGCGCTCTGCATTGAGATCCCAATGTGTTGATAAACTTATTTTTTTGAAAAGGAATTGGCAGATTTAAGTAACAAGTGTCTTCCAAATGGTGACTGATGACTGATGAGGGATCAACATTTGTGTTAAAAGACATGTGTTTATTTGTCTGAGAAAGTCAGGCTTTCAAGTTTCCAGCCTTTCCTGTTAGCTTTTTCCTGTGCTAGTTTTAACAGTTAACTTTAAATTTCATTTCATTTTATTACCTGCAAACAGTAGAGGGTTAAACAGGTTTGTTTTCAGCATATTATTATTATATTTGAAATGCTGAGTAAGCATTTTGATACTCTCAGTTGATTCTTTGCTTTATTTCTAGTTTTTCTTTTTTCTCCTCTGTGCCAAGTTTAAGAAAATATATCTTTTAAAGGTTAAAAAAACTATTGTGATAGTATCGCAATAGTTTCTAGACTATTGCAATACTATCGCAATATGAATTTTACTATCGCAATACTATCGTGATAGCTCTTTTTGTGTTCTAGAAACTTTATTGAGCCTTAGTCCTCTTTTTCCAAAGAATCGTCTTTTTACGACCATTTTTCTGAGTATCCCGTTTTCCTTTACCACATTTACCAAAAATCTGTAGCAAACGACTTTTACAACATCTCTTCAAAAATATGGTAAAAATCAAAAACATAAAGTAAGTTTATTGAAATGATTTGAAAACATTTAGGCAAAACGAGAAATTGCTAATAATAAGCAATTTCTCCGTTTGCCATAATGCTTTCAAAAGTTGACTGCCTCAGATGCATCAAAAGGTGTTTTTGGTGTGGGAAAGTGTAATATGGTGTTGTAACTTCTCAGGTTTACCCGGTGACTCGCCAGTACACTCACAAATGATAAAGAAAGGACGGGCAGACACGCCACTTATAGGAACTTTATCTATGGAAATAGACAGGGAGGAAACAGCACCAAGGATAGGTAAATTATCACGATTATCAATATAAAAAACATTAACCTTTTTCAACATAGGACAAGTCTAAATTGGACGACTTTATAAACATCTAGGCAAAACCATTAAAGACAAAAACCTATCAAAAGTTAAAAACATTGTAATAAAAAGGAAGAATTACTTACAATATGCAATTTCTCCTTTTGCAAGAATGTTTTCAAAAGCCGTCTGCTGCGGATGGCATCAATACTATACTTTCACTTATAGTGATTTTCCATATTTTTGTGGTCAAAGTCGCTTTTACAAAAAATAGAAAAACGGTTGAAATTGGATATCTTGAGCTACTGTTGACATATTGTTATCAAACTTAGTATGTAGAAAGAGTTTATTGAGACCTTTAATGGGATTAGGTTTTTAAGGCCCCTAGGGTCAAGGTCTTTGTTACTTAAATTAGAAAAATGGTTGAAACTAAATATCTTAAAAGTAAGTTACAGTTGACATTGTAACCAAACTTTGTATGTAGGAAGAGTTTATGGAGACTTTTCATGGGATTGCGTTTTTGGGCCCCAAGGGTCAAGGTCCACATTGCTGTTACTGAAAAAAGAAAAAAAGGTTGAAACTGAAAATCTTGAGTTGTGGTTGACATATTGTAATTTAACTTGGTTTGTAGAAAGAGTTTATGGAGACCGTAAATGGAATTGCGTTTGGGGCCGCTAGGGTCAAGGTCATGGTCGCTTATACTAAAAATAGAAAAACAGTTGAAACTGAATATTTTTAGTTACAGTTGACATATTATAACCAGCCTTGGTACATATTTGTAGAAAGAGTTTATGGAGACCTTTCAGGGGATTGGCCTCTAAGGTCATGGTCATGGTCAATTAGAAAATTAGAAAAAACCCAGTTGAAACTCAATTCTTTAGTTACAGTATACATTTATTATAGCTAAACATGGTATGTAACTGTTCCTTAAATGGAAACATGTTTTCTAAATTTGTCATGTCATTTTACACACACACAACATTCAACTTAGAAGCTTAATTATAAGTTCTTCTGTCAATCATTGAAAAGCTGATTTTCATTGCATTGCGGCATTTCTTGTTCTAAAGTTGATTCAATCAGATCTTTATCTACACTTGTCAATTGTCTGGTTCCCTGATTGTGCCATGATCACCGAGCTTCTAATGGTAACCCTTTCTCAATTAGAGACATGTTTTATGCTTCTGTAGTAAATATTTTTGAAAACTTTATGGCAAGAGAGGAAATTGATCAGCACAATGTGCAACTTCCCCTTTCGCCACAATGTTTTCAACTTTATTGAAACATCAACATTTCATGTATAGAGAGTTTACCTCTATTTGCATAGATATTTTCAAGTTGCATGCTGCAGGTCTGTTGTATTGAATGATTATTGAAATAATGATAATAACAATCACGTTTCATTCATACAAAACCCTTCATGTCTGTAAATCTTCTGTGATGCTTCTGTGAAAAGATAAGTTCTTTTGTCGCATGCCTCTAATAACACTTCAATGGATTGGTAGAGGGTTTTTTGTGTCGCCCTCAAATATCACTTCAATGGACAGGTAGAGGGTGTTTTGTGTCGCCCTCAAATATCACTTCAATGGACTGGTAGAGGGTTGTTTGTTTCACCCTCAAATATCACTTCACTGGATTGGTAGATGGTTGTTTGTTTCACCCTCAAATATCACTTCAATGGATTGGTAGAGGGTTGTTTGTGTCGCCCTCAAATATCACTGGATTGGTAGATGGTTGTTTGTTTCACCCTCAAATATCACTTCAATGGATTGGTAGAGGGTTGTTTGTGTCGCCCTCAAATATCACTTCAATGGATTGGTAGAGGGTTGTTTGTGTTGCTCTCAAATATCACTTCAATGGATTGGAAGAGATTTGTTTGTGTCACCCTCAAATATCACTTCAATCGATTGGTAGAGGGTTGTTATTGTCGCCCTCAAATATCACTTCAATGGATTGGTAGAGGGTTGTTTGTGTCGCCCTCAAATATCACTTCAATGGATTGGTAAAGGGTTGTTTGTGTCGCCCTCAAATATCACTTCAATGGATTGGTAGAGGGTTGTTTGCGAGCCCTCAAATATCACTGCAATGGATTGGTAGAGGGTTGTGCACTATTAGATGACTTTGAAGGCAGTGAATGGACACAAATCACTTCCTACGAACTGGCTGGCAAATTGGGTAAATATCTTACTACCTTTGGTTGGGAATAATGTTTTGTGCAGTACTTGAGCCAGCAAGCTAGAAAACATGTGAACTGGCTGTTTGTGATATATTTGAAATACTGTTTAAAATGGCATTTATCCTTTTCCACATACAACAAATCAGAAGCAGATGACTTTGATAACACATGAAAAATCTCTGTAAGTGAAAGTATAATTATTGAATAAAGTTGAAAACATTGTAGCAAAAGGAGAATTTGATGAATGACTGCTTTTGTCATAATGTTTTCAAAAGTGGTCTGTTGCATTGGCATCAGAAATTGTCTATATGAGGAAAAGGATTCCAATTGAATCAATCTTACCAATATGTTGTTATATTTTACCTTGGGGATAGAGAATGTGTAAAAAAGGTCCGTTCAGGTGTGTCCATCAGATGATACACGTTAAGTAGTGGTGTAACGATAGGTTGACTTATCGATGTATTGAGATAGCTTTGCTCTCGATAGCAATAAGTCAATAGAATATTTTCAAGTCGATAACTATCGCAATAGTTTGTTCAACTATCGATTGTTAACGATAGTTTTCATATAAATAAAACAAATCTGAATGTTTTTCGGAAAATTGTCATCGGATCCATTTTTAGCCCCATCAGCCAGTCGAGCTTATGTCATGGCGAATTGTCCGTCGTGCGTGCATCTGTGCGTGCGTTAACTTTTTCCTTTAAACCACTTCTTCTCCCTACAGTTAAGAACATCATGACATTGACAATCTGAGCGGAACGTGATTGGATCGTGAGCGTGATTGGAATGAAGCTTTATGAGTGGAACGGAATTTTGCACTCTGAACGAAACAATCATAATGATTGCAAAAATCCAATCATTCGCTCATTGAACGGTTGCAACAACTATCCGATAATTATTTTACGAAACTATTTTATTAAAAGTCATATTTGTATACTAAACTTTTGTTTTATAAGACACTCAAGTATCCGATTGAATTAGAATGTAACAAATATTATTAATATGATCATTTTCGTAATACGATTTGCTACTAACGATTGTGCTGAAAAAAACTCCAGATCGTTTGTTAATATTTAGGGTTAAGTAAAAAAATATATAAACAAAACGAAATTAATTTAAGCCAATCAAATCGTTGAATGGATTTGATCGAAAAAAAGCTCAATTTGAACGGAACGGAAAAAAGCAATCACAATGTTATGAATGAGTGAACGCTTTGAGAGCGGATTGGAACGTGAGCGGAACGGAACGGAACAGAGCGGAGCGTGAACGGTAAATTTGTCAATTTCAAGATGTTCTTAACTGTAACCACTTTGCCAATTTGGTTGAAACTTCATAGGAAGCATCCTCTCAATGTCCTCTCTTAAATTCCTTCATGATCCATCCATAATTCTGGTTTCCATGGCAACCAAAAAGTGTCGGGCCGATTCTCAAATAATTTTGTAGAAATGTTCCTTGGATATCCCTCTATGAGATTCCTTCAAGTCATGTTGATTGGTCAAAAACATGGCCGTCAGGGGGGGGGGGGGGCTATTTTGCCTTAAATGGCTTTAGTGAAAACTTAAAAATTCTTCTCCTCTGAAAGTGTCTGGCTGATTTTCAAATAATTTTGTAGAAATGTTCCTTAAGTGACCCACTATCAGATTCCTTCAAGCCATGTTGATTGGTCGAAAAACATGACCGCCAGTGGACAGGGCTATTTTGCCTTATGGCTATAGTGAAAACTTAAACAAATCTTCTTCTCTGAAAGTGTCAGGCCGATTTTCAAATAATTTTGTAGAAATGTCCCTTGAGTGACCCTCTAGCAGATTCCTTCAAGCCATGTTGATTGGTAAAAAAACATGGCCGTCACAGGGCGGGGGGCTATTTTGCCTATATGGCTAAAGAGAATACTTAAAAAATCTTCTCCTCCAAAAGTGTCAGGCCGATTTTCAAATAATTTTGTAGAAATGTTCCTTGAGTGACCCTTTATTAGATTCCTTCAAGAAATGTTGATTGGTTGAAAAACATGGCCACCAGGGGGCGGGGCTATTTTGCCTTTTATAGCTATAGTGAAAACTTAAAAAATCTTCTTCTCCGAAAGTGTTCAGCCGTTTTTCAAATAATGTTGTAGAAATGTTCATTGGGTGACCCTCTATCAGATTCCTTCAAGCCATGTTGATTGGTTGAAAAACATGGCCGCCAGAGGGCGGGGCTATTTTGCCTTATATGACCATAGTGAAAACTTAAAATATCTTCTCCTCCGAAAGTGTTGGGCTGATATTCAAATAATTTTGTAGAAATGTTCCTAGGCTTACCCTCTATCAGATTCCTTCAAGCCATGTTGATTGGTTGAAAAATATGGCTGCCAGGGGGTGGGGCTATTTTGCCTATAGTGAAAACTTAAAATATCCTCTCCTACGAAAGTGTCAGGCCGATTTTCAAATAATTTTGCAGAAACATTCCTTGGGTGACACTCTACAAGATTCCTTTAAGCCATGGTGGTTGGTAAAAAAAATAGCCACCAGGGGGTAGGGCTGTTTGCGAGATTTTATTTTTGCCTTATGGCCGTGGAGTGATACTGGCCCTCTGGGGCCTCTTGTATTTATTCAGTTTGTTTATCGTGATGATAATTAGACCATGTTTGAATATCGGTCATGCCAGGTTAGAAACTAGGTCACCAGGCCAAATATAAGAAAATTATTGTGGACAATTTAAAGGCAACAGTATTTACTAGAGCATGTTGAAACTTTGTCAGATTGTTTGTTTTGATTATATCTGGGCAAGTTCAAAATGGTATCATGCCGGCAAAATTTAGGTTACAAGGCTAGAATTAATTAGAATCTAGTCGGCTAGTTCTAGCGGCTGAATTCTTGACTTGAAAACATTGAAACATTGTTTGTTTTGATTATATCTAGGCAAGTTCAAAATGGATTATGGTATCATGCTGGCAAAATTTAGGTTACAAGGCCGGAATTAATTAGAATCTAGTCGGCAAGTTCTAGCGGCTGAATTCTTGACTTGAACACATTGAAACATTGTCCGAAAGTTTGTCTTGATGATATTTATGACACCAGTTACACTTCTATTTCAAATTACAGGAATTGGCCGTGGCCTAGTGGTTAGCGTCAGGGATTTGGAACCTGGTGTCTCAGGTTTGATCCCCAGTCGTGGCGCTGTGGTCATGGTGGAGTGCCCTTTGGCAAGGCACATTTCCTAGCCTAGTACTGGTTAGTTTACGCAGGGATCATGAATAAGTGAACTGTCGTCATGATATAACTGAAACAATGTTGAAAATGGTGTAAAACCCTAACAAATTTCAAATTACATCTTTAAGTATATCATTCAGAGCTATGGTACTCAGGTGAGCGTTACAGGTTCCCCTGATGGTCCTCTTAATTCAAGCACAAATTCAAAGTGACTCTTTCATTTGTCTCAAATTAAGCTCTTTCTATTTTGTTGTATCTCATCAAGACGAGTCCAATAGTATATGAGCAAGTGCAAGAAAAAAGTACAAGTTGTTATTTCTGAACAGTGGAGATATAGATCAATCATCTTGTCCACCTGTTCAGTCTTATCGGAATCTACACAAGTTGACAGAATCTTTTAACAAGCATGTGTAATTAAGAAGTGAACACTGTAGATCTTGATCAGACTGGATTTACTGGCTGATCTGGATCTAAACTATAATCAAAAGTCAACCTGTACCTTTTCCATTGCACAAGCTCTTATATGGGAAATGGTTTAAAAACATGACCTGTATAAGTCACATGAGCCATTCTCAAAATTCGCAGGAATTTGAAGAGCAAGAAAATTTTAAAAAAAGTATGAGAACATTATAATTTTATTAGATGCTTAATTTAAACCATATTTAGGGTTAATATAAAAAGGTTTAGTACAGCTTAACAACAACTTAATCTACCTTAAATTTTTATCAAAACACTCATTGATATGAAAAAATGTCTTTACCGTAACACAATTTGAATCTGTATATATATGAAAATTATGTAGCAGTAAGGAGATTTCTTTTTTAACATGAAGCTGTGTACCTAATTGATTTTTATCTTTAAAGAAATTTGGCAGAACAAAAAAATATTTTTCATATAAAAAATGACTATTCTTGTCTTGAATATTGTATAAATAAATTAAATATGTATTTTACACTAAAACTTTTGCTATCACTAATTAAATAATTGATATACCTTGACAAACTGTCTTGTTTGATGAAGTTCCTGTTGGAGTGCATGACTTATACCAAGTTAAGTCCACATATTTTGTTGGGGGGTTATTTAAAAGTTAAAAAATATGTGTTGTTACAGTATGGACATCACTGTTATGGTTTAGACATACATTGTTACAGTAATGACATTTCTTGAATTCAAGCTGTAATAACACCAGTAACAATAATATGCGAAAATGAATTGCCTATTGTATGGCACCACTTTCTTCTGTATGTTTCTACTTGCAAAATGCAGCTTATTACACACAATTATTTTGACCTACAACCATACATTTTGATGCAAGTGTTACAGTAAAGACAACATGTTATGGTAGGGACAATAATTGTGGCAGGAACAAGCAAGCCTTGTCACATGCTGACCAGGGTACAATGTATTCAAATTTCCCCTTAAAACTGAGCTCAGAGAACAAGTGAAGAAAGTATGAACTCACATAAACATTGATTTTTAACTCACCTGAGCTTTGCTCAAGGTGAGTTATTGTGATCGCCTTTTGTCCGGCATCCGTCGTGCGTCGTGCGTCAACTTCTTCTCCTCAGTAACCAGTGGGTCAATTGGGATGAAACTTCACAGAAAGCATCCTCTCAATGACCTCACCAGATTTCCTTCAAATTTTTGGGATCCATGCAGAATTCTGGTTTCCATGGCAACGAAATGAAAAAAACTTCAAAATTCTTCTTCTCCCAAACTGGTTGGCAGATTTTCAAATAATTTTTTAGAAATGATCCTTGGATGACCCTCTATGAGATTCCTTCAAACCATGTTGATTGGTCGAAAAACATGGCCGCCAGGGGGGGGGCGGGGCTATTTTGCCTTATATGGCTATAGTGAAAACTTAAAAAATCTTCTCCTCCGAAAGTGTCAGGCCTATTTTCAAATAATTTTGTGGAAATGTTCCTTGGGTGACCCTCTATCAGATTCCTTCAAGCCATGTTGATTGGTCGAAAAACATGGCCGCCAGGGGGGCGGGGCTATTTTGCCTTATATGGCTATAGTGAAAACTTAAAAAATCTTCTCCTCCGAAAGTGTCTGGCCGATTTTCAAATAATTTTGTAGAAATGTTCCTTAAGTGACCCACTATCAGATTCCTTCAAGCCATGTTGATTGGTCGAAAAATATGGCCGCCAGTGGGCGGGGCTATTTCGCCTTATATGGCTATAGTGAAAACTTAAAAAATCTTCTTCTCCCAAACTGGTTGGCAGATTTTCAAATAATTTTGTAGAAATGCTCCTTGGATGACCCTCTATTAGATTCCTTCAAGCCATGTTGATTGGTCGAAAAACATGGCTGTCAGGGGGACGGGGCTATTTTGCCTTATATGGCTATAGTGAAAACTTGAAAAATCTTCTCCTCCGAAAGTGTCAAACCGATTTTCAAATAATTTTGTAGAAATGTTCCTTGGATGACCCTCTATCAGATTCCTTCAATCCAAGTTGATTGGTCGAAAAACATGGCCGCCAGGGGGTGCGGGGCTATTTTGCCTTATATGGCTATAGTGAAAACTTAAAAAATCTTCTTCTCCAAAAGTGTCCGGCCGATTTTCAAATAATTTTGTAGAAATGTTCTTTGGATGACCCACTTTCAGATTCCTTCAAGCCATGTTGATTGGTCAAAAAACATGGCCGCCAGTGGGCAGGGCTATTTTGCATTATATGGCTATAGTGAAAACTTAAAAAATCTTCTCCTCCAAAAGTGTCTGGCCGATTTTCAAAAAAAATTGTAGAAATGTTCCTAGGGTGGCCCTCTATCAGATTCCTTCAAGCCAAGTTGATTGGTCGGAAACTATGGCTGCCAGGGGGCGGGCTTATATGGCTAAAATGAAAAAAAATAAAATCAGGTGAGCGATTCCAGGGCCATCATGGCCCTCTTTTTAATGTTTCTCGATTGTTTCATCAGCTTTACACACAATTGTTTTGCCATACAACTATACTTTTTGATGCAAGTGTTACAGTAAAGACAACACGTTATGGTAGGGACAGTGACTGTGGTAGAAACAAGCAAGCCTTGTCATATGCTAACCAGGGTACAATATATTCAAATGTTCCCTGTGGCTTGTGCTTTGTCTCCACGTTACTTACTCTATACTTTTATTTGTGCTCTGTCTCAATGTAACTTATTTCAATCCTTTGACTTGCGCTCTGTCTCCATTTTGATTACTGTAATCGATGTTCTGTCACCATGTTACAAATGACTTATTTTGCTCTAATTATGGTGTATGCTCTACCACTGTTTCACTATGTCCTGTATTTAAAAGTTATTACGCTCTACCACCAACTAACTATGCTCAAACTATGAATCACTTTATTCTTCTGACTTACTATTCTCTGAATTCGACTGGCTTCTATCTGCCTTTGACTTACTCACCTCTAGACTCGTCTCATGGACATCTTAACATTTATTATTGGTATACATTGGAAAAAATGGTTAGAGTTCCAGTGTTCATCAATCAGATCATCATTCCTAGTGCTGGTCCTAAGAAAATACCTTAGTTTACTATTGTTCTTACCTTGTCTTTGAAAAAATGAGACAATTAAAATGTAAAATGCTGACAGATGTAAGGATTCCCTTTCTTAAGGTAGATAGAAAAATGTAAGTGCATGAATATGCCAAATTCCTATGTATTTTTTATTTATCTTAATTCCTTGTGATTAATGCTTTTTATCACGTTTTCATTTAAAATCAATCTAGAAAGAAAAATTGCCTACTGTCTTTGACAGCATCATTTTCTGGAAAACCATATCCAATTACACTACCACAAGAAGGTAAACAATTACCTTCTGCTAGTTTAATAGTACATGGATAGAGAGATCTAGTGTCTGGCACATCATCTGTAAAATATTCCATGGCATCATAATCTACCTCAAACTGGTTTGTTAAGAACACAACTGGATTAGGCAATATGTCAAGTTCATTGAAGCCACCAGCTCTAATCTATCTCTGTGTCACAGTCGGAATACTTTTTAAGATACCAGATTCAGTTTTCTTCAAATTTCTTTCTATCTCTTTTCTTGAGAAGGCTGCCCTTTTTTCTGGGTCTATATCTCGATTTAATGAAATTGCCATTGCTGCAATACTTATTGAAAAGCAAGACATTTATAAGCTGCAAATTTCATTTGTCAGTGTGAATGAAAAATAGTAAAAGTTCGACAAAAAATGAAGAAGTAAAATACTAGATAACCATTTCCAACATGAATGACATTGCAGTAGATGCCTTTGAAGTCCTCTGATAAATAATGTGGACAATCTTGAAAGATGTAATACATTTGAAAAAAAGAGCAGAAAACATTATTGGAAAGGGGGAGAAATGACCTTTAAAAAGCACATTTTCAAAAATATTTCAAAAGTCATCTCCAGCAGATGCATCAAAAGTCAAAAAAGGCAATTTCAAAGAATGCAATTAATAACAATTTTAAAAAGAGCAGAACAAATTATTGGAAAAGAAGAAATTATATAGAAACCATTTTCTTCCAATGAATTTAATTCATCTACTGCAGATGCATTAAAATTCAATATTTGTTTGTTTCTTTACCGTAACAGACTGTCTTTACCATAACAACAACTTCAATAATTACATTTTTACCATTAAAATGATCTGTTTATTAAATTATACATCCATAGTAAGTTCTCTATTGCATTGGAAATTATTTAAATAGTTTTAACGTATATGAAAGTATTAGAAAAATCAGATTTAAGGATTATAAGTCTTTACCGTAACAAAACCAGTCTTTACCATAACATTTTGTAGTGTTACAGTAATGACTGTTACGGTAAGGAATTATTTAAAGTAAAGATGTGATAAAATGATTATTGCTCCCTCATTAAGTTTTCAAAATGACCAGATTTAAAAAGAAAAGGCAATTCAAATGTATGTCTGAATTTGTAAAAGAAATATTCATTTTTACATTCAATTATGACTGTTATAGTTAAGACACCCCAAAAAATTACTGTATGGAGTTAACTTACTTAAATGGTGCTTCTTCAGTCACAGCTTAACAAAACACATATTTACCAGTAGAACAGAAAGTACCGAGAGAGTCTGACAGCAAGTCAGCTTCAGTAGCAAGAGGGACCCACAATTATTTTCAAAAAATTGTTACTTGTTACAGTATGGACATAGACCTTAGAGACACATATAAATATCATAAATTTTCGAAATTGAAAAAGTTTTTGTGTCTAAATATTATTTAGACAGTAAATTCAATGGTAACCTCTTTATGGAATACTGGAAAAAAAATCATAGACATGCAAGAAATTACTGAATTTTGAGTTTAAACATCAGAAATATATGTAAGGGACAGGCAAAATCGTTAAAATTTACACATAAACATGCCAATACAATTTATCATAACAGATATAAAGACCATTTCAGTGGCTCATATTATGGACAACAAGTTCATTTGTCATACAGATATGTTTTTGAATTGATTCCCTGCAGCATTTGAGAAAAATATTTAAAGGACAAGAATTTCTGCGAATTTTGAGAATGGCTCGTATACTGTTTGACTGTTTATTTAGTGATCCGGACTGATTTTTGGGTGTATGGATGAGTGATCAGCTATAGGAGTCTGACCTATATCTGTTACCTTAATGTTTACCTGATGTGAAGTGTTTACCCTTTTTTGAACACCTGAAAAAAAGATGTTTTACATCTGAATCATTTGAAGTATTAATTTAACACAGAAGTGAAAATAATGTTGGAAAAGGAGAAATTGCTCTGCTTATCAATAGATCACTGATTTAAACATTTAATATTTCTTTTCTGTTGCAGGTCTCTTGTTACAGAGAACATCTATTGTTCAGAAAGATGAGAAAGGGTATGGCTTTACAGTCAGTGGAGACAACCCAGTCTATGTTGCTAGTGTTAAAGCAGGTAGGTTATCTCCCTTACTGTAATGTGTTAGTGGGAGTGGGTGGGGTGAACTGATTTATCATTTCTCAGAGTAGTGCCATAACACTTTCCCAAATAAAGACATTCTCTGATGCCTTTATAACAAACACCTTTTGAAAACATTGTGGCAAAAGCAGAAATCGTCATAATGAGCCATTTCTTTTTCAACAAGATTCAATAATTGTTCTTTCATTTATAGTTTCCACATTTTTGCGGTTTTTTTTTCAATGTTGTCTGCTGCAGATTTGTTGTATGTGGAAAAAAGTTAATTAAAGTTAAAAAGACACAAAAATCTGTGGAAAAAAATCTTCCTTTTATGACCATCAGTGCAGGAACAAGCAATTTGATTTGCTCCATCTTGTTAATTTGTCTATGTGGAATTTTGTGTGTGTGCAAATCTCAAAAAAGTAATTGACCAGTAATTATGTTTTAAACTTTCATGGGAATGTTGCATAAGACAAATCTACAACAGAAGTCTTTGAAACCATTTTGTCAAAATTATCTATACTGAAAAAGGGTTGAAAATATTATGTTAAAAGTTGAAGTGAACAACTTTTTCTTTTCCAAAGTTGTCTGATGCAGATGCGTCAAAATGTGTCTAGGGATGGAAAAGGGTTAAGATCCTCTAAGTAATACCAGAGTTATGATCATTGACAAACATTAGAACAGTTAACCCTATCCCTCATACAACATTTCTGCAGCAGACGACTTTGAACATATTTTGTCCAAAAACGGAAAATCTCTTTCATTGAATGGATAACCTATGACTAAAAGTGGAAAACATGGTTGTAAAAGGAGAAATTGTCACTATGTTTTCAAAAAGCCGGTTGCTGCAGAGGGGTCAGAAAGCGTCTATATGAGGGAAAGGGTTGATGTGGGAGCATGGTCTTGTCACAATGTTAGCAGGCCCTGGGATCAAATCCTTCCCAGTCCATCACAAGTTATCTTGCAGAAACATTATTCCCCATTGCTTCCCTTCAAACAAATGTATAAAATAGGTACCTATGATATGAGCCGTTCCACGAGAAAACCAGCATTATGGTATCTGTGTTATATATAGACAGAGATCAGCCTGCACAGTCCACACAGGCTTATCCGGGCCAACACATTCCGTCTGTTAGGGATAGAGTAATGATTCCTAAAACAGAAAATCCACAGGAGGCGAAAAGTGTCTGTCCGGGTTAACCTGCGCGGCATGATTAGGCTGATCCAGGTTGATACTTCATGCAGAGTCCACAATGTTGGTTCTCTTGTGGGATGGCTCATATAGATACAACCAATGTGCCATAACTGCAATCTACATCATTGTGTAAAAGGTGGATATATGACCCAGTGATTAGGGGGTAAATTGTAGAACAGACTATTAACCCATGCCATTACCTTCCAGTAGTGCTGGCACTGCCATGGCAGAATTACCTTAGGCAAGGCGCCTTTTCTAAGTCTAGTACTGGTTTGTCACCTAAAAGTCCTGGATAAGTGCACTATTTCCTGGATATAATTAATTTCTGTTTGAAATCAACGTAAAACTCCAATTAAACCTTTTAGTAGTACTTGTGCAAGGTTTTTGACAGGTGTCATATGAAGTAAATAAGAAAGATGAAAAGCGTTTCAGGGCTGTATATAAGCATGAATGTACATTCTGCCTGATGATATCATTGACTGCCAAATTACTCACAGTTTTGTTGAATATATAAATAACATAGCAAACGTTCCAATTCTTTCCAGGTGGGGCTGCTGAACGAGCTGGAGTTCAAGCTGATGACAGAATTATAAAGGTAACAATCATTATCAGAGGACTAAATAAGGAGGAGTAATACAGGTCTTCCATGATATCTCTGTTAGCACTCATTAAAGCTATGTATGTAATCGCTCCTTATTTAGGGCTCTGCATTATAGATTATAAATTTGCTACTTGGACACAGTTTCCATGAATAATCATTTTACATCTGCCCTATAAGCGAATGTCTGCTTTCAATCATCAAACGAAATGTGGATGTTTGGTGGTAAAATTTCAGAAACATTGTGAGAAAAGAATAGATTGTCTGCTGCAGAGGTGTCAAAAGTAATCAGTATCAGGGGAAGGGTTAAGTTACTAAATTTTAATTAGCTCTTGTCAGTTAGAAGATGTGTAGGCTTACACATAGGGGGAAATGGGTAAAATGGAGTTTGGAATAGTGTTCCAGTAAGAACTAGATGGAAGTCAAAGTTGGTTAAATGTCTTGCTTTCAAAGTCGGTCAAGGAATCCGCTGTGGTCTAGTGGTTAACTGAAATAATGTTGAAAGTGGCGTAAAACCCCAATAAATAAATTCAAAGTCGGTCAGGGTATACTAAAAGCTATGTATACGGTTGGTTGGTCGATCTGCCAGCTTGACATATGAAGTTTGTAGAGCCAACTACTTCTTCAATTCATGAAACTTGGTAAACATGATATCTAATTGAATTGTAAATATGTGCAAGAGACATAGCTTTGGATCATATCCCTTCAGGTGTTCTAGAGTTATGTCACCTAGAACTGATTCTCTTTTGTTTTTAATGTCAAAGCGGTTTTGGGGGGTATTAACCAGCCCTTTCCCACCTATAGACGCATTTTGACACAGCTGCAGCAGACAACTTTTGAAAACAACGTAACAAATGGAGAAATTGCTCAAAACCAGCAATTTCTCCATTTGTCACAATATGATCAACCTTTTTTTCAGTAATTATACCTACAATTATGGTTATTATGTCTCCCCCATACATAGGGTGACATATTGTTTTTGCCCGTTCCGTCCATCCTTCCGTCTGTCACACTTGTTTCCGCTCAATAACTGAAGAAAGCTTGGGCGTAGGAACATCATACTTGGTATGCAGGTAGGTCATGACCAGTAGCTGACCCCTATTGATTTTGATAACAGAAGGTCAAAGGTCAACCATGGTGACCTTGTGAGGTAAAAGATGGTTTCTGCTCAATAACTGAAGAATGCTTTGGCAGAGGAACTCCATACTTGGTATGCATGTTAGCCATGCCCAGTAGAAGACCCTTATTGATTTTGAGGTACAACTAAAGTCAAGGTCACAGTGACCTTGAGCTGAAAGGTCACAGTGACAATGAGCTGAAAAATTGTTTTTGCTTTGGCCCATGAACTTCATACTTGGTGTGCAGGTTGGTCACCATCAGCAAATGACCCTTATTGATTTTGAGGCCACTAGGTCAAAGGCCAAGGTCATGGTAACCTTTAGCTGAAAAATGGTTTCCGCTCAATAACTGAGGAATGTCACTCATCTTCATCTCAAGTCCAAAACTACAAAATTCATTTCCATTTACCCCTATTTATTTTGAGGTCAAAGGTCAAGGTCACAGTGGTCAAGGTCACGTCTGTCACACTTGTTTCTGCTCAATAACTGAAGAACGCTTAGGAGTAGGAAATTCATACTTGGTATGCAGGTTGGTCATGACCAGTAGATGACCCCTATTGATTTTGATGTCAGAAGGTCAAAGGTCAAGGTCATGGTGACCTTGTGAGGTAAAAAATGGTTTCCGCTCAATAACTGAAGAACGCTTGGGCCAAGGAACTCCATACTTAGTATGCAGGTTGGCCATGCCCTTATTGATTTTTTGTTTGATTTGAGGTCACAAGGTCAAAGGTCAAGGTTACAGTAACAATGAACTGACAAATTGTTTTTGCTTAATAACTGTAGAATGCTTTGGCCATTTAAGTTAATACTTGGTGTGCAGGTTGGTCACCATCAGCAAATGACCCCAATTGATTTTGAGGTCACTAGCTCAAAGGTCAAGGTCATGGTAACCTTCAGCTGAAAAATGGTTTATGCTCAATAACTAAAGAATGCTTATGTCGAGGAACTTCATACCTGGTGTGCAGGTTGGTCCTAACCAGTAGATGACCTTTATTGATTTTGTTTGATTTTGAGGTCACAAAGTCAAATGTCAAGGTCACGGTAACCTTCAGCTGAATTTTTTTTTAACTCAAAAACGCTTATGCCAAGGAACTTCATACTTGGTGTGCAGGTTGGTCCTAGCCTGTAGATGACCCCTATTGATTTTGATGTCAGTAGGTCAAAGGTCAAGGTCACGGTGACCTTAGGCTGAAAAATGGTTTCCGCTCAATAACTGAAGATTGCTTGGGCCCAGGAACTTCATACTTGGTGTGCAGGTTGGTCACCATCAGCAAATGACCCTTATTGATTTTGAGGTCACTAGGTCAAAGACCAAGGTCATGGTAACCTTTAGCTGAATAATGGTTTCCGCTCAATAACTGAGGATTGTCACTGTTTCTTCATCTCCAGTCCAAAACTACAAAATTCATCTCCATCATTTCTTTTCCTCCCCTACGACCACACAAATGGGGAGACAAACGCTTTTTCAAAAAAGCAATCTCTAGTTTTCCATATTTTTGAGTAGACATTTTCAAAGTCGTCTGCTACAGATTTGCTGTATGTGGGAAAGGGCTAAGTGACAGTTCTAGTGAAAATAGCAAGTCAGCAGACTGGTTACCCATTCCCACATGCAAAGGCAATGAGACACATCTGACATTTGAAAACAAGGTGACAAAAGGAGAAATTGCTCATATTGGGGGTTTTATCCATTGGCTTCAACATTTTCAAATCTTATTCAATCATGATACATACATTTATCGAGATTATTTCGATGCTGCTGATCAGAGAACATTCTAAACTGAGTATGATAAAACTTGTCAACCCATTCCCACTTACAAAAAATGTTGTAGGTAACTTTAAAAATATTGAAAATAGAAACGAAAATTAATTTAAGGAGTTTAAAACATAGTGACAAAAGGAGATAATTTTTTACTTTTGCCACAATGTTATAAAAAGTCATCTTTTGCAGATAAGTCAAGGGTTACTGATTTCTTGTTATCTCTTACAGGTCAATGGTAAACTTGTCACCAACTCGAATCACAGGGAGGTTGTACAGCTTATCAGGGGTAAGTCAACACATTGTGCATCATCATGTATTTTGATATGTATCATACAGATTCCCATTTATCCGCTCACCTGAGCAGCTGAGCTCAAAGTGCTAAAGGTTAGCTTTTGTATTCGTCGATGTTCACAAATTATGTAAACAACAAACATCTCCTAAGCCACTGAGCCAATTTCTATCAAATCAAATTCAAATCAAATTCAAATCAAATTCTATCTATGTAGATTCTGATTTGTTCATGTCATAGTGATAGATTGGAAAATATGACTGTCAAAAAGAGGGTATTATGATAATTAAGATCATTTTAGAGAAACGTATCTAAGCCAAATTGCTCAATTTTAGTGATACAAGGCCACATTGTTTTCTTGTTGACAGAGACTGTTTTATTTGTGTAAAAAGAAAAAGGAGAAAGGAAAAACAAAAATCCAATCTCTGTTTGTTTAATTTCTTTGCTCCACACCGGCTAAAAGCCAGTCAAGCTTATGTCATGGCGATTTGTCTGTTGTGTGAGCGTGCATGCGTCAACATCTTCTCCTCTGTAACCAGCAGGTCAAATGGGATGAAACTTCACAGGAAGCATACTCTCAATGTCCTCACCAAATTTCCTTCAAATTGTTTTGATCCATGCAGAATTCTGGTGTTCATGTTAACCCTCTATCAGATTCCTTCAAGCCATGTTGATTCAGGGCCACGATAGCACAATTGTTGAAATAATTTTGTAGAAATGATGCTGTGGTGTCTATTAGATTCCTACAAGCCATGTTAATTGGTCAAAAACATGGCCACCAGGGGTGGCGGGAGGAGGGGCTTGGTTTTTTTTTTGCCTTACACACTTATAGTGACTTTTAAAAATCTTCTCCTCCAAAAGTATCTTGCTCTCTATGAGATGCCTTCAAGCAAATCTTGATAGGTCGAAAAGTATGGCCGCCAGGGGGCAGGGCTGTTTTGCCAATGGCTATATAGGTTTAACTTTTGCCTAATGGCAGTGGAGCGATACTGGCCCTTTTGGGCCTCTTGTTTAGTTTAAACGCTTGCATGTAGATAAAAAGCGTCTTTGTGATCATAGATAAGTTCCGGAAAATTTTAAAGGCTGGTGCTAGCTATATGAAATCACAATTAAATGTAATGTCAATTGAAAGAAGAAGTCTCAAATCGTTGTTATTTCAAATTTTATCACGTTTGACACCAAAAATATACTTTTAAGGTAGGCGAGCACATTTACTATAAAAATATGACAGGTCCGTCTTTTAGACATGTCCTTCAAATGCACTGGAGGGGGGTATCAGAAATGACCTAATTCTATCAATACCTCTGCATAGTGATTATGACAACAACAATGGCCGAATGGAGCGCTAATTTTGAAATAATGGAAAATAAAAAGGCCAAATCCACGGCCGGTGACATTGTCACAGCTCAGGGCTCTGCATTGAGATCCCAATGTGTTGATAAACTTATTTTTTTGAAAAAGAATTGGAAGATTTAAGTAACAAGTGTCTTCCAAATGGTGACTGATGACTGATGAGGAATCAACATTTGTGTTAAAAGACATGTGTTTTTTTGTCTGAGAAAGTCAGGCTTTCAAGTTTCCAGCCTTTCCTGTTAGCTTTTTCCTGTGCTAGTTTTAACAGTTAATTTTAAATTTCATTTCATTTTATTACCTGCAAACAGTAGAGGGTTAAACAGGTTTGTTTTCAGCATATTATTATTATCATATTTGAAATGCTGAGTAAGCATTTTGATACTCTCAGTTGATTCTTTGCTTTATTTCTAGTTTTTCTTTTTTCTCCCCTGTGCCAAGTTTAAGAAAATATATCTTTTAAAGGTTAAAAAAACTATTGTGATAGTATCGCAATAGTTTCTAGACTATTGCAATACTATCGCAATATGAATTTTACTATCGCAATACTATCGTGATAGCTCTTTTGACCTCAATAGTCACCTCTAACCTTAAGTGTACACTTTTCCACCTGCAGACGCATTTACAGCAGACGACTTTTGAAAACATCATGAGCAATTTCCACCCAGAAGTTCTGTTTACATATTGCATGAATCAAGTGTCATAGTACAAAACCCAGAAGTTCCGTTTACATATCGCGTGACTCAGTGTGTCATAGTACAAAACCCAGAAGTTCTGTTTACATATTGCGTGACTCAGGTGTCATAGTACAAAACCTAGAAGTTCCATATACATATTGCGTGACTCAGGTGTCATAGTACAAAACCTAGAAGTTCCATATACATATTGCGTGACTCAGGTGTCATAGTACAAAACCCAGAAGTTCCATTTACATATTGCGTGACTCAAGTGTCATAGTACAAAACCCAGAAGTTCTGTTTACATATTGCGTGACCCAGGTGTCATAGTACAAAACCCAGAAGTTCCGTTGACATATTGCATGACTCGGTGTCATAGAATAAAAAAAACAGAAGTTCTGTTTACATATTGCGTGACTCGGTGTCATGGTACAAAACGCAGAAGTTCTGTTTACATATTGCATGACTCGGTGTGTCATAGTACAAAACCCAGAAGTTCTGTTTACATATTGTGTGAATCAAGTGTCATAGTACAAAACCCAGAAGTTCTGTTTACATCTTGCCTGACTCTTGTGTCATAGTTACGTACAAAACCTAGAAGTTCTGTTGACATAGTGTGTGAATCAAGTCTCATAGTACAAAACCCAGAAGTTCTGTTTACATATTGCCTGACTCTGGTGTCATAGTACAAAACCCAGAAGTACTGTTTACTGATTGTGTGAATCAAGTGTCATAGTACAAAACCCAGAAGTTCTGTTTACTTATTGTGTGAATCAAGTGTCATAGTACAAAACCCGGAAGTTCCGTTGACATATTGCATGACTCGGTGTCATAGTATAAAAACCCCAGAAGTTCTGTCTACATATTGCGTGACTCGGTGTCATGGTACAAAACGCAGAAGTTCTGTTTACATATTGCATGACTCGGTGTGTCATAGTACAAAACCTAGAAGTTCTGTTTACATATTGTGTGAATCAAGTGTCATAGTACAAAACCCAGAAGTTCTGTTTACATCTTGCCTGACTCTGGTGTCATAGTACAAAACCTAGAAGTTCTGTTGACATAGTGTGTGAATCAAGTCTCATAGTACAAAACCCAGAAGTTCTGTTTACATATTGCCTGACTCTGGTGTCATAGTACAAAACCCAGAAGTTCTGTTTACTGATTGTGTGAATCAAGTGTCATAGTACAAAACCCAGAAGTTCTGTTTACTTATTGTGTGAATCAAGTGTCATAGTACAAAACCCAGAAGTTCTGTTTACTTATTGTGTGAATCAAGTGTCATAGTACAAAACCCAGAAGTTCTGTTTACATATTGCGTGAATCAAGTGTCATAGTACAAAACCCAGAAGTTCTGTTTACATATTGCCTGACTCTGGTGTCATAGTACAAAACCCAGAAGTTCTGTTTACATATTGCGTGAATCAAGTGTCATAGTACAAAACCCAGAAGTTCTGTTTGCATATTGCATGACTCGGGTGTCATAGTACAAAACCCAGAAGTTCTGTTTACATATTGCATGACTCTGGTGTCTAGTACAAAACCCAGAAGTTCTGTTTACATATTGCGTGACTCGGGTGTCATAGTACAAAACCCAGAAGTTCTGTTTACATATTGTGTGAATCAAGTGTCATAAAACAAAACCCAGAAGGTCTGTTTGTATATTGCGTGAATCAAGTGTCATAGTACAAAACCCAGAAGTTCTGTTTACATATGGCCTGACTCTGGTGTCATAGTACAAAACCCAGAAGTTCTGTTAACATATTGTGTGAATCAAGTGTCATAGTACAAAACCCAGAAGTTTTGTTGACATAGTGTGTGAATCCAGTGTCATAGTACAAAACCCAGAAGTTCTGTTTACTTATTGTGTGAATCAAGTGTCATGGTACAAAACCTAGAAGTTCTGTTCACATATTGTGTGAATCAAGTGTCATAGTACAAAACCCAGAAGTTCCGTTTACATATTGTGTGAATCAAGTGTCATAGTACAAAACCCAGAAGTTCTGTTTACATATTGCGTGGATCAGGTGTCATAGTACAAAACCCAGAAGTTCAGTTTACATATTGCGTGACACTGTGTCATAGTACAAAACGCAGAAGTTCTGTTTACATATTGCGTGACTCAGGTGTCATAGTACAAAACCCAGAAGTTCAGTTTACATATTGCGTGACACTGTGTCATAGTACAAAACCCAGAAGTTCCATTTACATATTGCGTGACTCAGGTGTCATAGTACAAAACCCAGAAGTTTCATTTACATATTGCGTGACTCAAGTGTCATAGTACAAAACCCAGAAGTTCTGTTTACATATTGCGTGACTCAGGTGTCATAGTACAAAACCCTGAAGTTCCATTTACATATTGTGTGACTCAGGTGTCATAGTACAAAACCCAGAAGTTCCGTTTACATATTGCGTGACTCAGGTGTCATAGTACAAAACCCAGAAGTTTCATTTACATATTGCGTGAATCAAGTGTCATATTAGTACAAAACTCAGAAGTTCTGTTTACATATTGCGTGACTCAGGTGTCATAGTACAAAACCCAGAAGTTCCGTTCACATATTGCCTGACGCGGTGTGTCATAGTACAAAACCCATAAGTTCTGTTTACATATTGCATGACTCGGTGTCATAGTATAAAAAACCCAGAAGTTCTGTTCACATATTGCTTGACTCGGGTGTCATAATACAAAACCCAGAAGTTCTGTTTACATATTGAGTGAATCAAGTGTCATAGTACAAAACCCAGAAGTTCTGTTTACATATTGCCTGACACGTTGTGTCATAGAACAAAACCCAGAAGTTCTGTTTACATATTGCGTGAATCAAGTGTCATAGTACAAAACCCAGAAGTTCTGTTTACATATTGTGTGAATCAAGTGTCATAGTACAAAACCCAGAAGTTCTGTTTACATATTGCATGACTCGGTGTGTCATAGTACATAACCCAGAAGTTCTGTTTACATATTGCATATTGGTTCTAGCAGGCAAAGGGTCAAGGGTAGTAGCTCAACACTTGACCACATGGAGGCATGTGTATCTTACAACTCTTGAAAACGTTGTGACAAAAGCAGAAATTACTCATGATGAGCAATTTCTCCTTATAATACGTTTTCAACCCTCTACATTAATTATAGTTATTACTTTAATTTTAAAGATATATTTACTCATATTTTTGCCCGGAAGTTTCAAAGTAGTTTGCTGCAGTTAAATGATGTAAGATTGAAAAATTGTGAACCCTTTCCCTCATACGACAATTTTGCAGCAGACAACCTTGAACATATTGTGTCAAAAAAATAAAAAATCTCTATAATTGAATTGATAATCTATGACTAAACGTGGAAAACATTGTGGCAAAATGAGAAATTGCTTGTTTTGAACAATTTTCTTCTTTTGTCACTATGTTTTCAGAAATCTGTCTGCTGCAGAGGCGTCAGAAAGCGTTTATATGAGGGAAAGGGTTAAAATGGGTATCCTAAACCAGTTGATCCAACAATATGTAATTTCAGGTCCCCAAAGAGGACTTGAGAAAGACCTAAGTACTTATGGTATTGGTGTTGCTGTACCCTCAATATGTACTGGGAAAATTGACCGTAGTAGAAAGGATGGACTGATATCATGGCTACAATCTACTCAAACCAAGGTATGACGCATATTCACTTCTTCTCTGTTTTGATGACTTTTTGGAAAACTCGACTGTAGACCTTTGAAAGAATTGTGAAAAGTGGAGATAACAGAATTGAAGCAAATTTTAGCTCACAGGAGCACTAAAGCACAAGCTGTGCTAGTGGAGATAACAGAATTGAAGCAAATTTTAACTCACAGGAGCACTAAAGCACAAGCTGTGCTATTGTGAGTGTCCCTATGGCCGATGTCAGTCGACAATAACTACTTTTACTCTTACCCTTAAACAAGAGCTAATCATAGAAAATCTTACTGGCTAAATTTCAATTAATTCACACAAATATTGCTTGAGAAGCCCTCTACTCAAAGTATTTCTACTCTTGTTTTACAAGTTGTTAGCAAGAGTTAAAAATAGAGAAATCTTTAACCCTTTTCCTCATATAGACGGTTTCTGACGCCTCTGCAGGAGATGGCTTTTTGAAAACATAGTGACGAAGGAAGAAATTGCTCAAAACGAGCAATTTCTCCTTTACCCACAATGTTTTCCACTTTTAATGATAGGTTATCCATTCAATTATAGAGATTTTCTATAATTTTTGACAAATTATGTTCAATGTAGTCTGCTGCATAATTGTTGTATGAGGGAAAGGGTTAAGTGATAACTGGCAAACACTTGGTACAATTTCAAAATAACTTCAAACAAATGTTCCTAAAGTGGCCCACTACCAAAATAACTTCAAACAAATGTTCCTCAAGTGGCCCTCTACCAAAATAACTTCAAACAAATGTTCCTCAAGTGGCCCTCTACCAAAATTAATTCAAACCATTCTGCTCCACTGCACAAGATAGCAACCAGAAAGAAAAAAAGAAACAAATCTTTAAATGACTTCTCTCCTAAACCACTTGTTCATTTTCAAAAATGAATTCACATAATGTTCCTTTAGTGGCCATTAACTGAAAATGTTCTGCTTTGTTGCACAAGATGGCCACCAGAGTTAAAAGTTGAAAAATCTTTCAACAACATCTCGTCCTAGACCATGGACTCAGTTCCTAAATAAATTCATACAAACGTTCTTTTAGCCCTCTCTTTTTGCACTCTATAAAAACTCTTGTCTAATGCTTCATGTTAAATTATTTTTAAAATTGAAACTGTGAATTATATGTCATTTAAAGATTTTTTCTGTTCCTAGCTAATTTTTAAAAGACATATTATTTAAATTCACAGTTTCAATTTAAAAATATTTTAACATGAAGAATTATTTCTTCTGTTTAACCCTTTCCCACATACAACAAATGAAATATGCAGCGAAAGGAAAAGATGACTTCGAAAGCATCTACTCAAGGTCTGGAAAAACTCTAGAAATGAATGAGTACTTACTTAAAAAAATTGAAAACATTGTGGCAAATGGAGAAATTTCTTGTTTTGAGCAATTCCTCCTTTTGACATTATGTTTTCAAAATTGGTCTGCTGCAGATGCATCGAAATGGGTCAGGTGAGTGACATTATGTTTGACAAATCATGTAATAGTTATACTTTACCCTTTCCCTCATACAACAATTCTGCAGCAGACGACTTTGAACATATTTTGTCAAAAAACAGAAAATCTCTTTAATTGAATGGATAACCTATGACTAAAAGTGGAAAACATTGTGGCAAAAGGAGAAATTGCACATTTTGTGCAATTTCTTCTTTTGTTACTATGTTTTCAAAAAGCCGTCTGCTGCAGAGGCGTCAGAAACGTCTATATGAGGGAAAGGGTTAAGCTGTCCTATGACAGGGCTTGCTCATATATACATATTTCCTCTGTAGAGAAGTATTTCTGTAAGGAAGAACGTATTATATTTAGATTTCCATAATGAAATATTTATGGCCTGCTTCTCCATTTTTAGGAGGGTTTCTGGGAAATACTGCCTGGTTCCGAGTTGGAGCAGATACTTATGATTGACATGGCTGTGGTGGAAGAAGTGTTGAAAAAAGCTGGTCTCCGGTCTCTCGGTATGTATACTGTATAATTCCACTGTTAACCTAAAATAAAAGTTTACCCCTTCCCATGTATAAAGTAAATCTGCAACATTTAAATTATTTGGAGAAATATAAAGAAATTCTCAAAAATTGATCTTATAAATACTAACAGAAGATAAGAAATCATTCTAGCAAAAGGAGAAATTGCTCATAATGAGTCATTTCTGCTTTTGCAACAATGTTTTTACTTCACCTGAGCTTGATGGTGAGTTATTGGATTTTTTTGGTCAAAAACTAGGACTCTATGCCAAATGGGTGAAAATTAAGGTCATTTAACTCTTTCCCTCATACGACAATTCTGCAGCAGATGACTTTGAACGTATTTTGTCAAAACATAGAAAATCTCCATAATTGAATGAATAACCTATGACAAAAAGTGGAAAACATTGTGGCAAAAGGAGAAATTGTACGTTTTGTGCAATTTCTTCTTTTGTCACTGTATTTCAAAACGCCGTCTGCTGCAGAGGCGTCAGAAAGCGTCTATTGAGGGAAAGGATTAATACTCTGTAATCCACATTTCTAACTTGAGTATGTTGCAACTTTGTCAGGACTTTTGTGTTGATGATATCTAGGCTAAGTTTAAATATGGGTCCTGTCAGGTTAAAAACTAGGTCACTAGTCTAAATTGAAAGCTGCCTTTATTGCTGGAAATGATATCTTGGCAAAATGTGAATGTAGGTCATGTCCTGTCTAAGGTCACTATGCCAAATTAGAGAAAAATCTTGTTAACACTCCAAAGATTGCATATTTGTTTCGAGCAGCTTGAAATTTTGTGAATAATGGTCATGTCAGGTTAAAAACTACGTCACTTAGCCAAATGGAATGGAAATATCTTTTTAAACTCTGGAAACAGCATCTTGAACTTGAGCATGTTGAAACTCTGTCAGAATTTTTTTCTGGTGATATCTTGTCTAAGTTTGAATATGGTCAAAAATAGTTCAATATGCTCAATATTTTGGGAGAAATCTTGTTTAAACACTAGAGACAGCACTTTCTACGTGAGCATGTTGTAACTAAGTAAGTCAACATATTTGTCTTGGTGATATCTAGGTCAAGTTGTAATATGGCTGATATTTGATCTAGAATAATGACATTTTTATCAGAATTGTTTTTAAGATAGTGAGGTAAAATTTTAGAATATGTAATTTTTGGTCAAAAACTAGATCAATATATATAGGGTAAACTTCTCCTTTTACCTCAATGTTTACGACTCTTTTAAAAAATTATACTTTTCTCATATAGAGATTTTTCATATTCATTGATTTGGGTTTATCACCTTTTTAGCTCACCTGAGCTTTGCTCAAGGTGAGTTATTGTGATCGCCTTTTGTCCGGCGTCCGTCGTCCGTTGTGCGTCAACTTCTTCTCCTCAGTAACCAGTGGGTCAATTTGGATGAAACTTCACAGAAAGCATCCTCTCATTGACCTTACCAGAATTCCTTCAAATTTTTGGGATCCATGCAAAATTCTGGTTTCCATGGCAACGAAACCGAAAAAACTTGGTTGGCAGATTTTCAAATAATTTTGTAGAAATGTTCCTTGGATGACCCTCTATCAGATTCCTTCAAGCCGTGTTGATTGGTCGAAAAACATGGCCGCCAGGGGGGGCGGGGCTATTTTGCCTTATATGGCTATAGTGAAAACTTAAAAAATCTTCTCCTCCGAAAGTGTAAGGCCGATTTTCAAATAATTTTGTAGAAATGTTCCTTGGGTGACCCTCTATCAGATTCCTTCAAGCCATGTTGATTGGTCGAAAAACATGGCCGCCAGGGGGGGCGGGGCTATTTTGCCTTATATGGCTATAGTGCAAACTTAAAAAATCTTCTTCTCCAAAAGTGTCAGGCCGATTTTCAAATAATTTTGTAGAAATGTTCCTTGGGTAATCCTCTATCAGATTCCTTCAAGCCATGTTGATTGGTCAAAAAACATGGCCGCCAGGGGGCGGGGCTATTTTGCCTTATATGGCCAAAGTGAAAACTTAAAAAATCTTCAACATCTTCTCCTCAGTAACCAGTGGGTCAATTGGGATGAAACTTCACAGAAAGCATCCTCTCATTGACCTCACCAGAATTCCTTCAAATTTTTGGGATCCATGCAAAATTCTGGTTTCCATGGCAACGAAACCGAAAAAACTTCAAAATTCTTCTTCTCCCAAATTGGTTGGCAGATTTTCAAATAATTTTGTAGAAATGTTTCTTAAGTGACCCTCTATCAGATTCCTTCAAGCCATGTTGATTGGTCGAAAAACATGGCCGCCATGGGGGGGGCGGGGCTATTTTGCCTTATATGGCTATAGTGCAAACTTAAAAAATCTTCTTCTCCAAAAGTGTCGGCCCGATTTTCAAATAATTTTGTAGAAATGTTCCTTGGCTGACCCACTTTCAGATTCCTTCAAGCCATGTTGATTGGTCAAAAAACATGGCCGCCAGTAGGCAGGGCTATTTTGCATTATATGGCTATAGTGAAAACTTAAAAAATCTTCTCCTCCAAAAGTATCTGGCCGACTTTCAAATAATTTTGTAGAAATGTTCCTAGAGTGACCCTCTATCAGATTCCTTCAAGCCAAGTTGATTGGTCGGAAACTGGCTGCCAGGGGGCGAGGCTTATATAGCTAAAGTGAAAAAAATAAATAAATCAGGTGAGCGATTCAAGGGCCATCATGGCCCTCTTGTTTAACAATTTCTGTTATATCACGGCGGCTAGTTCACCTACTCATACATTTCCTGGTTTTCTCACACCAGTACTCCACACAACAATATTCCCAAGCAAGTGGCTGCTTTTCCACATAGACTTAGCCCATTGGTGGAAGACGAATGACGCATGTCGCATTGACTTTTGTCAATTGTCAGAAAGAAAGTTGGCCGAGCCGGGATTCAAACTCACAACCCCTGGATTGACAGCCCACGTCGATTCCGACTGAGCTACCGGGGCTTGGCTGTTCCTATTCATGTCAAGATGTTGTAAAAATTGTCTGCTACATAATTGTTTTACAAAAAAATGTGAAAATTAAAACAAACTTCATTTCAGGTCAAAGTGTTTATACAGACATCATAAGATGTGTGTCAACAATCATAGTAATCCTGACTACAGTAAAGATTTATCTCCCCACCGTTGTACCGATGGATTTCAACAATGATTGTCTTACAGAAGAAGTCTTCTCCAACCTGTATGAGGAGTTAAAAGCACAAGTTAATGTTGAATTCAGTATGATGGTGAAGCAGGCAGTAGTGTATGGTCAAAGTATTGATTTAAAGCGACCGCTGGTCTGTAACACCCTGGAACTGGGGATATCGTGGGCGACTTTTGTTGGTAAAATGATGGGTCTACATAAGGAAAGCAAGGAAACATCTACTGCAACACATTATCAAAGTTCTTTGGGAAGGTCCCCTATTTATGTTTAGTCGGGTTTTTTAAACAGCTGTCTAGACACCCTTTCTCAAATACAGACACCCTTTGGCCCATGTACACAACACATCTTTTAAACACTTTGCAGCAGACAGAGAAATTGCTCATGATGAGCAATTTCTCCTTTTGCCACATTCGTTTCAGCTCTATTTAATTCTTTAATTGCCAGTTTTTAAGATTCACTATAAATTTGCCTAAATATATTTTAAAGTCGCCTGCTGCAAATGTGTTGTAATTGGGAAAGTGTATATATATCTCTCATTTTCTCAATAACACCCAATGTTATAGCCACTCTATATAATTATCACATCAAGCGCTAAAACATGCATAAAGCAGGATTGATTTGATTGTTGTTATATTTTTGCGATATGTAAGTAATCATATTAAGTATCTGTCATTGTTAATATTGAATTACAATGTACACTAACATAAATAAAGTTATGCTCTTGTGTTTTAAACCTTTATGATGCCTCTGCAGTAGACGACCGCTGAAAACATTGTGGCAAAAGGAGAAGATCAATGACAATTCCTTCTTTTGCCACTGCTTTTAACCCTATATAATAATGAATAAATATACTTTCATATATAGAGAATGTTCATATTTTTGTTTTTGTTGCAAAACAGATGTGTTTTACGTATACTATAGAGTCTTCTTTATATTGGAACGGGTTACAATTTTAAAAGGACCATCAGTTTGTACATTTGATAGCCTTTGATATGGAAGTTTTATACACATTGTTCATAGTGATTTAATTTTTACCTAATGACAGTAGAGCGATACTGTCCCTCTTGTTTTACAAATACTTAAAACTGTATCTTGTTCTTTCACTGTATTGTTTGTGTATATTCTGTTTTGAATTTGATCTTCTCCTTTATCTAACCTTTAAGATAACCTGAGCCGAAGGCTCAAGTTGATCTATTCTGATCACTCTCTGTCCGTCGTCTGTCGTCCGTCATTATTTTTTAGCTTTAAACATCTCCTCCTAAACCACGGGACTAATTTCAATCAAACTCTACAGGAATATTCCTTTGGTGGCCTTTTTTCGAAATGTGTTCAAATATTTAAATTCCATTGAGAACTTTGGTTGCTGTGGGTTCAGAAAGGGGGCAAAATGTCCGAACTTTGAAAAATCGTCTGATCTGAATCTGCATGTCAGATTCCAATATAATTTGGTAGAAATCTTCCTTGGGTGACCCTCTACAAAGTTGTTCAAGGCATACTGATTGGTTGAAAAACATGGCAGTCAGGCGGCATCAAAATTTGAAAATCCCATTTTTTTGCAAGTGCTTGTCTGATTTAAAGAAAATTGAATAGGGAATTTACTTCAGTGATCCTCTACTTAATTTGTTGAAGCCGTATTAGTTGGTTACAAAATCATAGCATCCAGGCGTCATCACAAAAGGAGTATTTTTAACTTTTAGCTACAAATGACAACTACCATTCCATTGAACCAATTTCAACTTAACTTCACAGGAATATTCTTTTGTTGGTCCTCTTTCAAAATATTTCAAGGACTTACATTCTGTTTCGAACTTTGGTTTCTGCGGCATCAGAAAATGAGAAAAATACCCAAACTTTCAAATCCTTTTCCTCCATAATCTGCTTGTCCGATTCCAAGATAATTGGGTAGAAATGTTTTTTGAGTGACCCTATACAAAAACTGTTCACGCCATATTGATTTCGCTCAAAAACGGCAGAATGCGGCATCAGGAAAGGCACAAAATGACAAAACTTTATAATTACATTCAAATTCTTGTTAGATTTCAAGATACAAATGGCCTTTACTGATAGGAATCCGCCGTGGCTTAATGGTTAACATCAAGGATTTGGAACTGGGCGTCTCAAGTTCGATCTTCAGTTGCGGTGCTGTGGTCATGGTGGAGTGCCCTTAGGCAAGGCACAGTTTCCTAGCCTTGTACTGGTTTGTTTACCCAGGGATCATGGATAAGTGAACTGTTGCCGTGATTTAACCGAAATAATTTTGAAAACGGCATAAAAACTCAACAAAGCCTTTACTGATAAGCTATTTCTTTAAGAATGTTCACTCATTGCAGTTTCATTTTCACTCCTGATCAAATTTTCCCAGATATTTGCAATTTAATATTTACTATTAATTTACTATCACTCAGGTGATCGATTTAGGGCTATCTTGGCCCTCTTGATTTTATTGTGCTCACTCTTTGTTCGGTAATTGACAACATTATAATTATTCTCCTTTCAATCTGTTTGATGCCATATTGTCCTATACTGATTTTGATTACAGTGTTGACCCCTTGCAGTTTCTTTACCACTCTTGATCACATTTTCCCTGACATAAGCAGTTACATATTTTGCTATTATACCATCACTCAGGTGATCGATTTAGGGTCATATTGGCTCTCTTGTTATGATATGCATTGACTTTTACTGGATTAGCTGTATTTATGACCTTATTATCTTCCCTGAAAATTTAGGTGATTCATGTTTCCTTCATTTGTTTTTATGTCAAACTATTTTTAGTTTTATGTAACTCCTGGTTGAGATTTTACATTTTTAGCTTGACTATTCAGAGAATATGAGAGCTATTCTCCTCACCCTGGCGTCGGCGTCACACCTTGGTTAAGGTTTTGCATGCTAGTACATAATATCAGGGGGGTAGATAAGATCTATGTCCCTGATATTATTATTATAGTACACAATAGCTTGGTTACTACTTGATGTATTCCATTGAAACTTTCTACACGGTTTCCGAACTATCATACCTATGTATATAAACAAGTCAGTTAACTCTATATCCTGCATATAATTCAAATGATGGCCCTTTTTTTACTTTGCTTGCAACTACATTAAGAGACAATAATCTCAGTAACTTATTGCTGCATTGCTTTGAAACTTTGTACAACCCTACCCAACCACCAAACCAATGTAAACAACTAAGATAACTCTGTCCTGTAAATAATGTAAATTATGGCCTTTTTATACTTAGAAATTGTGGTTAAAGTTTTGTTGCAACTACATTAAGAGTCCATATCTCAGTAACTACTTAATGTATTGCATTGAAACTGTATACATCCCTTCTAAACCTTCAAACAAATGTCAACAATCAAGTAAGGTAACTCTATCCTGTAAATAATGTAAATTATGGCCCTTTTTTACTTAGATATTCTGGTTAACTACATATCTAGTCCATATCTCCGTAACAACTAGATGCATTTTGACATTTTATACAGCCCTTACCATCCATTAAACCTATGTAAATGATCAAGAAAGACAACTCTATCATTCAAATTATGGCCCTTTATTATTTGACTTAGAAATTCTGGTTTAAGTTTTGCATGCAACTACATTAGAGTCCAAGTCTGTGTAATTAATAAGTGGAATAGTCGAGCGTGCTGTCTTACTAACAGCTCTTGTTAACATGCATTGCTTTTAATGATTTTCTTGTACAATGAATTTTTAGATTGGCTTGATATTTAATACTGTAAATAATAAAACACAGGAACAATTTTTATACAGCCCGATTTGTTTTTAAATATGTAATTTAAAAGGTAATCTGCATATATTTCGCAATTGTTTATTCCTTTTTTATGTAGATATTTATTTACATTTACCATTAATTGTTTGCCCGATTTTTTAATTCTTAACTCTTTCCCTCATACGTCAATTCTGCAGCAGACGATTTTGAACGTATTTTGTAAAGAATAGAAAATCTCTATAATTGAATGGATAACCTATGACTAAAGGTGGAAAACATTGTGGCAAAAGGAGAAATTGCGTGTTTTGAGCAATTTCTTCTTTTGTCACTATGTTTTCAAAAAGCTGTCTGCTGCAGAGGCGTCAAAAAGCGTATATATGAGGGAAAGGGTTGAAGGGTATAGTTAATATTAGTGTCATTGCTGTTACTGCATGCCCTTGGTTCCATATAGTTTACTCTTTCCTACATACTGCAACATATTGAAAATACCTATAACTAAAAGTGTAATTAAAGGGCAATAACTCATTTTGCAACTTTTTGCTCGATCTGCTGCAGATACATTGAAATGTGTCAGAATGTGGGGAATGTGTGTATAGCTACAAACTGATGTATTACATTAACCCTTTCCCTCATACAACAATTCTGCAGCAGACGACTGAACATATTTTGTCAAAACATAGAAAATCTCCATAATTGAATGGATAACCTATGACAAAAAGTGGAAAACATTGTGGCAAAAGGAGAAATTGCACGTTTTGTGCAATTTCTTCTTTTGTCACTATGTTTTCAAAAAGCCGTCTGCTGCAGAGGCGTCAGAAAGCGTCTAGATGAGGGAAAGGGTTAATAAACTGGACTATGTTGATAACTGATATTTTACTTTTTGTGTATATCCATAACCAGTAATCGTCTGTTACATAGCAAATAAAGGTTGATTCGATCTTGTTCTATTTGATTAATAAAAACCACCAGTTGAGTAAGCCTTTTATTTTATTTTTATTTTTCCTTCCATGTGATGAATATGACTATATTTTGATCTTTTTTAGTTAGACCTATTTCCTTTTTGATGAATTTACTATGGCATGTATTTTCAATTCTATATTATGATAAATAAATGGGCGTGCAACTGGTAAAAAGACCCTTGTGAACAGCAAAGACTAAGATCAGCCTGTATCTCCACATAAGTCTGATTGAGATCTTGTCTGTTTGCCATTAAGTTGGCCCAGTTTACTTTTGCCTCACATAGACGCTTTCTGATGCCTCTGCAACAGACGACTTTTTGAAAACATAGTGACAAAAGAAGAATTGTTGTATGTGGGAAAGGGTTAATTTGAGTTTTACGCCATTTTTAGCTCACCTATGCACGAAATGCAAGGTGAGCTTTTGTGATCACTGAATGTCCGGCATCCATCGTCGTCATCGTCGTCGTCTGTCCGTCTGTTAACAATTTCCTACAAATGACTTCTACTAAACCAACGGACAGATTTCAAAATAACTTCACAGGAATGGTCCTTAGGTGGTCCCCTATTAAAGTTCTACAAAGAATTTAATTCCAAGTAGAACTGTGGCTGTTGCGGCATCAGAAAAGGGGAAAATTGCCAAATCTTAAAAAATCTTCTTGTCCAAATGTGCTGGCCCGATTTGAAAATTATTTTGCACAAATGTTCCTTAGGGCACCCTCTACCAAGATTGTTCAAATATTTCCGATCCGTTGAAAAACATGGCCGCAAGGGGGCGGGGCTTGTTTTCCTTATATGTGCATTGTTAAAACTTTAAAAAAAAATCTTGTTCAAAAGTACTGACAAGATTTCAAAATAATTTCACAAAAATGGTTCTTAGGTGGTCCCCTTTCAAAGTTGTTCAAAGAATTTCATTCCAAGTAGAACTTTGGTTGCTGCAGCATCAGAAAAGGGGAAAATTGCCAAATCTTAAAAAATCTTCTTGTTCATAAGTGTTTGCCCGATTTAAAAATTATTTTGCACAAATGTTCCTTGGGGCACCCCCTACCAAGCTTGTTCAAATATATCCGATCCATTGAAAAACATGGCCGCAAGGGGGTGGGGCTTGTCCTTATATTTATAGAGTATAAAACTTTGAAAACTATTGAAGTTCTATTAAATCAGGTGAGCGATATAGGGCCATCATGGCCCTCTTGTTAACATGATTTCAGTGTAATCACAGTTACAAATCCCTGGGTAAACAAACCAGTACTAGGCTAGGGAATGTGCCTTGCCCATGGGCACTCCACCTTGACCACCATGAGTGAAGATCACCCAGCTTCAAATCCACCATGACCACTGTGATCCCTGGGTAAACAAACCAGTACTAGGCATGGGAATGTGCCTTGCCCAAGGGCACTCCACCATGAGTGGAGATCACTCTGGGACACCCAGCTTCAAATCCCCTACAACAGCCACTCGGCCACAGCATTTGTCTAATCATCTGATTGCAATGTTCCATGCCACTGAAATCTTAATTTCGGCATGTTCATTCAGGGTTTTGGATCAAATAAAAACTGTGTTTCCGAGATGTTTTCAAAGTCGTCTATTTGACATTTCATGAATGTGGGAAATCAATTTAGAAAATGAAAATAACAACATGTTAATTAACATATTGTTTAATACAAAAATAAATAAAAACTGCATAACAAAACATAAAGGTTATTGCATTAGTTGTTATATCTATGGTACTACACAGAAATATAAAGAGTATGAATGCACTTAGTTTTAAAATTTAATTGAAATACACTTTTACTTAGACATAGACAAAGTAGAATTTGACTAGACATCAGCGTGTCAGAAATACTAGTATTGGCTTACGGTTGTCTGTTGGCATTGGGAAGAGTTCATTTGATTCTAACAAAATCTCCCAGAGTATTGTAAAAAATAATTGGGTATTACATTCGACAAAGCTTACTATTTGCATTCCCTGCAAACTCTTAACCTTTGTAACCAAGCGAATTTCATTTTCTTATTCTGTACAATGAATGTGGCATTTGTGTTTTAACCCTTTTGCCCCATACAGAAGCTTTCTGAGGCTGCATCAGACAATTTTGGAAATCATTGTGGCAAAAGGAAAAACTACCAAATGCGCAATTTCTCTATATGCCACTTGTTTTCAACTCTATTCAATAATTAAACTATTACTTATAGTTTTCAAAGACGTCTGCTTCAGATTTATTGTATGTTGTACCGGGTTAATACCTGCTTCATATAAATTATTATAGGGCATCACTGAATCCCAGTCTCAAGCTAAAATATTGCCCCCACTTTAAACCAGCCAATAATATCTGTATTGGATTTTAACAACTGAGTGATTGTTTAAATGTCTGAATGTTTATTACCGTCTACAAAATATGACCAAAACACAGACAGATTAAACCTTTAAATGCAACAAGCTTCATAATCATATGTTTGACCAACTGTTGGTTGGACTTTTTTAGCTCACCTGTCACGTAGAGACAAGGTGAGCTTTAGTGATTGCCCTTCGTCCGTCCACAATTTCTTGTGAACACGATAAAGTCTTCATTTATAATACGATGTTTACCAAACTTATTCAGTAGCTAGATATCCATGAAAGCTCGGTTCCTTTTGAAAACCAGCCTTGTGAACAAATTAAATTCATCATTTATTATCCGATGTTTACCAAACTTATACAGAAGCTAGATATACATGAGAGCTCGGTTCCTTTTGAAAACCATGGCCCTTTAAAATTGGCAAAATTGTTATCTTTGACTTTGTGAACACAATAAAAACTTCATTTATTTGTCACATGTCCTTTACATTGATTTATATCATAAATGACGTCGCCGGGAGTGTAATAAACCCATTGAATAAATTGCGTATTCAACTAGTGTAATAACAATGTTACGTAACGTGACGCCATAACGTAACGTTTAGCGTTGTAAATGCGCGCGCTTTATAGCGACGTTTATATGGATATAGCGCTGTAAATTATTAAATTAGTATTTATGATATAAAAAGAACATTACATTCGTGGTCATTCAATACGAAATTTATTAAACTCGTTTTCTAAAAGTGATAAAAACCCGCCAAGGCTCGTTCTTATCAATTTCAGAAAACTCGTTTAATAAATTCCATATTGAATGACCACTCATGTAATATCCTCTATTTATAAACCTGTGACCATGACCTTAGTGTGATCTTTTACAATCAAATATCATCATTGTCTTTGGATGTCCTTCACCATGACTTTTTGACCTTCTTTCTTATTTTTGTAGAGCAATTAAATAAGGACCCTAAAACACTTACTCAGTTGAGCGATATAGGGCCATCATGGCCCTCTTGTTTAAATGTATAACTACAAACAGATTTATTATCGAATTCACTTCATACAATAAAAATCGACTACTTTGATAACTGATCTTTTACTGTTTGTGTATATCCGGTTTGAGTCAACCTGTGATCGTATGTTACATAGCGAATAAAGGTTGATTCGATCTTGTTATATTTGATTAATAAAAACCACCAGTGAAGTTAGCCTTTTATTAGCTTACCTGAGCACGAAGTGCTCAAGGTGAGCAATTGTGATCCCCCTTTGTCTGTCGTCAGTTAAGAGTGCGTTTTCAAAATTTGCTATATTAACACTCTATAGGGAACATTTTGCATCAAATCTTGGCAAACTAGGTCACAAGATCAAAATTGAAGGAACATCTTGTTAACACTTTTCAACATTTTCAATTTAAGCATGTAGAAACTGTCAGAATAATTGTCTTGGTGATATCTAGGTTATGTTTGAAAATAGGTCATGTCCAGTCAAAAACTAGGTGACAAAAATCTTGTAAACACTAAACGCATTGTTTGCTGCAGCTGCTTGAATCTTCGTCAGACTGTCTTGTTAATATCTAGACCAAGTTTGAATATATGTGTTGGGTCAGGTCAACTAAAGTTTCATTTTATTGACAAAGCTGAGCACTGTTTCCCATGGTTCCCAAATCCACAATGATTACACAGTTTTCCGGGTACTGCAGAGTTAACAATAACATTTTGACACAGAAAACATTTCTTAGGTCCAAAACCGCCACCTGGTGTATGAAATGGACAGAGATGAGCATCAACGCAGAATGGCCCAGCGTGGATCCGGTTTCCACAAACAACACACATGTCTTTGTTCCAATACACAGCATTCGGGAACCGACTTGCCCTCTTGTTTTGACAAAATACACAGATTTGAACCGGGGAAACTTTTCCTATAACAGGATCCGCCAAATGGCTGCATCGGCACTTCTGTAGTGAAACAACAAGACTCAGTTTCAGGTAATAATCTTATCATTAGGAGAAAATCCAAATATTATTTAACTTGATTAACCCTTTCCCTCACACGACAATTCTGCAGCAATCGACTTTGAACATATTTTGTCAAAAGATAGAAAATCTCTATAATTGAATGACTAATATTGGAAAACATTGTGGAAAAAGGAGAAATTGCTTGTTTTGAGCAATTTCTTCTTTTGTCACTATGTTTTCAAAAAGCCGTCTGCTGCGTCAGAAAGGGAAAGGGTTAAACCTTTATACTTTCATTTTTAAAAGTTTCCACATTTTTGCCTTGGTGTTGCCAATATTGTCGGGTGTAAATTTGTGATCATATGACATTTGGGATCTTTGACAATTTATCCATTTTCCATGTGTTCTATACAAAATTAGGGTACAAATTTATACTTGAAACAGTTGAAATCTGTGATAAACTTACAGAAATAAAGCTACTACGTTTCCATGACGGTATGCGTGACGACTCCGGAACAACCCTGAAGTAATTTACCAGCCTGAAATGGATAGAACAAAATTAACCCTTTCCACGATTCAACAATTCTGCATCATTTATGCACATTTTTGAACATCATATAAATTAAAATCTGTCTACAATAAAAAAGTATACAACATGCACGTTTAACGATTTCTTAGGTACAGAAAAACAATTGATGCAATTTTTCCATTTACGGCAGGTATATAATAATAAAGTCGTCTTCTGCAATAATTTTTATCTTTCTTTTACTTTTAGCCATTTCCAGTTCCTATGGACTCTTCCAAATGCAAAGCTGAACAATTCCATCTTGAAAATGTTGCATTGACAAGAGTTAAGCCTTACCCACTTATAGACGCATGTAGCAGATGACTTTTGAAAACATCGTGACAAAAGGAGAAATTGCTCAAAACAAGCAATTTCACCAATTGCCACAATGTTTTTAACTTTTTTTTTAGTAATCATACTTTCGTTTATAGAGATTTGAGATGTTTGCACGAGTCTTTTCAAAGTTGTCTGCTGCAGATTTTTTTGTATGTGGGAAAGGGTTAACACTTACCTTTCTTTTAGATTAGCAAGTTCCAGGTATGTCGGCAGGTAGTTGACCTTCATACTGGTGTCTTCACACCAATATTCTATATAGTCTGACAGCAATCTGTGGCACCTGGCTTGGTCCGCTCGGCTTTTAGTCACCATCTTATTGACAACCTAAAATAATATTCGGTTGGACCTATTGCAAGACTTTACCTGATGTAGATGACCCAAAGACATCTCTACAGTACAGGAATAATAAAACAATGTGGGAAAAATGAAGTAAATACATTACAATCTGAGAAAGAATTGAAAAACCTGTAAGAAAAGGAGATATCATGAGCAATCACTCCTTCTCCAATGATGTTTCTGAAAGTTGTCTGCTGCAGAGGCATCATTAGTTGGTCTTTTTTTAGGGAAGAAATAAATTTCGCCAAACAAACTTGATACAAATTAACTCCTTTCCCACATACAACATATATGCAGCAGACAACTATGAAAACATTGAGACAAAAACATGAAAAATTGCTAAAAATTGAATGTGTAATTTATTATTAGCGTTGGAAACATTTTGGTAAAAGGAGAATTGTTCATCATTCCTTTTGATGCTATAATTTTCAAAGCTTGTCTGCTGCAGATGCGTTCAAATGGGTCTGCAAGTTGGAATGGGTTAAACAAGTGTTGTATGCCTTTTGGTCATTTTACATGCAAGGTAAGCATTTCTCTCATAAAGAGGCTTTCTGATGCCTCTGCAGCAGACGGCTTGTTAAAAACATAGTGACAAAAGAAGAAATTGCTCAAAACAAGCAATTTCTCCTTTTGCCACAATGTTTTCCACTTTTAGTCATAGGATATCCATTCAATTATAGAGATTTTCTATTTTTTGACAAAATATGTTCAAAGTCGTCTGCTGCAGAATTGTCGTATGAGGAAAGGGTTAACCATTTACCTTACATTATGGCATCAATTGTGGAAAACAACATAATTTCATGAAAAATGAAAGAAATATTGTGATATGGAAAACATTGTAGGAAAAAGAACAAGAGCACCACGTACGGCACAGATGCTTGACTGATAGAAAACAGAAAAAAAGCTAAGCTAAACAAAAAACCTTAACCGGACGACCACGCTGCCGCTGACGACGACGCCAGGGTCATGACAATAGCTCTCGTTTTTTCAAAAGTCGAGCTAAAAATTGCTGGTGTTGAACAATTTATCCATTTTCACCAATGCTGCAGAGCAAAGAAAAAAGTTAAAATGTATCATAAATTCTTCCATTTATTTATATATTTTTGCAGAATAAACAATTCAGAGGCATTATTACTTAAATGCAGAAGACAGAATTTACAAACTTTGTTATCTGAGAAATTGTCATAAAGAACCATTAATTTTTTTCCCTCCCTTTGACATTATCTTTTTAATTTCATTTATTAACCCTTTCCCTCATATAGACACTTTCTGACACCTTTGCAGCAGACAGCTTTTTGAAAAACATGGTGACGAAAGAAGAAATTGCTCAAATTGAGCGATTTCTCCTTTTGCAACAATGTTTTCCACTTTTAGTCATAGGTTATCCGGTTATCCATTTAATTAGAGAGTTTTTCCATTTTTTGCCAAAATATGTTCAAAGTCATCTGCTGTATAATTGTTGTATGAGGGAAAGAGTTAAATATACTTTCCTCAATACAGATTTTCCATATTGTATTGCAGTTGTTTCCAAAGTCATCTGCTGCAGATCTGTTGTATGATGGAAATGGTTAAATAGAAAAATGTTTATACCTCTTTTATCATGTTATGAGAGAATGAGATCTGTTCATTAAAATGTACAACACGAAGATAGGCCTGTAAATTCCTTCTGATTTTCATCCAAAGATAGGCAGGTAGGGGTTCCTTCTTCTCAATGTTGCCTAGCAACCTATGCAAATCAAGGGCTGTTAGTGTACCAATGGAACAAGCCACTAGACAAAGTGCCTGCAAAATATAAAATTACAGGTTTCTTGTAAAATAGATTGTATAACATTTAATTGCAAACTAGCCTATTGCAAAAAAAATACATACTGCTTATTTGAAAACTGTTTGAAATATATTTTTTTTTATTGAAGAAGAAATAGATTGTGATTCTTTTGGAAAATTTTGTTAACACTCTGGAGGTTGCATTAGAAATCACATTGCATAATTCAGGTGAGCGATCTAGGGACATCATGGCCCTCTTGTTTTCTTTATGGTTTTTAAAATCACTTTGTTGTTGAATTTGTTTGTAGCATGGAAAAGAATTCACCCTTTCCCACATAAAGACACTTTCTCGTGCCTCTGCAGCAGACAACTTTTGTCACAAACTTTTCAACTCTATTTAATAATCAAACTCTCATTTATGGTGATTTTTTGTATGTGGGAAAGGGATAGAAGAACACACCTGTTCCATACACCCTGTGTCGTCTTCCTTCAGTAGCCTGGATATAATTGCAGTCAGTATGCCCTCTACTGACACTGTGACGGTCTGGACGTGTTTCGTTAGAGTACCAAAGTCACCATAAACACGGAGTTCCTCACACACTAGATATAACCATAGGGGAGATTGGCTACACTCTGACGAGGTAATCAATTGTAATTGGTCCTCATCTAATATCTGAAATAGTGTTGATAATCAAAGTGTTGCAAGTACTGACAGCCAATTGTTAGCATACTTAACTCTTTCCAACATACGATAATTCTGAAGCAGACGACTTTGAAAATATTTTGTCAAAAAATAGAAAATCTCTATAATTGAATGGATAACCTATGACTAAAGTGGAAAACGTTGTGGCAAAAGGAGGATTTGCTTGTTTTGAGCAATTTCTTCTTTTGTCACTATGTTTTCAAAAAGCCGTCTGCTGAAGAGGCGTCAGAAAGCATCTATATGAGGGAATGGGTTTAGTCACCATAGCCATGGAGTTCCTCAAAAAACAATCATAGTAGAGATTTGCCTCACTCGTACGAGAATATATATCCATAATAACTAATGCTCGTTTAGTATCTGTAACATACACGAAAATAGAGTTCTATTAGCTGATTGTTTGTGTAATGTTTCCTTGCATATAAGAAACAACCATGAAGGAGTGCACTACACTGAAGAGGTTATCAAATGTAAGACTGTTCTCATATAATATCTGAAATAGAGGCAATTATAAAAGTACTGCATGTGCTCAAAGTTGATTTTCCGATTAATGTTTCTAAAGACCTAATAACACATGTGTTATTAGGGCTTTGATGTTACTAACAAGAATATGTCATTGGAGGAAAATTATATTTTTATGTAAAAGATTTAAATTGTTTAACCTCATAATAGAAGCTTTCTGATGATGCCTTTGCAGCAGACAGCTTTTTGAAAACATAGTGACAAAAGAAGAAATTGCTCAAAATGATCAATTTCTCCTTTTGCAACAATGTTTTCCACTTTTAGTCATAGGTTATCCATTCAATTATAGAGATTTTCTATTTTTTGACAAAATATGTTCAAAGTCATCTGCTGCAGAATTGTCGTATGAGAAAAAGGGTTAATACACAACTGTTCCTTGACCTCTGACCCTACATGTATTGTGTAAACAGTTTTATCAGTTTAAACTCTGTATCCAGCTCTTTCAAAACTACTTATATTTCCAAAGAAGTTTCCTGCTGTTGAAGCACCATATCAAATGAGGGATAGACTCCCTGACCTTTTTAACACAACTTTAAAGTACATAATAGGTGTACATGTACCTGAAGATTACCTGAGATGATTATACTATCTTGATATCTGAATTCTAAAGAGCATTTTCAAAATTGTATGAAAGTAAGAAAACGAAACTTACCTCACAAACTACATATTCCTTTCCCTCATACAGACTAATTTAGATGATTCTACTGCTGACAACCTTTGAAAGACTTGTGGCATTACTCTTTTGCCGCAATGTGCTGCAGGTTTGTTGTATGTGGGAAAGGGATATCATGCAAAATTTACCTTATTAAATTGTCTGAAGAAAAGTTGTACAATATTTTTGGCATCTGTTCGGGTCAATGCCTGCAGGTTGAACCAGTAATGCGGGTGTTCTTTAATTCGGCTGACTGTAGGTGGGTGGGGTGTGGTACTAACAATACATCGAACATTCGGGGGAAACAAGGGAGGTAACCATGATAGATGATGTACTCTATCGTTTGTTAATAACTGAAATGAAAGACATTGAAGCATACATATGAGAATGAAATAATTTGAAGGCTTGGCATGAAACGGTTGTAACTAAAATTGGTATTTTTTTACTAAGGTTAATCACCTCGCCGTTAAGTCTTTAAAAGCGTTAAATCATTTTTCTTGGTAAACAATGGAAAATTAGGTGCCATTGCTCGTTCTGAGCAATGGCACCTAAATTTGCATTTTTTACAAAGGGTTCAAAATTGCCCCTCAACCAGGGTTTTCAAAATAGGTTTTTAGTTACAACCGTTTCACGCCAATTCCTCGGAATGTCCTCCTTCTTACACATACCAGACTATTTACATTCCACTGGAAGCTGATCTTATTGTTAGAAAACTATTTCTTAACCCTTGCCCTCATATAGATGCTTTCTGACTCCTCTACAGCAGACAGCTTTTTGAAAACATAGTGACAAAAGAAGAAATTGTTCAAAACAAGCAAATTTCTCCTTTTGTCACAATGTTTTCCACTTTTAGTCATAGGTTATCCATTCAATTATAGAGATTTTCTATGTTTTGACAAAAACATGTTCAAAGTCGTCTGCTGCAGAATTGTCGTATGAGGGAAAGGGTTAACTATTAACCTCATTCTATATCTAACCTTTCCGACATACCGCAAATCTGCATCACACAACTTTAAAAGCATATTGACTTAAATATGAAAATTCTCTGTAAATTAAAGCACAATAAAAAGAAAAGATTTAAAAGCATTGTGACAAAAAGTGAAATTGTTCAATATAAGCCAATTCTCCTCTTGTCACAATGTGTTCAATATTCGCTTGTTTCAGAGGTCTCAAAATGCATCTGGGGAAAGGGTAATCTGCTTTTAAAACATTTGGCAAAAATGTGTAATATCTAACAAATCTGAAACGAAAATTTGGATTACAATTTGAGAACATGCATTGAAGAAAAATGAACAATAATTATTAATGTTTTTAATCAATTTCTCCTTTTCAGACAAGATTTTCAAAAGTCGTCTGCTGAAATGGTGTCAAAGGTCGTCTATATCAGGAGTAAGGTTTATTAGTATCATTCCATTTAAATAATTGTGCCTTCAAATTTTCTTACTGATTCATTTCACTCAAAGACTTACCTACAGAAATTTTAAAAATGTTAAAAGCAAGATCAGTGTGTACCTCTGCACATTCTTATCAGAATCTTACCTGTCTGGAAACCTCTTTAGAATGATAATGGCCAAAAGCAAATGAAGCATATTTGATCAAAATAATTTATTTTAATTTTAAAATTGCTGAAGGTCCAATTTAGTGGGACGTGGCTCAAATTATTAACTAACTTACAATGTACCCTTTCTCTCATGCATCAAAATTTCAGCACACCACTTTGAAAACATATTGGCAAAAATATGAGACATCTACATAAATGAGAGTTTTTTTTATTAAAAAGAGTTGAAATCATTGTAGCAATAGGAGAAATTTCTCCATGTCTTTCAAAAGTTGTCTGCTGCAGATGCATTAGAAAGCGTCTGCATGCAGGTTAATATTCTAATTAAGTATAGAAATAGTTTACCTGATTCAAAGAATCCAGAATAACGACAATAGGTGATGTATTATGGGACTTATGTAGTTCTAAAAATAGATCTTTTAACTTGACCTTCAATTCATTTTCTGCCAAGTCATCCAAGGTACTAAGGGACTCTGAAAGAAACCATAAAATTAACTATTATAGGACACATGTGTAAATGCTCTAACATAGGACACATATGTAAATGCTCTAACATAGGACACATGTGTAGATGCTCTAACATAGGACACATGTGTAGATGCTCTAACATAGGACACATGTCCAGATGCTCTAACATAGTACACATATGTAAATGCTCTAACATAAGACTCATGTCCAGATGCTCTAATATAGGACACATATGTAGATGCTCTAACATAGGACAAATGTGTAGATGCTCTAATATATGACACATATCCAGATGCTCTAACATAGGACACATATGTAGATGCTCTAACACAGGACATATGTTTAGTTGCTCTAATATAGGACACATATGTAGATGCTCTAACATCGGACAAATATGCGTAGATGCTCTAACATAGGACACATATCCAGATGCTCTAACATAGGACACATGTGTAGATGCTCTAACATAGGACACATATGTAGATGCTCTGACATAGGACACATGTCCAATTGCTCTAACACAGGACACATGTGTAGATGCTCTAACATAGGACACATGGTGACCATGTTTTTGAGCCTCATCAACACGGCTTGAAGGAACCTTGTAGACAGTAAACCAAGAAACATTTCTACAAAATAATTTGGAAATCGGCCAGATACTTTCGGAGAAGAAGATTTTTAAAGTTTTCACTTTAGCCATATAGGGCAAAGATACCCACCCCCAGGCGGCCATGTGTTTCAATCAATCAACATGGCTTGAAGGAATATGATAGAAGGTCACCCAAGGAACATTACTACAACATTATTTGGAAATCAGCCGTATCCTTTTGTAGAAGAAGATTTTTAAAGTTTTCACTATAGCCAAAAAAGGCAAAACAGTTGCACCCTAGCAGGCATGCCATTTTACTAACCAACATGGCTTAGAAGAATCTTATATAGAGTCACCGAGGAACATTTCTATAAAATAAATTGACAGAGAGTCATTTAAGGAATATAATCAAATCGGTCAACCAGTTTGGGAGGAGAAGGGTTTTTAAGTTGTATTCTTTTGGGTGCCATGGAAACCAGAATCTACATGGACCAAGGACATTGCGAGGATGCTTCATGTGAATTTTCATCCCAATTGACCTACTGGTTACAGAATTGAAGATGTTGATACACGAATGACAGACGACGGATCACAATAACTTACCTTTAGCACTTTGTGCTCAGGTGAGCTAACAATATGGCAAAATGAGAAATTGCTCACTATTAGCAATTTAACATTTGCAATAAAGTTTATAAGTTTATTCAATAATTATACTCTTACTTCCAGAGGATTACCAAATATTTGCTTGGATGTTTTCAGTGTAGTATTATACAGATGTGTTATATGTCTGATAGGGCAAAACAATCTCAAAATTTAGACTTTATTTGATGATTCTGCAGCAGACAACATAAGGGATCAAACGAGAAGATTGTTGCCTACCTTTAGTTGCGTCCTTGGACAGAAATGTGATGAAACGTTTCAGTAACAAATACACATCATGACTGTTGCCGGTACTTCCACAGAAGTGATAGAAAACAGATGCACCAGTCTGTAGCGAACAGTGTACACACATGAATAGTAATGGCCAAATCTCTTACAATATCTGTTTGAAATCTTATAAATGAATATTCTGATTTTACCTTGAATTTTTTCTTAAAATCATCCAAGTTGAATAATGATAAATAGCTTACTTAACCCTTTCCCTCATATAGACGCTTTCTGACGCCTCTGCAGCAGACGGCTTTTTGTGAACATAGTGACAAAAGAAAAAATTGCTCAAAACGAGCAATTTCTCCTTTTGACACAATGTTTTCCACTTTTAGTCATAGGTTATCTATTCAATATTCTATTTTTTGACAAAATATGTTTAAAGTCGTCTGCTGCAGAATTGTCATATGAGGGAAAGGGTTAATCCTATGATAATGGAATAAAAGTAAGCTTTCTAATTTATAACTCCACTAAATTTTTATTCAGAAAGTGGGCAAATTACCGGTAGTTCCATTGGCTGTTAACAAATTTAAATCATATACACATCAAATTTTTGTCTCAATGTTACAAAAGTGCATTCATTTACATAATATGTATACTTAATTACAAAGAAAAATTATAACATGAAAGAAAAGTACAATTATGTTGACGTAACTAAGAATAATTTGTTAATGTATAAAAAACAAACAAATGATTTTAGTTATTATTTTACAACAAATTTTGAGAACCTAAAAAGTGTCCATAAAATACAGATGGCATGGTGGTCTGTGACTGTTGTATCTATAAATGATTGGATGCATAAAATACAGATGGCATGGTGGTCTGTGACTGTTGTATCAATCAATGATTGGATGCATAAAATACAGATGGCATGGTGGTCTGTGACTGTTGTATCAATCAATGACTGGATGCATAAAATACAGATGACATGGTGGTCTGTGACTGTTGTATCAATCAATGATTGGATGCATAAAATACAGATGGCATGGTGGTCTGTGACTGTTGTATCAATCAATGATTGGATGCATAAAATACAGATGGCATGGTGGTCTGTGACTGTTGTATCAATCAATGATTGGATGCATAAAATACAGATGGCATGGTGGTCTGTGACTGTTGTATCAATCAATGATTGGATGCATAAAATACAGATGGCATGGTGGTCTGTGACTGTTGTATCAATCAATGATTGGATGCATAAAATACAGATGGCATGGTGGTCTGTGACTGTTGTATCTATAAATGATTGGATGCATAAATGGCACTACTGTTGCACATACAAAAAATAAATTCTGATGTATTATCATAAAATCTTTTTGGAGGAATCTGCATGACTGAGTGGTAAGGGTCGGTGATTTGGAAACAGGTGTCCCAGTGGTCATGGTGGAGTACCCTTGATCAAGGCACATTTCCTAGCCTATTACCGGTTTATTTACACAGGAATCATGAGTAAGTGAACTGTTGCCGTGAGATTATAACTGAGATAATGTTGAAAATGGTGTAAAATCCCAATAAAACAAAACACGAGGGCCATGATGACTCTTGTACTCTTATTAAACTGAGCGGACAACGAAATGATCAATATTTCAATTACTTTTCATGTCAAAAACCAACAGGTGCAACAGATTTGAATATTAATGTTTGGCACAAATTAAACTATAAGGAAAATATTTCAAATCATATTTCAACTTATAATCGCAAAGTAGTTGTATCCTTACAGTCAAAGCTTGCTGCGTAACCCATGCTAACAGAGTTGTCTTTCCATAACCAGGTGGCGAACAGATACACAGGAGCTGGTTACCAGTCTGCATTTTGTCTCCCCAGAACTCAACATCTCCTGTAATGGGCAATTCTTAATCATTTACCTCATGTACAACATAATAAAAGTCTTCTGCTTTGAAAACCTTTAAAGAAATAACCATTTCATCTGAAAAACATTGATTGGTACAATGCTTTCAAAAGGCATCTAATGCAGAGGCAGCAAGTGTCAGCTAAACGATGATTTAAAAACATTTCAGATAATTTTAACCCTTTCTGACGCCTCTGCAGCAGACAGCTTTTTGAAAACATAGTGACAAAAGAAGAAATTGCTCAAAACGAGCAATTTCTCCTTTAGCCACAATGTTTACCACTTTTAGTCATAGGTTATCCATTCAATTATTGGAATTTTTTATTTTTTGACAAAATATGTTAAAAGTCGTCTGCTGCAGAATTGTCGTATGAGGAAAAGGGTTAAAACAAACCAGTTTCTCGTTGAGTATTATCCAGATGAACACAATGGTTTCAAAATTGCCTTCTATTGAATTTAACCATTTACATTATAAGGTAATTTAGTCCCATGTTTCTAACCATCTACAGCATTACCACAAACATGCATTTAAACATACTTTGAAAATATCCAGGCAAATATAATAGAAATTCTCTAGAAATGAAGATATAGTTGTTCAATAGATTTTAAAACATTGTGCCAATGCTTCAAAATAAGTCTGCATTTGGTAAAGGGTTGAGATATTTTCAAACATGAATTACTCGAAAATTTCAAATTCAACCATTTTCTTGATATGATATATCAAATATGTTTTCAAAAGTCATCTGTTTCAGAAGCGTTTATGGTCATCTGTAGGGTTGAGTTAACCCTTTCCCTCAAACAGACACTTTCTGACACCTCTGCGGCAGACGCCTTTTGAAAACATTGTGGCAAAAGAAGAAATTGCTCAAAACGAGCAATTTCTTCTTTTGCCACAATGTTTTCAACTTCTTTAAGTGATAATACTTTAATTTATAGAGATATTCCATACTTTTGTGTAGATGTTCTTAAAGTTGTCTGGTGCAGATTTGTTTCTGGGGAAGGGTTGACTTAAATATTGAAACAACATATTTTCAGCTGGGCCTGGCGATGTGGGGGTCTGACTGTGCCTGCATACCAGTCAAATTACAGTCAACAGAGTCAGCCTGTATGATAACAACACTAAAATTCATCTTCTAACAAAAGTCTTATAGTGTAGCCCCATTTTATGGTATGCCAATATATGCCAGAATATAAGACCTCAAACTGCCAGAAAGTGCACTAACATTAACCCTTTCCCTCATACAGACACTTTCTGACGCCTCTGCAGCAGACAGCTTTTTGAAAACATTGCAACAATGTTTTCCACTTTGAGTTATAGGTTATCTATTCAATTATAGAGATTTACCATTTTTTGACAAAATATGTTCAAAGTCGTCTGCTGCAGAATTGTCGTATGAGGGAAAGGGTTAATACTTACTTGAAAATACATCTTTAGTATCTGGAATTGAAGAAAAGATTTATACTGCATCATAGATATTAGTCATGCTGAGAATCTCCCGAACTCAATATATTCATATATTCACCAACAAAACAACTCAATATATTGATATGTTCAGCAACAAAACAACTCAAATATTGATATATCCACCAACAGAACAACTCAAATATTGATATATAGTTAGATTGACATTTTACCTTTATTGTTGTTTCAAAAACATATATTCCGAAACTGAGAATATTATCCACAACAAATTTATTCATTTTAACATTTTCCAATGATTATCGGCGAGTCTGTTTATAATTATATATAGCAAAGCTATTTATATCGTACACGAGGGTGTATCTTCTCGTGTTTGTACATACATTTATATTTTCGCTAACAAAAAAAATATCCCAATAAATAAAGGTACGTTGCTGAAAAAAGTTGAAAACATTGTGGCAAAAGGAGAAATTGCTCAAAACAAGCAATTTCTCATTTTGCCACAATGTTTTCATTATGCCTGCAGCAGAGACATCAGAAAGCATCTTTATGTGGGAAAGGGTAAAACTTTGGAAAGTCAGGATGACATACCAGCTACAAGAGATATCTGTGCATTGTTATAGTTAAAGAACTAGAAAAGGAATTATGTACAACCCATAGTGCCCACCAGGTGATGGATGTCAAAGGTCAAGGTTAAGATCATAGAGAACCAATTTTGTAACACTACACAACCGCTTCCCAAGATGAATACATGTATTGATACCTTATTTGCAATTTGTAAGTTGTACAGTATAGAAAGTATTAATGTCCTGGACAAAGTTTTTCCATTAAGTGACTCAAAGATCATGGTCAAGGTGACCTAATTTTGGTACATATGATACAACCTCTTTCAAATGTACAAATCTTATTTGCTTTTTTGTAAGTCATACAGTTTGGGGACATAATAACAGGACAATCTTTGCTGGAAGGAAGGCTAGACAGATGAATGAGGTGCAAGCCTAAATTAGGTCTAGAAATTTGGAAACATATTTTATGATAATGGGAAACAACTCAATTTTACGCATGTATTCATTGTGGGACTAATAATGAGCATACATGTACATACCTCCTTCCTGATAATCATCCGTCTGTCCATTTAAAAATGATATCAACATTTCCCCCTCTTTTTTGCGACCTAGAAAGGAGTTTGCCATTTCCTCCATAACCTTTTTTTGAAGCTCTGTCTCTACAATGAAATAGATCTATCTACATACTGAGAATACACATTGAAAAACTATCAGAGAAAGAAATTAAATCTAACAACAACTTCAAGGATTGTAAGTAACATATTCCATTCTACTTTGTCAGGAGTATGTTTTATGTTTCATGTTCATCATCTTCAATAAGTAATATGTTCCATTCTACATGGTCAAGAGTATGTTTAATGTTTCATGTTTATCATCTTCAATAAGTAATATTTTCCAATATGCTTAGTCAGCGGTCTTCAAAAACTTTGAGGATTGTAAGTAACAATTTAATTTGATTTCTACTGAGTCCTGGAAATATCTCTTGTTTATTAACTTTGAGAACTGGAAGATTGTAGGTAACAATTTCAATTCTTCTGAGTCCTGGAAATATTTTACATTTATTAATTTTGTGAACTTGAAGATTGTAGGTAACAGTTTCAATTCTACTGAGTCCTGGAAATATCTCTTGTTTATTAAGTTTGAGAACTGGAAGATTGTAGGTAACAATTTCAATATTACTGGGTCCTGGAAATATCTCTTGTTTATTAACTTTGAGAACTCACTGGAAGATTGAAATTAACAATTTACATTATGCTGAGTGAGTCCTGGATATATATGTTTATTACCTTCAATAACTGGAAGGATTGATGGCATCATTTTATCTTCTGCTCTCCCGGGAAAGTGCTTCAAAATGGCTGCTTTGAAGAATGTTAATACTTGATTAGCAAAGTCATCTAGGTTCACAATATTTACCTGAAACAAATTGGAACATACACCTTGCATTCAGTTTCTGCCTACTAGCTTTGCTTTCATTAGATTCTTCCTAAAGATCCTTAAATTCCTTAAAAAAGGTTTAATTTTTAGACTAAATAAAAACAATAGCCATGGTTAAGCTCACCTAAGTACCCTGGTCATGTATGTTAAAGTGTCCATACATATTACATAAAGAAGTAATTTAATAAATAAAGAGGAACATTGTGTTATATGATAAGAAAGTGGCCGCAATATTTTTCTTAAATTTGGTCAAGGGACCTTGTTTTTGACCCGGATTAACCCATATCCACCCATATCTGGAGTTAAAAATGCAACCTCTAGAATGTCTACAAATTTGTTATTAAAGCTGGGCCTAGTTTTATACCCGACATAACCCATATTTAAACTTGGCCTAGATTAATCAAGACAATCATTCTGAGAAAGTTTCTACCTGCTCAAGTAAAAATAGTGGCCTCTAAAGTGTCCACAAGATTTGGTCTAGTGACCTAATTTTTTACCTGAAATGACCTATAATATATATCATCAAAACAAACAAACTGAAAAGTTTGATGAAGATTAGATAAAAACTGTGGTCTCTAGAGTGTTCACAAGGCAACTATTGAAAATGAAAGACAAGTACATCAAAGGGCCATCATAAAAGCTTATCTTGAGCTCTTCGGAATCGCTCAGGTGAGCTATCAAGAGGACCTAAATGGCCAGTATCACGCCACTGCCATTAGGCAAAAATGAAATTACAATAGCCAAATAAGGAAAATCAGCCCCACCCAATGGCAGCCATGTCTTTCAACTAATCACCATGGCTTGAAAGAATCTGATAGAGGGTCACCAAAGCAACATTTTTGCAACATTATTTGGAAATCTGCAAAATGCTTTAGGAGGAAAAACGTTTTAACTATAGCCATATAATGCAAAACATGGCCCCTTCCTGGGGGCCATGATATTTTACCAATCAACACAGCTCAAAGAATCTGATAGAGGAACACCTAATGAGTATTTCTACAAAACTATTTGTAATTTGCCAGATACTTAAGGAGGAGGAGTAGACTTTTCACTATAGCCTTATTAGGAATACCTGCCCCACCCCTGGCGGCCATATTTTTCTACCATTCCACACTGGTTGCAGGAACCTGATAGAGGTCCGTCTAAGGAACATTTCTACCAACAAAATTGAAAATCTGTCCACTGGTTTGGGAGAAGAACATTTTAAAAGTTTTTTCTTTTGGTTGACATGGAAACAAGAAATCTGCATTGATAAATAAAAATAAAGGAATTTTGGTGAGGACATTGAGGTGATGCTTTCTGTGAAGTTCCATTACTATAAACCCATTGATTATCAAGGAGAAGAAGTTGACGGACGGACAACACATGCCAGACAAAGCGCGATCACAATAACTCACCTTAAACACATCAAGAATTATCTGTGTTAGAGAACAAAGATTGACGAAAGAACTGCCTAATATCATTTTATAGATAAAATTTGCTTTTGCCATGCATTATCAAAACATAAAAATAAACAGCGGTGCTCAATCAGGCGTGACTTGTAAACCTTATCATAACACAACAGGAGAAGCACGAGTAATTTTTGATGCACTCATTTAACCGTTTCCCACATGCAGACGCATTTTAACACAATAGCAGCAGACGACTTTTGAAAAACATTGTGGCCAAAGGTGAAATTGCTCATGATAAGCAATTTCTCCTTTGGACACAATGTTTTCAACTTTATTATGGAATGATATTGATATTACAATATACTCACTCTCTGTTTATTTTGGAGGGAGATCACTCCATCCACCTCACAATCATATCTATATATCTGTTGTGAAAACTTTGTTTCAAGCTTCTTCTTCAACTCCTATAAAATAGATATCCAACAACTATTTAACCATTTCACATCTAACCCTTTCCCTCATAAAGACGCTTTCTGACGCCTCGGCAGCAGACAGCTTTTTGAAAACATAGTGACAAAAGAAGAAATTGCTCAAAATGAGCAATTTCTTCTTTTGACACATTGTTTTCCACTTTTTGTCATAAGTTATCCATCCAATTAAAGACATTTTCTATTTTTTGACAAAATATGTTCAAAGTCGTCTGCTGCAAAATTAGTGTATGAAGGAATGGGTTAAACATTTTTGCAGCAGACAAATTTGAAAAAATCTAACCAAAATATGGAAAATTCTATAAAGAAAGCATAACCATTGAATGGAGTTTAAAAAGATTGTGGCAAAAGGAGAAATTGCGATCAATTTCGTCTTATTCCACAATTTTTGCAAAGATGGTCTGCTGCAGATGCATCAATATGCTTTAAGTTGTGTCATAATGCATTATCCTATCTTATTCCGAAATTTAAAACATTTAAATGTTTGTCAGTTATATCACCTTCAGAGTCTCTGGCTCATTCATTCAAATGATTGACAGAAGTCATTGTTAGTATCGCTTTAAACTAATGGGCTGAAGCAATAGAGTTTAGATACGAGTTACACAGGAAACACATCGTTAAGTGAACCGGCATCTGTAATATAACTAAAACATGTGAATACTCTGTATAAATGAAAAAAACAATTAATAAATGAAGTTGAAAACAGCGTGGCAAAAGGAGAGTCTGGCCATTATAGGTAAAGATATGGAACATCTTTATAGATACAATGTATTAAAAACTTGTCGCCGTCTGCAAGTGGAAAGGTTATTTTTCTCAACTATCAATATCGGGTATAAAGTTACAATATCTCCTTTTCTCAAAGTATTTTGACATCTGCATAAAATAAAAAAATTCTTATGTTTAAAATTTCAGATATAGCTGATTTTAAAGCTTTCCACATACAACAAATTTGCAGCAGACGACTTTGAAAACATCATGGCAATATTAATAAATGTTAACTCTTTCCCACATACAGAAAATCTGCAGTAGACGACTATGAAAACATCCAGAAAAATTACTATAAATAAAAGGATACTTTTTGGTAGTAGAGTTGAAAACATTGTGGCAAAAGGGGAAATTGCTCATTAAGAGCAATTTCTCCTTTTGCCACAATATTTTCAAGATTCGTCAGCTGCTAGGATTTTAGAATGCGTCTGTATGTGGGAAAGGGTAAACATATCACTTCATGTAAACAATTAAGTTCATTGATACCTTTAGATGATGTCCACTCAACTCATCTTGATCCTGAAAACGAGGTAACTTCTCAGCTGGCACTTGGTTTACTACATTGGAGTTTCGTAACATGAACAAGGCATTCTGGCTATTCACCCTGTAAACAATCAAGTGAGAAGTTTTCATGTTTTAACTCTTCCTTAAATACAACAAATCTGCAGCAGAAGACTTTGAATACATATTGGAATAGATATGGCAAATCTGTTTAAATGTAAGTATATTACTGAAATGAGTTGAAAAATTGTGACAAAAGGAATTTTTGCTCATTCTTCAAAAGTCGTCTGCTGCAGAGGCGTCAGAAAGTATTTATATGTGTGGAAGGGTTAACCCTTTCCCGCATACGACAATTCTGCAGCAGACGACTTTGAATGTATTTTGTCAAAACATAGAAAATCTCCATAATTGAATGGATAACCTATGACAAAAAGTGGAAAACATTGTGACAAAAGGAGAAATTTCACTATGTTTTCAAAAAGCTGTCTGCTGCAGAGGCGTCAAAAAGTATCTATATGAGGGAAAGGGTTAAATAAGTCAATGTCCATTGTGAGTATCTCATGGTAAACATGTATAACTTGATAAACGTTTATAAGAATTTCAAAACAAAATTAGGATCACTGGAAGTTTAATTACCGGTAATTAATCCTTTAACCCGTTTCCTTTATATGACAAATCTGCAGCAGATGACTTTGAACATATTTGGTCAAAAAATGGAAAATCTCTATAATTGAATGGATAACCTATAACTAAAAGTGGAAAACATTGTGTCAAAAGGAGAAATTGCTTGGTTTGAGCAATTTCTTCTTTTGTCACTATGTTCTCAAAAAACCGTCTGCTGCTGAGGCGTCAGAAAGTGTCAATGTGATGGAAAGGGTTAATAAATCTGTAGAGGCAGACAATTTTTTAATACATTGTGGAAGACGGAAAAATTGCTCACAATGTTTTCAACACTTTTCTATGAGACTACTCCCTTTCATAGAGATGTTCCATATGTGTGTCTAGATGTATTCTAGGGAGTCTGCTGCAGATTTGTTGTATGTGGGAAAAGTATAAATTTTACATGTTTTTTGTTGATCCTAAATTGTTTTAAAATGTCTTCTGAACTACAGAACAAACTAACTAATATGTTTTAATAGATGAGCAATAACTCTTTGACCAACAAGATTTATTAATGTTGTCAAAGTGAAAACATTTCTCTCAACCAAGTAAAGCTTTAACACATGTCAAGATGCAGATTCATTTTGACGCATCTGCAGCAGACGTCTTTTTTAAAAACGATTTTGACAATAATATATTGGAAAACTATATCAAAGTATAGGTATTGAATAGATTAGAAAACATTGGTGTAAATGTTTTCTTTATTAGAAATTATTCCTTTCACCACAATGTTTTGAAAAGATGTCTACAAGTGGGAAACGCTTTTTTTTAGTCAATACATTCTATTGAATGTTTTAAGTATAACAAGTTTACCTGTAGGCCCCATGTATGATTTCCATTGATGTAATGGAAGTGTTTGGTACCCAGGAGTATTTTTCTTTCATATCATTTGGAATGTCATTGTCAGTCGGGATCCAGCCATACCTGTAGTAATAGTAAAAAGTGTAAGGGTATAATCAGAGCTTAGATGTAGTAAAATGAACCTTTCAACATTTAATAAATCACACATCAATTGAATCACAGTCAGACATTTAATTAACCCTTTCCCTCAGACACCAATTCTGCAGCAGACGACTTTGAACATATTTTGTCAAAAAATAGATAATCTCTATAATTGAATGGATAACCTATGACTAAAAGTGGAAAACAAATATTGTGGCAAAAGGAGAAATTGCTCGTTTTGAGCATTTTTTTTCTTTTGTCACTATATTTTCAAAAAGCTGTCTGCGAGTCGGCGTCAGAAAGCGTCTATATGAGGGAAAGAGTTAACTTATAATCTTTGTTCCTTCTTCTCCTTATCATCATTATCATTATCTTCTTCTAATTATTTTACTTCTTTGTAGTATTGAACAAAAATGCAAAAATATTGAAATGCACGGTACATAACAATTTAAAGTAAAATTAAACCTTTAAATGTAAATGTTCATTATTGTATGTATTGTATAAGATTATACTTGTGTGAAATAAATAAAAACAACAACAACAGAAGCATTTGCCTCTAGTGTTCTCTAAGATCAGACCATACATTCTTATAGTTTTATCAGTGTTTACACTTTTTCCTAGAAGAGTTTTGGTTGTTCCATGGATTTGTTAGCAAAGCCATGTAGATCCTCCATAGATTGTGCTTATTTATGCACAGGCTAGATCATCACTCGCAATATAAATGCCTAAAAGCCTATATTCCAGCATGGAGGCTCATTTATGTTTTTATTAGACATATTAAGTAGTTCATCTGAAAAAAGATACAAAGCGCCTTACCACATAGAACAAATCTGCAGCAAAAATATCTATAAATGAAAATGTAATTAATGAAAAGAGTCGAACATATTGAGGCAAGAGGAGGAATGCTAATCATCATGAGTAATATTCCTTTAAGTACAATTTGTTCATAAGTTGTCTGCCACAGAGGAGTCAGAAAAGTCAACATGTGAGAAAGGGTTAAATGAAAGCATAATGATGAGAGTTGAAAACATTGCTGCAAACAGAAAAATCTGCTTCAAAAAATTCAAAATGTGTCTACATGTGGAAAAGGGATACACCTCCATCCCATTTATCAGAAGAGCAAACACAGTACACTTATTACTATCATGAGTGCAATCTATTACCCCTGTGGCATACTTATATTCGATCTGACAACACCACATAAACGGTCTTCTCAACCCTTTCCCTCATACAACAATTTTGCAGCACTTTGAACATATTTTGTCAAAAAATAGAAAATCTCTATAATTGAATGGATAACCCATGACTAAAATGGGAAAACATTGTGGCAAAAGGAGAATTTGCTCGCTTTGAGCAATTTCTTCTTTTGTCACTTTGTTTTCAAAAAGCCGTCTGCTGCAGAGGCGTCAGAAAGCGTCTATAAGACTATATCGACTATTATATATTCAAATATTCAATGAGTTGGTTCTCAATTCTTTGACAATGGAATAGCATGTAATAACCAACGCTGAGCCATCGCCGCTTCTCTATCTTGTTTATTTATATGGGTTATCTCCCCTGTTGATAATTAACAATTTTGTAGGGTACAATTTAAATTGGCTGATCAAAGGTCAATCTGAGACACATTTTTATAGATATATATGAGCTTTAGGTACTGCAGCAAAGTATAGGTCTTGTTTTGATGAGATTCTTATGGCAAGCTAGAAACAGTCAAATTTCAATGAGCAATGAACATCAATAAGTTCTCTGTTCACCTTTCTTTATTTGAAATTGCAATACAATGTACAAACAAAAAAGAAACATTTTATTTATATTTATTTACATGTACACAGTATTCAACTTTCCATACCATGAAATATAAGAGCCAGGTAGTTTTAGAGTCTCTTTGCCAACTGTGATGACTCAGAATAGCCTGTGCATCAACAGTCTCACCGAAACTTACAATGCCAAGTACTTTTGACTCAAATCTAAGAGTGAAATCCGACAATTTTTATGCTTACGCATAACTTTAACCTTTCCAACTTTGCAAACTGTGAAGACTCAGAATAGCCTGTGCATCAACAGTCTCACCGAAGCCTACAATGCCAAGTACTTTTGACTCAAATCTAAGAGTGAAATCAGACAAGTTTCATGCTTAGGCGTAACTTTAATCTTTCCACTTTTGCAAACTGTGAAGACTCAGAATAGCCTGTGCATCAACAGTCTCACCGAAACCTTGAATGTGAAATCAGACAAGTTTCATGCTTAGGCGAAACTTTAATCTTTCCACTTTTGCAAGACTCAGAATAGCCTGTGCATCAACAGTCTCACCGAAACCTAGAATGTGAAATCAGACAAGTTTCATGCTTAGGCGTAACTTTAATCTTTCCACTTTTGCAAGACTCAGAATAGCCTGTGCATCAACAGTCTCACCGAAGCCTACAATGCCAAGTACTTTTGACTCAAATCTAAGAGTGAAATCAGACAAGTTTCATGCTTAGGCGTAACTTTAATTTTTCCACTTTTGCAAACTGTGATGACTCAGAATAGCCTGTGCATTAACAGTCTCACCAAAGCCTACAATGTCCAAGTACTTTTGACTCGAATTTAAGAGTGAAATCTGACAAATTTTATGCTTAGGCGTAACTTTTCCACTTGCTGACACATTGAAACTTTTAATTCTTGCCCACAAGCAGACACATTTTTGAAAACATTATAGCAAAAGAAGAAATTGCTTGTTATGAACATAAAAGTTGTCTGCATTAGTAACTAGAAAACATCTGCATAAATGTATAAAACTGCCCAAAACAACCCCCCCACATACCCCCCAAAAATACTGGTTAAACTGTTAACAGACCTTGACCTTTGACCTCGGTCAGTGAAACATTAACTTCTCAACTGTGACCTTGACCTTTATCTTAGAATGGTGAAACATGAACTCATCCGAGATCCCTTGATACAGACTCTTTGTATTAAGTATGAAGGAATTCGACCAACAAAAGAAAGTGCAAGAGCGATGACGTTGCTCTGTATCCTGTTGTTTTATAGCCACTGTGACCTTGCCATTTGACCTATGTAGGTGACATGTGAACTTGTCAAAGCTCCATTGACACTTAGTCTTTCTATGGAGTGTGAATAAATTTGACCAACAAACAAAAGTGCTAGAGCTATGACGTTATTGTCAGACCGACAACCCCAATATGATCCCCTGCCCCCCAAACATTTTAATGATGGGAGCATAAAAAAGGTAAATGTGACTCAACTGTACCTTTCGCCTAACATGTTCAAGAAGAAGGGCTGTCCCTGTGTTTCTTGCAAACAACGATCAAGTTCCTCCATACACATTGTAATAGTCTCTGAGGTTGGCGTGTCTTTTGGAACACCCCATCGTAGATCACAGTCTATGAGATAGAGCTGTCGGTAACGGCACCATTCTCGTAACTCCGGAAACACCTACAAATAGACACATAAGGACCTTAAAACATTGAACCTAGCTAAAACATAATAATCTTCACTCATAAGTTCACTTTAACCCTTTCCCACATACAGCAAATCTGCAGCAGACAACTTTGAAAACCTATATCTCAATAAATAAAAGTTTAATTCTTAAAATGTCACAATGTTTTCAAAAGACGTCTGCTGCAGATGCGTCAAAATGCGTCTATACATGGAAAAGGGTTAACTCTTTCATACAAGCAGACTACTTCAGTGCATTAGTAATAGACTACCTTTGAAAATATTGTCGAAAAGGACAAATAGCTTGTAATGAGCAATTTGTCCTTTTGCTATTATGTTTTCTACCCTGTTCTTATCTGGTAATTTTGCTATTATGTTTTCTACCCTGTTCTTCTCTGGTAGTTTTGCTATTATGTTTTCTACCCTGTTCTTCTCTGGTAATTTTGCTATTATGTTTTCTACCTTGTTCTACAATGGTAATTTTGCTATTATGTTTTCTACTCTGTTCTACAATTGGTAATTTTGCTATTATGTTTTCTACTCTGTTCTACAATTGGTAATTTTGCTATTATGCTTTCTACTCTGTTCTGCAATTGGTAATTTTGCCATTATGTTTTCTACTCTGTTCTACAATTGGTAATTTTGCCATTATGTTTTCTACTCTGTTCTACAATAGTTATTTTGCTATTATGTTTTCTACTCTGTTCTACAATGGTAATTTTGCTTTTACAGATTTCTAACATCCTCCACAGATGTTTTCAGAGATATCTGCTGCAGATTTGTTGTGGAAAAGGATTTTTATTTATTAAACAACATGCAACAAAAAGCTTTATGAGCTTCAATTTTGTTCTCACTGAAAATAGTACAGAACTGATGTCTTTTGTGGAAAATCTTATAAAGGTAGTACAGACAATTATTTTGTAAAAAAGCTTGAACCTTTTCAGACATGTAACAAATCTGCAGTAGACGACCTGGAAAATATCCCAAGCATCCCAAGCAAAAATATAGTCAATCTCTATAAATGTTACTATATTTAGTGAATAAATTTGAAAACATGTATCAATCTGAAAAATTGCTATTCATCAACAATTTCTCCTTTTGTAACAATGTTTTCACATTTCATTTGCTGCACATAATTGCAGACTACCATTAAAACCAATGTGGCAAAAGGGGAACATTTCAATTGCAATGAATATTTCAATGACCAACTCTATAAAACAACTCCTTTTACAAATTCATTTGCTTTAAAAGCATAAAAGTTGTCTGTTTCAAAGTCATGGATATTTTAATTGAAAGCTTTTAGACTAATACGTTTCTAATCAATGCATTGTCAGAACAGATAATGCACCATTTAGAGAAGTTTAACCCTTTCCCACATACAACAATTCTGCAGCAGATGACTTTGAACATATTTTGTCAAAGAATAGAAAATCTCTATAATTGAAAGTGACTAATTCTATTACTAACAAGAGGGCCATGAGGCCCTGGAATCGCTCACCTGAGAATGGGCTATTTAAAACATAACTCTTTCAGCACCAATGGCAATATCATGAAGATAAATTTCTGACAAAAATGTGGCTTCCAGAGTGTTAACAAGATTTTTCTTAAATTTGGACTAGTGACCTAGTTTTTGACCAGACATGACCTATATTCGTACATGGCCTAGATATCGTCAAGACAAACTTTCCGATAAAGTTTCAACATGCTCAAATTTAAAATGTGGCTTCGAGAGTGTTAACCAGATTTTTCTTAAATTTGGCCTAGTGACCTAGTTTTTGACCGGACATGACCCATATTTGAACTTGGCATAGAAATCATCAAGACAAACTTTCTGACAAAGTTTCAACATGCTCAAGCCAAAAATGTGGCTTCCAGAGTGTTAACAAGATTTCCCTTCAATTTGGCCTAGTAACCTAGTTTTTAACTGGACAAGACCCATATTCAAACTTGGCCTAGATATCATCAAGACAAACTTTCTGACAAAGTTTCAACATGCTCAAGCCAAAAATGTGGCTTCCAGAGTGTTAACAAGATTTCCCTTCAATTTGGCTTAGTAACCTAGTTTTTGACCCGACATGACCTATATTCGAACTTGGCCTAGATATCACTAAGACAAACATTCTGACAAAGTTTCAACATGCTCAAGCCAAAAATGCGGCTTCAAGAGTGTTAACAAGATTTTCCTTAAATTGAGCCTAGTGACCTAGTTTTTGACCCGACATGACCCAGTTTCGAACTTGGCCTAGATTTGATTGAGATATATGTTCTGATAAACTTTCATAAAGATTTGATGCAAAATGTTGCCTCTAGAGTGTTAACAAGCAAATGTTGACGACGGACGACGAACGACGAACGACGGACAAAAGGCGATCACAAAAACTCACCTTGAGCTCTGGTGAACTAAAAATGGAAAACATTGTGACAAAAGGAGAAATTGCTCGTTTTGAGCAATTTCTTCTTTTGTCACTATGTCTTCAAAAAGCCGTCAGCTGAAGAGGCGTCAGAGAGCGTCTATATGAGGGAAAGGGTTAAAAAAAGACATAGATAATTAATGAGAACACTTCATATCTGTCTACAAATGTTCACTTAACTCCTCTTTCATGTAACAAATCTGAAACAACGCTAATTTAAAAACATGAAGACAAACAAGAGCTGTCGGAGGACAGCGCGGTCGACTATTCCACCACTTATTTAAGTTACTGAGATAATGGACTCTAATGTAGTTGCATGCAAAACATTAACCACAATTTCTTAGTGGGTGATAATTTGCATTATATGCTGGATAGTGTTATTTAACATGATTATTTTCATAGGTGTGATGGTTAGAAAGGGTTGTATAACCTTTCAATGGAATGCATCAAGTAGTTACTAAGATATTGACTCTTAATGTAGTTTAACGCAAACCTTTAACCATAATTTCTAAGTAAAAAAACGGCAACAATTTGCACCATATACAGGATAGAGTTATCTTAATTGGTTGTGTTTATAGTTGTGCAATTGGGAAAGGTTGTATAAAGTTTCAATGCAATTTTTCAAGTTGTAACTGAGATTACACTCTAAATGTAGTTGCAAAACTTTAACCAGAATTTCTAAGTCCAAAAAGGTCCATAACTTGCATAAAATGCTGGATAGAGTAATCATACTTGATTGTTTACATAGATGTGATGGTTGGTAAGGGCTGTATAAAGTTTCAATGCAATGCATCAAGTAGTTTACTAAGAGATGGTCTCTTTATGTAGTTGCATGCAAAACTTTAACCAGAATTTCTAAGTCCAAAAAGGCCATAACTTGCATAAAATGCAGGATAGAGTTATCATACTTGATAATCTACACAAGTGTGATAGTTGGGTAGGGTTGTAGAAAGTTTCAATGCAATGCATCAAGTATTTACTGAGACATGGACTCTTAATTTAGTTGCACTCAAAACTTTAACCAGAATTTCTAAGAAAAAAAAGGACCATAACTTGCATAAAATGCAGAATAGAGTTATCATACTTGATAATATACACAGGTGTAATAGTTGGGTAGGGTTGTAGAAAGTTTCAATGCAATGCATCAAGTAAATACTGAGATATGGACTCTTAATTTAGTTGCACGCAAAACTTTAACCAGAATTTCTAAGTAAAAAAAGGGCTATAACTTGCATAAAATGCAGGATAGAGTTATCTAACTTGATAATCTACATAGGTGTGATAGTTGGGTAGGGTTGTATAAAGGTTCAATGCAATGCATCAAGTATATACTGAGATATGGACTCTTAATTTAGTTGCACGCAAAACTTTAACCAGAATTTCTAAGTAAATAAAGGGCCATAACTTGCATAAAGTGCAGGATAGAGTTATCTTACTTGATAATCTACATAGGTGTGATAGTTGGGTAGAGTTGTAAAAAGTTTCAATGCAATGCATCAAGTAAATACTGAGATATGGACTCTTAATTTAGTTGCACGCAAAACTTTAACCAGAATTTCTAAGTAAAAAAAGGGCCATAACTTTCATAAAGTGCAGGATAGAGTTATCTTACTTGATAATCTACATAGGTGGGCAAGTTGGGTAGGGTTGTAGACAGTTTCAATGCAATGCATCAAGTAAATACTGAGATATGGACTCTTACTTTAGTTGCACGCAAAACTTTAACCAGAATTTCTAAGTAAAAAAGGGCCATAACTTGCATAAAATGCAGGACAGAGTTATCTAACTTGATAATCTACATTGGTGTGATAGTTTGGTAGGGTTGTAGAAAGTTTCAATGCAATACATGTAGTATTTTAGAACTTGCATGCAAAACCTTAACCAAAGTGTGACGTGGACGCCGACGCCGACGACGACGCCGACGCCGACGCCGACGCCAGGGTGAGTAGTATAGCTCTCATATTCTTCGAATAGTCGAGCTAAAAATGGAAAATTTCTACAATTGATCATATAATTATAGAATACAGTAAAAACTGCTTGTGATGAGCTATCTCATCTTTTGTTTTGCCAAGTTGTTTTCAACAGTCGTCCCCAATACATACATGTACATCAAAATGTGTGGACTTTCCCACATACAAACAATCTGCAACCATGGCAACAACTTTAAAAACATCTGCACAAAAATTTGAAAATCTCTATAAAATAACGTTGAACTATTGGGAATTAACGCCTTTCTCTAATACCGCTAAACGTTTGACTCTACTACCTCAAATGATTTCCTTTTTCCTTTTCCAATAACATTTACAATTCTTTATGACATATATACTCCAAATCTTTTTAAATCAGACAACTCAGAACATATGAAAGCAGGCAGTTCATGTATTAATCATTTTCAACATACAAAAATTCTGCAGCAGACGACTTTTTTGTCAAAAAATAGAAAATCTCTATAATTGAATGGATAACCTATGACTAAAAGTGGAAAACAATTGTGGCAGATAACTTTTAACCTAGTTTTTTATCCTGACATGACCTATATTCAATCTTAGCTAGAAATCAGCCAGAAAAACAAACTGAATAAGTTTCATGAAGATTGGATGATATTAGTGGCCTCTAGAGTGTTAACAAGTGAATTGTTGATGACGAACGACGGACAAAAGTTATCACAACAAGAGGGCCATGATGGCCCTGGAATCGCTCACCTGATTTTTTATTTTTTTTACTTTAGCTATATAAGCCCCGCCCCCTGGCGGCCATAGTTTCCGACCAATCAACTTGGCTTGAAGGAATCTGATAGAGGGTCACCCTAGGAACATTCCTACACAATTATTTGAAAATCGGCTGGACACTTTTGGAGAAGATTTTTTTAAGTTTTCACAATAGCCATATAAGGCAAAATAGACCCCCCCCCCCCCGGCGTCCATGTTTTTTTACCAATCAACATGGCTTGAAGGAATTTGATAGATGGTCATCCAAGGAACATTTCTACAAAATTATTTGAAAATCGGCCTGACACATTCGGAGGAGAAGATTTTTTAAGTTGTACATATATGTGTATAAGGCAAAATAGCCGCGCCCCCTGGCGGCCATGTTTTTTGACCAATCAACATGGCTTGAAGGAATCTGATAGAGGGTCATCCAATGAGCATTTCTACAAAATTATTTGAAAATCTGCCAACCAGTTTGGGAGAAGAAGATTTTTTAAGTTTTCACTATAGCCATATAAGGCAAAAGAGCCCCGCCCCCCTGGCAGCCATGTTTTTCGACAAATCAACATGGCTTGAAGGAATCTGACAGAGGATCATCCAAGGAACATTTCTATAAAATTATTTGCAAATCTGCCAACCAGTTTGGGAGAAGAAGAATTTTTATTTTTTTTTCATTTCGTTGCCATGGAAACCAGAATTATGCATGGATCCCAAAAATTTGAAGGATATCTGGTGAGGTCATTGAGAGGATGCTTTCTGTGAAGTTTCATTCCAATTGACCCACTGGTTACTGAGGAGAAGAAGTTGACGGACGACGCACGATGGACGCCGGACAAAAGGCGATCACAATAACTCACCTTGAGCAAAGCTCAGGTGAGCTAAAAACTCACTCTGAGTACTTTTTGCTCCGCCGTGTGCTAAAAGGTGATACCATTGGTTCATAGTAGTAAATTTTAGCATTGAGGCTTGAGTGTAAAGAGTTCTTCTAAATCAAGGCTTAACCTTTTCCCTCATACGACAATTCTGCAGCAGACAACTTTGAACATATTTCGTCAAAAAGTAGAAAAATCTCTATAATTGAATGGATAACCTATGACTTAAAGTGGAAAACATTGTGGCAAAAGGAGAAATTGCTCGTTCTGAGCAATTTCTTCTTTTGTCACTATGTTTTCAAAAAGCCGTCTGCTGCAGAGGAGTCAGAAAGCGTCTATATGAGGGAAAGGGTTAACAGGCCATACTATACCTTTTTCACTAGAATTTCTCTCTCGCAGTAAAAGTCAGTGAAGGTTGATGAAACAAATAGTCTAACAGTCTGCCAGCCATTCTTGTCTATGACCTTGAACTTTGTGTTATCATGGTGATCATATTGAAATTCTATATTTTCCCAGCATTCTTTAACTGTGTTTATTATTTCCTGTTTTATCTTGCTGTCTCCCTCATCTTCCTCAACTAGGCCTTGTTGTGAATCATTCAACTGTAAAATTAATGTAATCAGTGTTAACCCTTTCCCTCATACAACAATTCTGCAGCAGACAACTTTGAATATATTTTGTCAAAATATAGAAAATCTCTACAATTGAATGGAAAACCTATGACTAGAAGTGGAAAACATTGTCACTATGTTTTTAAAAAAGCTGTCTGCTGCAGAGGCGTCAGAAAGCGTCTATATGAGGGAAAGGGTTAACCTTTTCCCACATATAACAAATGAAATCTGCAGCAGACGACTTTGAAAACATAGAGACAAAAATATTGAATACCTATGAATATTAAAAGTTTAATTATTAGATATTTGAAAACATTGTGGCAAAAGGTAAAACTGCAAATATTAAATGAGCAATTTCTCCTTTTGCCACAGTGTTTTTAAAAGTCGTCTGCTGCTGAAGCATCAGACAGTATCTGTATGTGGGAAAAGATTAATTAAATAAAATTATTTCATTGATACAGGAGACACAAGAGGTCACCATGTTTTCAAATCTAAATTTGAAAACATTGTGGAAAAAGTTGAAATCTCTCATTATGAGCAATTTCTCCTTTGGGCAAAATTATTTCAAAAGTTCTTTGCTGCAGAGGTGTCAGAGAGCATCTATATGTGGGAAAGGGTTAAATATAACCATCTCTTTGATACAGAAGATAATAGAGGTCACCATGTTTTCAACTCTATTCATTCATTATACAATCATTCATGAATATAGATTGAGTTCCTTTGTTTTGGACTACCTTGGTCATTACAGTTGCTAAAATTACCAACAAGTTTGATCCTTATGGACAATATAGAGGCACTTAGATTAAGTAGAAAATCTGATAGAATCATTAACTTTTCAAGACTCACTTTTCTTTACTGGTACATTTTCATGCAAGACCAGAAATCAAAAAGTGTCACTAAAATGTGTTATTCAAAGTCTGAGAGTTATCCTGGCTGCAAATCCAACAAACTACTTAACCCAAGTATAGTAATACTTAAAATTAAAAAACAAATATGAACACCTTCTACCACCATTCATGTTTTACAAAATATTGAAGTAATAGACTTGACATAAATAGTTACCTTAATTGCTGACTAACAATACGTGTCAAGAAATGAGATCTTTAGGCATTTTTATTTGGGAAACAAAAATAATGGAATATGCTTTAATTAACCCTTTCCCTCATATAGACGCTTTCTGACGCCTCTACAGCAGACGGCTTTTTGAAACATAGTGACAAAAGAAGAAATTGCTCAAAATGAGCAATTTCTCCTTTTGCTACATTGGTTTCCTCTTTTCGTCATAGGTTATCCATTAATTATAGAGATTTTCAATTTGTTGACAAAATATGTCAAAGTTGTCTGCTGCAGTATTGTCGTATGAGGGAAAGGGTTAAAGTATTTAAGTAGTAAGGTTGTTGGAATTTGACCTGGTCATAGTTAGAGCCTATCAAATGACCAAAAGGGCAAAATAAAATGTCCATGCAATAGTAAACAAAATAGAGAGAGATACTTTGTTAAACATTATTGTTTTAATTTTTTAAGTTTATAAAAGGAGCATAATTTTTCAACACTTTAAATTGCCACATAAAAACAAATCTGCAGCAGACGACTTTAGAAATGTCTAAATATAGAAAATAATGAACACTTCTATTAATGAAAGTGTTTACCCTTCCCCTCATACGACAATTCTGCAGCAGACGACTTTGAACGTATTTTGTCAAAAAATAGAAAATCTCTATAATTGAATGGATAACCTATGACTAAAAGTGGAAAACATAGTGGCAAAAGGAGAAATTGCACGTTCTGTGCAATTTCTTCTTTTGTCACTATGTTTTCAAAACGCCGTCTGCTTTAACCCTTTCCCTCATACGACAATTCTGGCAGCAGACGACTTTGAACATATTTTGTCAAAAAATAGATAATCTCTATTATTGAATGGATAACCTATGACTAAAAGTGGAAAACATAGTGGCAAAAGGAGAAATTGCTCGTTTTGAGCAATTTCTACATTTGTCACTATGTTTTCATAAAGCCGTCTGCTGCAGAGGCGTCAGAAAGCGTCTATATGAGGGAAAGGGTTAAAAGCATACTGGCAAAAGGAGAAACTGCTCACCTGTGGAAAAAATTTCTCCATTTGACACAATGTTTTGAACTCTATTCATTAATCGTACCTTCATTTATAGATATTTTACATATTTTCCCCTTTTATGTTTTCATAGTCGTCTGCTTGCAGATTTGTTGCATGATGGAAAGGATTAAACACATTATAATTTGATGAATGAAGATATCTGGATCAGGTTAACCCTTTCCCTCATACGACAAATCTGCAGCGGACGACTTTGAACATATTTTGTCAAAAATAAGAACATCTCCATAATTGAATGGATAACCTATGATTAAAAGTGGAAAACATTGTGGCGAAAGGAGAAATTGCTTGTTTTGAGCAATCTGCTGCAGAGTCATCAGAAAGCGTCTATATGCAGTGAAGGGTTAATTTAGTCAATAAATAATTTCAAATTTCAATACGCTTAATAAACACGCAAACCAAATGTACTTGGTCATTTAACCCATTCCCACATACAACAAATCTGAAGCAGACGACTTTGAAATCATACCAGAAAACAATTGGAAACACCCTTTTAAAATGAAAGTACAATAATTGAATAGAGTTGAAAAAATGGTGACAAAAGGAGAAATTGCTGGTTTTGAGCAATTTTTTCTTTTGTCGCCATGCTCTTAAAAAGCCGCCTGCTGCAGAGGTGTCAGAAAGCAGCGGCTATTTGAGGAAAAGCTTTAAAGGAATCATCTAAACTACAACAAAGGGTATGATTTGGTAATAAGAGACATTTTAAGGAGAAAAAAACAAAAAAATTATCTAGAGCTTGGAACAAACAGTTTAACCCCTTTCCTACATACAACACATCTGCTGCAGACGACCTTGAAAACATCTAGTCAAAACTTCACAAAAATCTCAACAAATGAATGTACATAATATTATATAAGTATTGAACAGAGTTGAAAACACAGTGTCCAAAGGAAAATTATATATTATGAATGAGCAGTTTGTTTCACAAAGTTGTCTGCCATAAAGGTGTCAAAATGTGTCTGCATATGTTAACAATCGCTAATTAGAACTCACCAAAGATAGATTGGACAAACTTCTTGTATAAACTGTATCTGTAACATCTTTAAGTCCATTTTTAAACTGTCTATACATCCTCTACGTCCAAAGAGAAACTATTTTCGACTTGAATCTCCTGTTCAATCTACTCATGAAATGCCACCAGTCCCCCTTTAGCTAAAGCTCTGTTGTTTAGAAGCTAAAAGACAAACAGCATTTCCCTTTCCCACATATGGCAAATCTGCAGCAGATGATCTTGAGAACAGTTTAGGGCGAATATGGAAAATCTCTATAAAAGAAAATATACATATTTAAAAGCATAGAAAGTATTGTGGCAAATGGAGTAATTGTTCTTTAAGAGCAGTTTCTCATATTCCCACAACATTTTTTAAAGTTGATTGCTGTGAATGCATAAAATTAAGTACTGTATTCATTTGAGAAAGGGTTAACCCTTTCCCTCATATGAAAATTCTGCAGCAGACGACTTTGAACACATTTTTTAAAAAAATGGAAAATCTCTATAAATGAATGGATAACTTATGACTAAAAGTGGAAAATATTGTGGGCTAAAGGAGAAATTGCTTGTTTTGAGCAATTTCTTCTTTTGTCACTATGTTTTCAAAAAGCTGTTTGCTGCAGAGGGATGAGAAAGCGTCTACATGAGGGAAAGGGTTAAAAATAAACATTTTAAAAAGTCTATTGTGAACATGTTAGTCTTTATCAGTGTGTCATTAAATTAAATAAAGCTTTTCATATTATTAAATGAGTTGAACCTTTTCCCTTATATATAAATGTTATAGCTGAACACTTCAGAAAACATTACGGAAATAGAAAGAAAGTCTCAAAAACAACCATTTTTAAAATTGTTTTCAATTTTCAAGATATCACAATTTCTTCCTTTCATATATTCATTTGGAAGCATTGAAGCCATTCAACTAAAAAAAAACATATTTTGATGACTTTTGATAAAATTGTACTAAATGGAGACACAGTGAGAAATTACCTTTTTTCACCTTTTTCTACAATGTTTTTCAATAATTATGTTTTAATGAAAAGAGATTTCCCATATTTCAGCCTAAATATGTTGTAGAAGTCTGCTGTAGATCTATTGCATGTGTTAAAGGGTTAAAACAAACACTTGAATCTATAAGAATAATATATATATTGTATTTATTGTCAATGGCAGCATTGATAAGATATGGTATTTATTTTCAATGGCCATATATAAAGATAAAGAAAATATTAACATTTTTTTAAACACCTGCATTTACCAAATATAATTCAAGTTTGAGCATTGAGGTGATCTTCTTCTGGGCCTTTAATTTATTGTATATTTTAACCCTTTCCCACATGCGTAAATTCATGATGATCTATTTCTTCGTTTACAACATTGTTTACACCTGTTTTCACCTTGATTCCATACTATTAATTATAAAGACTTTTCATATTTTTTGACATTATGTGTTTAGTTATCTGCTCCCAATTTGTTGTATGAAGGAAAGGGTTAAAGTACACAGTTCAACTTTAAAAACCTTAAGATGGGTACCACTAAAGGTACAAGTTTGGTTGGAATTGGTTAACCCTTTGAGTTTCCCTCATACAACAAAATACTGCAGCAAACGACTTTATACATATTTTGTTAAAATCTCTATAATTGAATTGATAACCTGACTAACAAGAGGGCCAAGATGGCCCTAAATCGATCACCTGAATGATAGTAAATTAGAAGCAAATATTTAACTACAAGTATCTGTGAACATTTAATCAGGAGTTCAAATGAAACTGCAAGGAGTGGACACTCAGTTAAAGAAATAGTTTATCAGTAAAAGCCATTTGTATCTTGAAATCTAACAAAAACTTTAATAAGAATGGAATTATAAAGTTTTGTCATTTTGCACCTTTCCTGATGCGGCTTTGCTGCCCTGTTTGTCAGCAAAATCAATATGGCTTGAACAGTTTTTGTAGAGAGTCACTCAAAGAACATTTCTGCCAAATTATCTTGGAATCTGACAATTGGTTTATGGAGATGGAGGTTTTTAAAGTTTGGGTATTTTTCTCAATTTCTGATGCCGCAGCAACATAAGTTCTACACAGAATGTAAGTCTTTGAACAATTTTGAAAGAGGACCATCAAAGGAACATTCCTGTGAAGTAACGTTGAAATTGGTAGAGTGGAATGGTAGGAGTTGTCATTTGTAGCTAAAAGTTCAATTTACCCCTTTTGTGATGACGCGAGGTTGCTATGATTTTGAAACCAATAAATACAGCTTGAAAAAATCAAGTAGAGGATCACTGAAGTAAGATTCCTATTCAATTTTCTTAATATCAGACAAGGACTTAAAACAAGAGCACCGCGTACGTCACAGACGCTCGACTGATAGGGAGAAAAAAAAAAAAAAAATGAGCTAAACAAAAAACCTTAACCGGACAACCACGCCGCCGCCGACGCCAACGCCAGGGTCATGACAATAGCTCTCGTTTTTTTCAAAAGTCGAGCTAAAAAAATGGAATTTCTAAATTTTGTCATTTTGCCCCTTTTCTGATGCCTCCTGACTGCCATATTTTCAACCAAACAGTATGCCTTGAACAATCTTTGTAGAGGGTCACCCAAGAAACATTTCTACTAAACTATATTGGAATCTGACATGCAGATTCAGAGGAGAAGATTTTTAAAGTTTGGACATTTTGCCCCCTTTCTGATGCCGCAGCAACCAAAGTTCTCAATGGAATTTAAATCTTAGAACAATTTTGAAAGAGGGCCACCAAAGGAACATTCCTGTGAAGTTTGGATGAAATTGGTCCTCTGATTTAGGAGGAGATGATGTTTAAAGCTAAAAGTTAACGAGATGATTTTGCCCCTTTTCTGATGCCTCCTGACTGCCATGTTTTTCAACCAAACAGTATGCCTTGAACAATATTTGTAGAGGGTCACCCAAGGAACATTTCTACCAAACTATATTGGAATCTGACATGCAGATTCAGAGGAGAAGATTTTTAAAGTTCGGACATTTTGCCCCCTTTCTGATGCCGCAGCAACCAAAGTTCTCAACAATTTTGAAAGAGGGCCACCTAAGGAACATTTCTATGAAGTTTGGATGCAATTGGTCTGCTGCAGAGTCGTCAGAAAGCGTCTATATGAGGGAAAGGTTTAAGAAGTAATTGTCCTTCGAAGGTAAAAGTAACTAGAGATTGCTTTTTTGAAAAAGCGCTTGTCTCCCCATTTGTGTGGTCGTAGGGGAGGAAAAGAAATGATGGAGATGAATTGTGTAGTTTTGGACTGGAGATGAAGCAACAGTGACAATCCTCAGTTATTGAGCGGAAACCATTTTTCAGCCCAAGGTCACTGCGACCTTGACCTTTGACGTACTGACATCAAAATCAATAGGGGTCAGCTACAGGTTAGGACCAAGCTGCACACCAAGTATGAAGTTCCTGGGCATAAGCGTTCTTGAGTTATTGAGTAAAACGCATTTTTCAGCTGAAGGTTACCGTGACTTCGGCATTTGACCTTGTGACCTCAAAATCAAACAAATTCAATAAAGGTCATCTACTGGTTAGTACCAACCTGCACACCAGGTATGAAGTTCCTCGACATAAGCATTCTTTAGTTATTGAGCAGGAAAACATTTTTCAGCTGAAGGTAACCATGACCTTGACCTTAAACATAATGACCTCAAAATCAATAAGGGTTATCTGCTGGTGATGACCAACCTGCACACCAAGTATTAACTTCCATGGCCAAAGCATTCCACAGTTATTAAGCAAAAACAATTTTTCAGCTCATTGTCACTGTGACCTTTCAGCTCAAGGACACTGTGACCTTGACTTTGACCTCAAAATCAATAGGGTCTTCTAATGGGCATGGCCAACCTGCATACCAAGTATGGAGTTCCTCGGCCCAAGCGTTCTTCAGTTATTGAGCGGAAACCATTTTTTACCTCACAAGGTCACCATGACCTTGACCTTTGACCTTCTGACATCAAAATCAATTGGAGTCATCTACTGGTCATGACCAACCTGCATACCAAGTATGAAGATCCTATGCCAAAGCGTTCTTCAGTTATTGAGCGGAAACAAGTGTGACGGATGTGACCTTGACCACTGTGACCTTGACCTTTGACCTAGTGACCTTACAATTAATAGGGGTCATTTCCTGGTGGTGACCAACCTGCACATCAAGTATGAAGTTCCTGGGCCCAAGCGAAAACTATTTTTCAGCTCATTGTCACTGTGACCTTTCAAGCTCATGGTCATTGTGACCTTGACTTTAGACGTACTGACCTCAAAATCAATAGGGGTCTTCTACTGGGCATGGCCAACCTGCATACCAGGTATGGAGTTTCCAAGCGTTCTTCAGTTATTGAGCGGAAACAAGTGTGACAGACGGAAGGACGGACGGAACGTGCAAAAACAATATGTCACCCCCATGTAATGGGGGAGACATAATGACTGACATAGAGCGATCTCAATAGATCATGTTGAGCCATTGGCTCAGGTGATCTAAGAATAAAGATACTTATTTTAAATTCTTAATTCAGGGTATTCAAAAGAACAGTCTCAGTGATAAGCTTTTGAAAACAGGCAAGATGGCTATAATTCGAGACATAAAAGATGTGGTTATAAGACTGTTTACTTCTAGTTATCTCAAATACATGTCTTGCTTGCATAAACAAATAATGAGGGATAAAACAAGGAAGCGAACATTATAATTATTTGGATGATACATATAGGATGTATACTTTGCTAAGAATCATAACATTTTAGAAATACACAGCTCTAAATAACCCTTTCCCTCATACGACAATTCTGCAGCAGACGACTTTGAACGTATTTTGTCAAAACATAGAAAATCTCCATAATTGAATGGATAACCTATGACAAAAAAAGGAAAACATTGTGGCAAAAGGAGAAATTGCATGTTTTGTGCAATTTCTTCTTTTGTCACTATGTTTTCAAAACGCCGTCTGCTGCAGAGGCGTCAGAAAGCGTCTATATGAGGGAAAGGGATAAAGGGCATTTTTCATGTTCATAGATCCTGTGGAAGAGAATGGTACAGTGGCATAGCGTCAACCTCTCATACTAAATAAAAGGTCAAGGGTTTGAATCCTGTTATAGGCGGGTTCTTCCTTTGGGACTTTTTCAATACAATTAGTGCGAGTACTGGTAAGGTACTGGCAAGTACGCAGACGTCAAGCATGATTAATATAAGCTGAAAGCTTGTTTCGCAATCGATGTAAAATAAATAAGTTTATAAGTAAAACTTAAATCCTTATTTGACACTTAGAATAGCGAACATTAGTCCCTCTGTACATTATCCCCTTCGTAAAAAACTACATAGGCAGACAGACATTATCCCCTTCGTAAACAGACATTAACCCATTCAATAGCCTCATTGATGTTTAAAACGAACATATTTTTAATCTGCATCGGATTAGCCCTTTTCCACATACATCATGACAATATTGACTAAATCAAGGTATTAGTATGAAAGGTCTCCATTTTGAGTACTGAAAAAATGGGAAATATTGTGGCAAAAGGAGACATTGCTAGTTTTGATGACTTCCCGCCTATTATAGGTATGTATAGGCAAACTGTTAAACTCACAAATTGCGGATTAAACATTTGTGATGAAAATCCGATAATTGTTCCATTTAATTTCCATTCATCATTTATCTAATTTGATTATTATCTGGTCATTATAGGCAACTGTTAAACACGCTTTATTATTAAGGCCAATTATTCTATGATCTTTGATGATGCTTCATTAATAAAGAAGGGGCTAATGTCTGTTTTATGAAGGGGCTTGTGTCCGTCAAGTAATAAATAATGAAGGGGATAATGTCTGCCTATGAAGGGGCTTATTATATATATAATTATATTAATGTCCGCCATGCACAAAATGACAAAGGGGATCATGTCTGCCATGTGAACAATATGAAGGGGCTCATGTCTGCATATGCATTTTTTTACAAAGATTATAATGTAAAGTGCCGGGCTAAAGACGCAGAAGATCCCTTCACCGAAAAGTATACTCAACCCTGAAGGGGTCCACTTGTCTTATATATGTAACCCTAAACTCCATCACTTCGAAACGGTGTTGTAAATTTGCATATCAAATGCAACGTATACCGAGCCTTTTCGTTACACTACTTCCCACTCCGAGAAGACTCGTCTCGAGTCTTGGCCTGGGAAACCTGTGGGTAAGGCAACTCCGGTATGGCAGTTGTCTTCATCCCACCGCTGCCACCAATGTAACATGCCGGGCTAAAGACGCAGAAGATCCCTTCAGCGAAAAGTATACTCAATCCTGAAGGGGTCCACTTGCCTTATATATGTAACCCTAAACCCCATCACCCCGAAACGGTGATGTAAATTTGCATATCAAATGGAATGTATACCAAACGTTTTCGTTACACTACTTCCCACTCCGAGAAGACTCGTCCCGAGTTTTGGCCTTGGAAACCCATGGGTAAGGCAACTCCGGTATGGCAGTTGTCTTCATCCCACTGCTGCCACCAATTGTAACGTGCCAGGCTAAAGACACAGAAGATCCCTTCAGAGAAAAGTATACTCAACCCTGAAGGGGTCCACTTGTCTTATATATGTAACCCTTAACTCCATCACTTCGAAACGGTGTTGTAAATTTGCATATCAAATGCAACGTATACCGAGCGTTTTCGTTACAATAATGTCCGGAGGGGATAATGTCTGACTACCAACACTTAACCCTTTCCCTCATATAACAATTCTGCAGCAGACGACTTTGAACATATTTTGTCAAAAAATAGAATTTTTTTATAATTGAACGGATAACCTATGACTAAAAGTGGAAAACATTGTGGCAAAAGGAGAAATTATAATGACTGGTCATGTATTCATTAAAGTTCTTTAATTCAGTTCCTAATTGTAGTTGTTTTCATTATGTTCATAGTCAAATTAATGCATATATTTAAAAATATGTAAAGATGAATTTTGGTCAAAGTTTATGAAAATATAGTATTTATAATAATTTTAAGAAATGCTTAAATTTGAATAGTGAGACAGTTCAGTAATTTCTCACCTATAGACACATCCATAGCAGTTGACTTTTGAAAACATTATGACAAAAGGAGAAATATGTCAAAACTGGCAATTTCTCCTTTTGCCACAATGTTTTTAACTTTTGTCCAGTTTTTTTCAGACATTAGATTTAATGTCATATTATGATGTTTTAACACTACTGGAGTATGTTTGGGATAAAATCAACGTGCCGAACACCTGTGGGTCAAATTATCTGCTAGTTTGGCATAAACAACTTTGACAAATCAATCAATATTATAAATCTTGTTCAGTGGTAAATTATCTACACATTTAGGTGCAATACATACCTGTGTTACTAAAGTTATAGCTACAATAAGCAATTTTCGCTGCGACAGGTAAACAAAAATATTGAGATTTTGCTTTCGCAGGAATCGGTGCAGGTCAAGAGTTTCGTGATTACAACATTCTTTCTTGAAATGACAACGTTCCAAATCGAAGTGAAACTAGCCAAGCTAATTGGAAATATGACTTGATAATCAAATTGTCAAAATACTGTATCATTCTCGAATAATAATAAAACAAGAAACCGCTGAAGACGGTAAGGCCGGATTGTCGGCAATTTGACCTTGAAAATCGACAAACTAAGGTCAAGGTCAAAGTAACAATAGAAATCAATAGAACTTGTTACTGGTTACCTTCAGGCAAAGTTTCAAGTTTGCAACCCTTTCTTGTGCTGAGATTTTGCTTAACCAGAAACTTTAACCATTTTGCCTAACCTAAAACTTTAACCAAAATGTTGACGGACAGACAGACAGACAGACAGACAGACAGACGGACAGACGGACATCGCCAATCTATAGACCGGAATTGCTTAAGCAATCCGGCCAAAAAATCCAAATGTGACCCGGAATTGTCGATGACCCGGACCCGGAACTGTCGAGTTCACTGTATGTTTAAAAATAACTATTTCAACCACAACATTATAATGGAAGATGAACCAGCGTTAATACTAACAAATGCATGCCGATCTCTGTTAACTGTTTTACTATGATGAGATGTTAAAAAGCTTACCGAACAAGATCAACCCTTCATGTCCCATAAAACATTAATATAAACAATTCAAAATCGTGCCCGTACTTGACATTTGGCGGGTAAGCTTAACATCTTCTTTTTTAACTTTTCCATTGAAGAAATTTCAAGGGAAATAACCGTTTTCTTGTTGATAAAACTATATGTGCCCTGTCACTTGGGAATCCTATGACGCATGGTTGAGAGGTGTACCGGACAATGTAGTCCTGTCAAACAGTACTCATTTTGACCTTTGACCTCTAAGTTTGACATTGACCTTGACCTTTTAGGTACATGCATGGGTATTGTGTGCGACATGCGCCACCTCATCATGGTGAACATGAGTGCCTGGTAACTTGGGAATACTATGTTGTATGGTTGAGATGCAGGCCGGACAAGGTACAGTCTTATCTGATCAAACAGTACTCATTTTGACATTTGACCTCTAAGTGTGACCTTGACATTTGAGGTACATGCCTGGGTATTGAGTGCGACACGCCGACTAATCATGGTAAACGTGTGTGCCAAATATCTTGGGTGGATGGTTAAGATGCGGACCGGACAAGGTACAGTCCTATCATATCAAACAGTACTCATTTTGACCTTTGACCTTGTACCTCTAAGTATGACCATGACCTTGACACTGCAGGTACAGGCCTGTGTTTTGTGCGCGACACGCCGCCTCATCATGATGAAAGTTTGTGCCAATTTTCTTGGAAATCCTATGGTGGATGGTCAAGATGCGGACGAACAAGGTTAGATGGGACTGACGGATTGACAGACTGACTTACTAACAGACAGACAGAATCGACCAAACCTATAGTCCCAAAACCGGTCTCTAACCGGTAGGGGACTAATAATCTATACCCAGCATTATCCAGTCATAAGTAGGTAATACGGATTTGGAGACAATTTGGCAATCTATTTATCTTTAGAGACCACTTCGTAAATAAAAGCGAAAAGTTTCGTAATATAGTGATCAACATTGAGGCCTTATACCTACCCTTTTTTGGTAGACTTGCGCATGCGCAGAGGCTACCATAGTCATAGTGAGTTTGAAGTCACGTGATGTATATGCCCTTCACCACCAACAATTAAGTGCAATTTTTGGTTTGGCTAATTTACGAATGCTCACAAAGGCAAACATAGAGTAAAGAAAAAAAATCCGATTATTCAAGCTTATAATAGAAAATAACAAGTCGTGTAAGTGTAAATATCATATTTAAAGTGTACACAATTATTTAGATATCACTACGCCAATATAGCACTGAACCGCGCAATTACCCTTTGTAAATTGTAACCCTTTTTTCCCTCTCGGCAGGGATGTAAACATCCACTCGCCCGCTAGCATAAGCGAGTGGAATGAAGGATCGGCTAGTACGAAATTCTAGGCGCTAGTCCATACATATTCGTTCATGTCCTTATTCATAAAGATAGTATGCATTGCTAAGCCTTTTCTTTCTCTTTCTCTCAGTCCATCTATTCCTTCGACAACGATTACCTTTGCATTTTGGATAGGTGCTTTCGACAATGTCCGCGTCTAAAGAAACAAATTTCATCAAATGATTTGAGCTCTTTAAATCACTTGTTTATAAAGCGTTTAGAATACTTTGATTTCGTTATGATTTTGACGCGATTCAAGATTTTGACGCGATTATTTCGTTCATAGAGTTGATTACTAACAGATGACTAAGTTGATGATGGAAAGAACATTAACAAGTTAAGTTAAGCTAAAACATGCACAGGCAGGCGAATGTTTCATTAGGATAAGTGCAACACTCAATTCCCAATCCTGCTTGCCCTTTAACAAATCACAACCCACCCCACAATATAAAAACTCTGCAGCAGACGAATTAAAAAAAATCTGAGCAAAGATACAGAAAATCACATTTATTGGAAGTGTAATCATTGAATATAGTTGAAAACATTGTTGCAAAAGGAGAGAGCTTGTTATGAGCAATTTCTTCTACTGCATCAATGTTTTCAAAAGTCGTCGGCTGCAATTACGTATGCAAGTGGGAAAGGTTCAAATAAGAAACACTTTTTCAAACGATAGTCAGTTGGCTATTCTAGTATATAATGTCCGTCTTAAATAATAATGACAAAACTTTCAAAAAACAAGAAAAATTTTACAATTTAATTGAAAACATATTTAATCAAAGTTGGGAAAGTTGTCCCTTTCCGTGCTTTTTTTATGAGAGTTCAAATCACAAGCAAAACTTATGGGACAGAGTTGACAAATAACACATTGACACAATTTCAGATTTAGGCTTTATTTCTGTCAAACTGCTGAAGAAGACAACACTGAGACACACATTTTGATTAAAAGTTTATTTAAAAAAAGGAATAATTTTATTTATGATAAACAACATTACAATGATGGTGTAGAAAATACATGTCAACAATACATTTTTCAATTTGTACATTCATTGCACAGACCAAATCTTAGCAAGTTTGAAATTATGGACCTCTCAGCACATTTTTTTCTCAACTCATTACTTCTTGGCAGGATTTTACTGCTAAAATGGATGATTTTTTTTTATTTTTGGCCGGATTGCTTTAGCAATTCCGGTCTATAGATTGGCGATGTCTGTCTCTCCGTCTGTCTGTTCGTCAACATTTTGGTTAAAGTTTCAGGTTGAGGCAAAATCTCAGCACTGGAAAGGGTTACACACTTGAAACTTTACATGAAGGTAACCGGTAAAATAAATATTCATATATGCACTTCTGTATCTCTTCTTAAACGATCGCAATTCTACCTTCAGTACTTTGTACTTTGATTCATATAATCTCAGTTACCTTCTTATACATGCCCTGAAGTGTATTATGTTCTGTCGACATAGTAGAATGCATCTATAAGCATCATATGTCATCAACTTAATGATGTCCACGTTTAGTCGGACATATGAACATGCCTGATAGTGTATTTACACATTTGGACGATTGGTTCCGTTGACCTACTTAAAAAACAAACATTGTAAAATATGCGTTTTTTTGAAGTAATTTATATTTTCATTTGTTTGATAGAACAATAAAATCCCATCATTATCTTTAGCCAATTGCCCCGATTCTAAATGATGACGGAGATGTTCGAGAAACCTTAATCAGTACAACCAGCGATAACTTTTGAAATGTTTACTCTTTTTAAATGCCGGGTCGGTTTAAATACTGAAGTAAAACTAACTTGCTATGGCCAATTATAATGACTGCACCACACAATTTCTTTTTGATATTTTGGCAATACTTTTATTATTCTAGATGTATATACAAAACTTGAGATATGTATCACATTAAATTAAAGTTTGTTAAACGCTCAAATTGTCACTTATGTAAATCAACAAAAGTTCATCAAGAAATTAACAATTTGATAAGTATGGGTTTTATCAAATGTTGTTGTAGTCAAACCCCAAGTCGGAAAATTTACATTTTCGACACGCCACTCTATTGTGAAATAGGGGGATTTCCCACATATTTCTCGGCTGATCTACGTAGCCGGTAGATGTTCTAACACGAAACGGTCGATAAGTCTACAAGGTTTACCGCCAGTGGTTTTGCATTGTATCAAGTCTTCTTCAAAGATGTTTATCGTCCTTAAATTGCATGACTTTTGATACCGTTTATAATATGCTCACCGCCCCCATTGTGTAGTTTAAGAACGTCCGTCGCGGTTGCAAGAGGTTATGGGTTCAATCCTCGAACGGGTCAAACTTTTACTGTTAGAAATGTCTTTCACGCATTGGCGCTCAGGGTTATTGGGTTACGAACTGACGACTGTTTCACTGCCGTCAGGTTAAACGGACAAGTAGTACTGGTAACCTTCCCAGGACACGGTGTGATATAACTAATATTTCTAGATAGCGGCGTAAACCTCAATAAAAACAAACAATATTTGAGCCGTGCAGTGAGAAAACCAACATTATGGCATCTGCGTAATTTATCAACCCAGATCAGCCTGCACACTCAGGGGGATAGAGGTATAGAGTAATGATTCCCGAAACAGAAAATCCACAGGAGGCGAACTTGTCTGTCCTGGTTAGCTTGCGCGTCATGCTTAGGCTGATCCGGGTCGGTACTTTATGCAGAGTAAAAAAAGTTGGTTTTCGTTTTCTTGACTACGATTTGACATTGTGTTCCTAAAAATTAAATTGTTTAACAAAAACGTTCAACATCCGTACGTTTATTATTTTGAGTTTCACTTGCATCTGAGTAAACAACAACAACACCACTATGACCTACTCATGTCGTCGATATAATATAGTACCTGTACATGTATGTAGGGCACATACCATCAAAAGCAGACGAGCACCGGCGGTATTTTACGGAAACAAAGTTTTTTAAAATCAGTAAAATAATTTAGTCAATGTGATCCGGTTACAACGGGTGAGGCTCGCCGTATAGTCTTATTGTTTCACTTCTTACTTACCCTTTGTCACATGTAGACGCTTCACATGCGCCTCTGCAGCGGACGAATTTTTCAAACATTGTCACAAAAAACCGATTTGCTAATTATGAGCTATTTCCCCTTTTGCCTCAACATTTTGTAATGTGTATCATAATTGTTCATTCATTGAAAGAGAATTCCAATAGTTTTGCGGCTAGATTTTTAACTCTTTCAGCGCCATTTGGCAATATTGAGGTTTTTGCAAACAATACAGATTCAGGTGAGTCAGCTCGAAACGAGCTGTCTCACCTGAAATCAGTACTTTTTTGCCTTAAAGTTATCAAAATATTCAAAAATTTTAATTATATGATAAAAGGATAGAAGGAGACGCCTGAGTTTGAACATGGATGAGTATACTTTAAACATTTCGGCGCTAAAAGAGTTAAAGTCGTCTACTTCAGAGTTGTAATATGTGGGAAAGGGTTTCTGTCGTTTATCCAAAAGTACGGCCAACTAATATATATAGGGGCAAAGATTTAACCGGTTTATGCTTAAAGGAGTAGTGTTACCCAACAAACAAACAAAAGCTATATATATATAGTTCTTGGAAGTCAATACAGTCGTAGTTGCACTCCAAAAACTGCTATACCACATTTCGCCTGACGGCTTTCGGTTGTATGCGATATAAATAGAACTAATTGTTTGTGAATGCAATAATACAAAACAAACGTTATGTCACGCGGCGTGTGCAAAATCGTTAATGTATACTTGTAACGGTAGTCGTCTGTTTTGGAACTGGGCCGAATGCTCGAATCCTAGTGATTCCAGCGAGCCGGTGGGTTGTTATTATGATTCGCTCAGATGTTTCAAATGTCAGGCTGGACTGGTTCTTGTATTAGGGCGCCATTACAATAGATCAACTTAACCTCTCTATTATTGTAGTTGTTTTCTAAAGACCAAATCTGACTACTATTCAACCCTTTACTAAACGCAACAATATCGTCAGCATTCGGCTTAAATATCTAGTAGTAAATATGGAAAAGCTTCATGAATTAAAGCATATTGGCTGAATAAAAGTTAGAATCTTTGTGGAAAAGACATATATTGATGAACATGAGAATCTTTTCTCCCTTTTCCCACTAACAAATCTGTGTTGACAGAGACCTATATAGATAGACACTGATATAATGAACTGTGTGAGAACGGAAGCCACTTCCCGACATCACAGCATAAGAACGGGTTTAGAACGAAGGTTGATGCCATGCTGACAGCTACAGCCACAATGTTTAATTACTCATTTACTCTGAAAAACTTGAACAGCCTTGACATAACCACGATGATGGTATATCTCGATGTTTAAAAGTAACTAAGTGTCTTGCTTAATATAGCATGGGGCAAAAGGTTTTGCGCAAATGTTTCCGACCCCCCAAAAAAAACGTCTATTGTAGAGGTATGAGTAATGGTCTGTATGTGGGTAAGGGTTACTCCGTAACTCCTATCTTGTTTACTGTCTGTTTTCTGATGCGTGTTTAAACAGTCGCATATCATATATTGAATTGTTAAGCCTTCTAATATTACATTGCTGCATGCATTTCTATAAGTCACATAAGTTAATGGATTGCCGTGTTCAATATCAGATTTCAGAATTGTCAATTATAAATGCGTGTAAAAGTAGACAGTCTATATATTGTTCAAAGTGCACACACGTTCATCCGTATGTTGCATTTCCCGGTATAAATGCGTCTACGTACAGTGAAGATTAGTGTGAACCTGTGCGAGGTCTCTCCAGGTTCTTCACCGTCCGCCTAAATGTATTCCACATGTATATGAGCTGAATTACGAGAAACCCAATATTGTACGTAAGGTATCGATCCGGATCAGCCTAAGCATTCCGCGCAGGCTAACTTGGACAGACACGTTTCGCCTCCTGTTGATTTTTCTGATTCAGGAATCATTACTCTCTAACTTTATCCCCCTGTGACGGTATGTGTCGGTCCGGATAAGCCTGCGCGGACCGCGCAGGCTGATCTGGCTCGATACATTACGCAGAGTCCATTATGTTGGTTTTCTAGTGGAACGTCTCATATACTGACATCAAACTAGAACTATAACCCCATTAGTTGTACGTCAACTTTTAATGATGCGAACTTGGAGAGTGATCAAGACCTCAACAATAACCAGACGCGCAAGGCCAATTGTGTATACAAGTTTTGTATTTCTATAAATTAAGCTTGTAATTGAAATTATTCTTCGTGTGTAACAATGTACACCTATACTTATGCTTTTCTTCCTGTTTACATTGAAGTTACATTGTTGAATTGATTGCTTAAAGAATTTAAGTATTCTGAATCAATACATCTACTTAACTTATCTCCAGATCTATCGTGATATATACATGAATATGAGTTCACGGAGAACACTATAATCTTCCCTGTTTTCAGCTGCAGTTTAAACAGTTATCACGAGCTCCGTCCGTATAGGTTTCTATCCTTCTCCGGGAACCAAAGTAAAAGTATTTCTCACAGATGGTGAAGTCAGACAGCGATAGAGCGATTCTATCCAACATTGAGTATATTCATGCTTGCCTTAACGATTTTCCATCTTGTCTATTATAGATATTACCCGTCTGCATATCAATATACATTAAGTACATTTAAACCGTGTAAGTTATCTTACGATCAGGCTGCACGGCGGTGCATGCCGATCTAGGTATTCGCTGGTCTTAAAGTCCCGAAGATCAGTGTATGTTGCCTGTACTAACTTCCCTTAAAATGCTATAAACAAATTGCTGTGAATCTGACAAAGTTGGGAGTAAGAACATTTTGAATTAGACTAACTGTAAATTTTGAAATAGATACTTGAACACTTACCGTTTCCCACATATAGACACATTTTGACGCATTTACAGCAGACGACTTTTAAAAACGTGAAATTGCTTATAATAAACACTTTCTCTTTTTTCCTCAACGCATTTTTTAATTTCATTTGTTGTGAGTTTCCATAGTTAAACCTAGATGTTTTAAAAATCGTCTGGCGTAGCTTTTGTTCATGTGTAAAAGGTTTAAGGAAGATTGTAATTACCTCCTTAACATTTGCTCCATTGTTTCTTACCAGGAAATCAGATTGCAGATATCGAGTAAGACATGGAGTATATGTAAGGGTGGGTCCACACATGACTTCCGCATGCCAAGGTTTTTTTTTTTAGTAATTCATCAAGTATTTTAAGAAATCTTACGACTACGTCCTGTTTTCAACAACGTTTTGACTTCTGTCTTAACCCTATCCATTTCCCTCATATAGACGCTTTCTGATGCCTCTGTAGCAAACGAGCAATTTCTCCTTTTGTCACCATGTTTTCAACATTATTCAATTTCATGTAAAGGGAGTTTTAAAAGGTGTTCGGGTATGTTTTCAAAGTCGTCTGCTGCAGAGTTGTTGCATGTGGGAAAGGGTTAAGTCGTCCATTCGCATGTCTAGACAACATACTCGTATTACTTAGCTGACAGTTAAATGGTATGGTTCGGACGATCTTCTCATTTAGACGACACAAAGGAATGACTCATCAATGTTATCTGTATGATTACTTTCCTCATTGAACTCTGGAAACCCGAACTTTTACTTTACCTGATACAAATTGGCCTATTCAATGTAACATATTATCTAATGTGTACTCGAATTAACTTAAAATGAACAAAAACAAAGTGAAAAAAAGTCCTTTTCTGAAAACTCTCGTTATGTTTTTCTTACTTTATAGTATAAATGAGCCCTTCCATGAGAAAACCAACATTATGGACTCTGCGTAATGTATCGAGCCAAATCAGCCTGTGCCGTCGGGCATACACATTCCGTCTCAGGGGGATTGAGGTATAGAGTAATGATTCCTGAAACAGAAAATCCACAGGCGTCGAAAAGTGTCTGTCCGTGTTATCCTGCGTTGCATGCTTATATAGTCTGATCCCGGACGACACTTTACACAGAGTCCACAATATTGGTTTTCTCGTTGAATGGCGAATACGTTTGAGGATGCTCAACAGTTGTAAGTACAACTGAATACATTTACATCTGTCTGGTATGAAGTCGTCAATGATGTGCATTTAGTTTCAGGATGTTTAATAACTGGAAACTAGATATCAGTATACATGTATTTCCGTAAAATACTTGAAGTCAATTTAATATACAACCAACATGCAATCTTATGTCACATATGGGCATACGATAATCAATTGATGAAAGTACTTTTGTGGGGATGAAATAAAGCACTGCAGCATCAGCGTGACAGATTTGACTTAATTTAAATCAATTGTTTAGTGAATGTCCAGCAGAAGTATTTGTGAAACAATTCAATAAGAGCTGATGAATCGTGCGTCGGGATTAAGTTCCCCTAACCCTTGATTGTACTGATTGAGTTGATTTCAGTTTAAGATTTGTAGCAAAATGTTCTTAACCCTTTTCAATATACAACAACTCTGCAGCAGACGACTTTGAGATCATCTGAACACAAGTATGGAATGTCTCTATAAATGAAAGTAAAATTACTGAAAGAACTTGAAAACATTATGGAAAAAGGAGTAATTGCTCGCTCGAGCAATTTCTTCTTTAGTCACACGGTTTTCAAATGTCGTCTGCTGCTGATGCGTCAGAAAGCGTCTAAACGAGGGAAAGAGTTAAGCATTGTAATAACCCCTCTAAACTCTAGAATCAAACCTATATATCTATACAAATCACATGTACATAATTTGGAGCTAATATGTTCATTGTCAGATTGTTCTCGTCAATTCGTCATGGGAATAGCTTATGACATTGCTTTATTATGAAATATAGAAGTAACCGAACATGTGTGTAGGGTAAGGCTGCTAGAGCAAGGGTTGCCATCTGTCTCCCGATTTGAATAAAAATATGTCTGATAGAAGTGAACTTAGTCGAAAACAATACAGAATGCAAATCAAGTAGAAAATCTGATCTTGATGAAATGTTATGAACGCCTACAGACTAAGATATAACGGTATAAGAGAGGTAGGCGGTTTTGTTTAAACCAAGGACCGTTACGGTTATTATTCGAACATTACAGCATGTCGTTTAATTTGAAACTTTGTAGTGATGGTATACAGTATCTTTACACTTTACACCTTATTCACATATTCTTGTCGATTGGAACCATTGATTGGGTTGATTGTTATTTCATCCACATTGGACTCTACATTGGAGTGAGACAGTTGTTTAGTATTTTTACAGTTGTCTCCTAAGCTCTTTTTGTATATTACTAATCGGTTTGTGCCGAGCACCGCTAACTCAGTTGGTAGCGACGCGAGATGTCAATTCAAGTGTTTAGGTTTGAACATTCTTTCGGACACTTGACAAAGGTCAATGCGACAAGCGTTATTCGTCTTCTTTCAATGGGCAAACAGTCTATTTTGATAAGTAAGTGATTTGAAAGATTGTTGTGTGGAGTACTGATGCGTGAAAGCAAGGAAACACATGGCTAGGTAAAATTGCTGAAAAAGGAGTTAAACACCAATATATCAATCAATCAACTATTTAGTGATCTGATAATTGTAATGAATAGACGTTCTCGTAGTCTGCTTTGAATATGGGTTTGATCCCAGGTCGAATCATACAAACGACTTTTAAAATGTTAAAAACATTTTTCCCCCAAAGGCCCTCAGTTAAGCATTACACCTGAATCGTTTGTGTCAGCATAAATGAATCAGTAGCACTATTTATGTCACAGGAACCTTCGTGATACATCAGAAAACATGTTAGAAGCGGCGTTAACCAACATACAAAGAAACAAAACAAACATCATGCTATTTAGTGTGGCTAAAACAGGTCGTCAATGACTATGACCCCGAGGACGCCTTAAAATGGTCTATGTACACAGGTAATCTCTGAGTGCGTCCTTGATGACGCCTTAAAACGGCCTCTTTATACAGGTAATCTTTGAGTGCGTCCTTGATGATGTTTTAAAACGGCCTATTTATACAGGCAATCTTTGAGTGCGTCCTTCATGACGCCTTAAACGGCCTCTCTATACAGGTAATCTTTGAGTGCGTCCTTCATGACGCCTTAAAACGGCCTCTTTATACATGTAATCTTTGAGTGCGTCCTTGATGATGTTTTAAAACGTCCTATTTATACAGGTAATCTTTGAGTGCGTCCTTCATGACGCCTTAAAACGGCCTCTCTATACAGGTAATCTTTGAGTGCGTCCTTGATGACGCCTTAAAACGGCCTTTTTATACAGGTAATCTTTGAGTGCGTCCTTGATGACGACTTAAAACGGCCTCTTTATACAGGTAATCTTTGAGTGCGTCCTTGATGACGCATTAAAACGGCCTCTTTATACAGGTAATCTTTGAGTGCGTCCTTGATGACGCATTAAAACGGCCTCTTTATACAGGTCGTCAGTGAGTGCGTCCTTGATGACGCCTTAAAACGGCCTCTTTATACAGGTAATCTTTGAGTAGGTCCTTGATGACGCCTTAAAACGGTATATTTATACAGGTCGTCAGTGAGTGCCTCGATTACGCTTTAAGACGGTCTAGGTATACAGGTCGTCAGTGACTGTGACCCCGATGACGCCTTAAAACGGTCAAGGTACATAGGTTGTAATTGAGTGTGACCCCGACGACGCCTTCAAACGGCGTATTAATACGGGTTATCCTTGAGTGCGTCATTGATGGCGCCTTTAAACGGTCTAGGTATACAGGTCGTCAATGAGTCCGTCCTTGATTACGCATTAAACGGTCTAGGTATACAGGCTGTCATTGAGTGCGTCCTTGACGACGCCTTAAAACGGCCCTCATTTGTGGTTTCAGACTAGATTGTGAACGGATTATACATTAATCAGAGTATATTGAAGCGCACACTGGTCTAGATCTTCGTGGGTTGCCAATTCCGAAACGTATTTTCGTAAGACTAGGCATTAAACTGTGTCGCCGTTTTACAAAGTACATGCCCGTATATACATGTGTATGTATCGTTTCTGTTACTTGATTGAAATCTGGACTCCATGAAAAGCTGGGGACAGTACTTGTTTGCTCAATTATGATAATATCAAGTTATTGATAATCAGGTTCCACCTGTCTCTCATTATTCTTCAATTGTCTTGGTGGTCAAACGCCAGTATAATCGGTCTTTTTTTGTTATTTTTTTTAAGCCAATATTTACGTACAACGTGTGATTTTGATATAGAGGCCGTAGTAAAATTGAAAATAAAAACATTCGATCCTTGTTTAGAAATTCGAACCTGTTAGAGCAGTATTAGTAACTAATAACTAACGCGTTTTGAATTGGATATTGTCTTTGTCTCTAAAATCAAAATTTAGAACAAAACGTCACTTATGTTAACGAGTTTTTTTGATACCGCATGATTAAATAAATATCAATACTACAGCATGTCATGTATAGTGTATGGTTAAGGAAAACCGAACACGTCTGGCAATTTCTTTCCCAAGATGTTTGCTATATCGATAATGTAAATAATATTTGAAACAAATACGAACAAGAAAACAAAGCAAGGATATCCGTTTAAAATGATAATTATTTTAAAGCAATCCAACTACAACATGTGAACATAAGATTGATACAAACAACATTTTGAATTATAGCATTTTAATAAAACATATCCTACTGTTTCTTTCACACAATTGGTATCAATGTCTCAGGACTTACTCATTTATGGCATTGTTTTGTCAACAACGGATAGGTGAACATTGGAGCCCTAAATTGGACTGCAGGCATATGCATGCTTGTCTTATTTCTCATCATGATATATAGATGGTAAAAGGGCAGGTGACGTTATACAGCATTACTGTATCCTAATTAGTAAGACTTTATTCCAGAATGATGTAGAATGTCGACCAATGGTAGCCTGCATACATGTGCTGGCAAATCTCAGTCTACGCTGTTTCGATACTCATCTAACCATATTAAGCCGACGATAAACATGTGAGAAATGGTCAACAATCATGGACGATGATACCAGGTGTAGGAAGGCTGTTTTAAAAGTCATCTTCTACATATTTGATGTAGTGGGAAAGGGTTAAACAGTACGCTGTTCATAAACATCTCAAGAAAGTCGCATCCAAAAGTATTATTCTTCGTTTTATAATGTGAAATATTAAACACATCCTACTTGCAGACGCATTTAGCCAATGGTCGCAGACAGACTTTAAAACATTGTGGAAAAGGAGGAATTGTCAATGATGACAAAAGTATCATTTCACCACCAAGTTTTTTGTTACATGCAATGTATTTTATTTTTTCTGCTGGAGATTCCAGATGTTTTCAAAGTTTTCTGTTGCACAGTTCTTGTATACGAATTAAAATAAAGGTATCACAAAGAAAGATGTGGCTACCATCTTTTCGAAGTATATCAACGCTGTCTGTTATCAGTATGGCGTACACTTAACGGATTTTAACTTATTTGATGTTTGTATGATTATTTTTCTTTAACAGTTTTCCTAAAAAGTGAATGAATTAAACATGAGAGATAAAGACACAGATGGAATATCATATAACGGCAGTTCCATCTTGATCCATGTGATCCCACAGTTTGAAATCTCGCGCAAAATTTGAAATAATAAGAACATGGAATGAATTGCATACTTGTGTTAATTTCCTGGAGAATCTGGCAATGGTCTACTTGCATCACGGCATCTCTCATAACTTTAATCATAATATGAGCCGTTCCGCGAGAAAGCCAACTAAAGCATGCCGCGCAGGCTAACCCGGTCAGACACTCTTCGCATCCTGTGGATTTTCTGTTCGGATTAGCCTGCATGGACGTCGCAGGCTGATCTGGGTCGATACTTTACGCAGAGTCCATAATGTTGGTTTTCTCGCGGGAGGCTCATACATTTTGTATTAAAACAAAGCCCCTTTGGCTGGGATTGCTCACTAATAATTGTAGCCACAGTCTGATCCTTGATTGACTCATACAATCTTGCTAAATGGATCTTAACGATTTGGAGTCAAGGCAACTCGTCAGCATCCAGTGGGGTGGTATTGGGTTTCATCCTTATATATGTTTTATCTTGAAATATAAGGTGTGTGACCAATATCACCTTTCCTGTCCGCCGCGATATTACCTTTGCTATTGAAACTAGCGAACACAATAAACAAACAAAACATTTACATCAACAAAATAACAATGAGTATGCATAAATTATATGAGCCGTTCCACGAGAAAACCATCATTGTGGACTCTGCGTAAATTATCGACCCGAATCAGCCTAATCATGTCGCGCAGGCTTATCCGGAGAGGGCAGTTTTCGCCTCCTGTGGATTTTCTGTTTCAGGAATTATTACATTATACCCCTATCCCCCTGAGACGGAATGTTTCTGCCCAGATCAGGCTGATCTGGATCGTAATGAACAAATGACAAACATGAAACATTAAACTCACAGGTAATAATGTATGGATGTATAGAAAGACTTGAATAACACAAGTTATCAAGTCGGCCTCTTTGTAAACTATTCAATGGCTAAACGAGCCACCATCTATAAATAACGTATTATTATTATTATTATTAGTAGTAGTAGTAGTAGTATAAGATGCTGCTGGATATATCTTTAACGAATTGATTTGTTAAAACAAAAATCTGATTAATAGTATAAATGGTAACTAGCTTGTATCACAATTGAAGCCTAGGCAGCAACAAAAAAAATGTATCAATAAAAACACTCTTTGACTTCATATTTCAAAGGATAGACTGTTAGCCGATTGGTGGAAGACGAACGAGTCTTGTCACAGTAACTTTTGTCGAATATTGGCCGAGCTGATGTTCCGACTTAAAACCCCTGAATTGACACCCTGCGTCGCTACCGACTGAGCTACCGGGATTCGGCAAAGAAAAACAGTAATGCAGAAGGCAAAGCAGCGAACTAATGAATCAATAAGTGTGTTTATTGTTATAAATGTTTAACCCTTTCCCTCATATAGACGCTTTCTGACGCCTCTACAGCAGACGGCTTTTTGAAAACATAGTGACAAAAGAAGAAATTGCACGAAACGTGCAATTTCTCCTTTTGCCACAATGTTTTCCACTTTTAGTCATAGGTTATCCATTCAATTATAGAGATTTTCTATGTTTTGACAAAATATGTTCAAAGTCGTCTGCTGCAGAATTGTCGTATGAGGGAAAGGGTTAAATACCTACAGAATAGAACTAATGAATCAATAAGTGTGTTTATTGTTATAAATGTTTAAATCTCTCCGAAATACTAGATTTTTTTCATCTTGAATACATTTTTCATTGTATATTAAATATGTATATGAAGTTTTGATAATAAAAAAAATACTTTAAACATTAAAAACAAAACAATCGAGTTAAAGAAAATTCATTATATATGTCAAATAAAACTGAATCAGATCATTTATTCTTTGTGTTCTAAAGTATCATGTTCAAATGTATCTTTTTCAGATTTCTTCTTCTTTCTCTTTTTTCTTTCCGTCGTTTGATTTTCGTTTTCATGCTGCTCTGTTGGTGTTGGCAGAGGAGGTAGAAGTCTACCAGTGTTGGGGTGGTGTGGATGGATTGTCTGTTGATTTACCAAGATTTATTCTAAGCTGAAATAGGCCCAGATATAATTATTGTGTCGTTTGAGTTATCACTGAAATTGGCAGATAAACCGCGGATTTGTGTCTGGCAAGGTCCATGCCAAAATAAACAAGTTGTGTTTGTGAAACACTGATGCCCCCGAATGGCAACATCTAGGTCAAAGGTCAAGGTACTGACAGAAAGGTCATGTCACAAGGAATACACATGTGAAATATGGTAGCCGTACCTGTTATGGTTCAAAAGCAAGCAGTGGTAAAGGTTAAAGTTTTTTTTCGACAGACAGACAAAGAGACGGACAGACAGACAGGCCAAAAACTAGATGCCCACCGAATCGGTGATTCCGGGGGCATAAACATATGATATTGAGTATAACACAAGTCGTATAGAGTTATACGTCTTATGGTACTTTTTATAAGTGAAATGTAAGATTGAAGTTAGAGCAAATTCATATACTTCACAGTTAGTAACTGAAAAAGTAAGAAGAATGGATCTGCGCATTATATAGCTGTTTAAACAAATAGAGTGTACGTCTTATTACAAGGTACAACTAGAACTATCACTAAAGGGGATTAATACCCCCGCCCCAACCCCTGACACATATTATATCTCACAGTATTATCTTTGACTCCGACAATTTGAATATCAGTATCAAAAAGTAATACTAAGATGATATAAAAAAAAATCCTATTTCAAGGTCAGAGGTGAAGGTCACAGGGACATGAAATTTGCGTGTTGCACATCTACTACTCCTGATTAACATTTATGCCAAGTATGAAGTAAATCAGGTTGAAACTGAAGGAGGAGTACAAGAGATTAGATTTTAACAAAAAACAATTCCTATTTCAAGGGCAGAGGTGAAGGTCACAGGGATATGAAATTTGCGTGTTGCACATCTACTACTCCTGATTAACATTTATGCCAAGTATCAAGTAAATCAGGTTGAAACTGAAGGAGGAGTACAACAGATTAGATTTTAACACAAAAAAATCTTATTTCAAGGTCAGAGGTCAAGGTCACAGGGACATGAAATTTGCGTGTTGCACATTTTCTACTCCTGATTATCATTTATGCCAAGTATGAAGTAAATCAGGTTGAAACTGAAGGAGGAGTACAACAGATTAGATTTTAACAAACACAATTCCTATTTCAAGGTCAGAGGTCAAGGTCACAGGGACATGAAATTTACGTGTTGCACATCTACTACTCTTGATTAACATTTATGCCAAGTATGAAGTAAATCAGGTTGAAACTGAAGGAGGAGTACAACAGATTAGATTTTAACAAAAAAAACACCTATTTCAAGGTCAGAGGTCAAGGTGAAGGTCACAGGGACATGTAATTTGCGCCTTGCACATCTACTACTCCTGATTAACATTTATGCCAAGTATGAATGCCAAGTATGAAGTTAATCAGGTTAGAACTGAAGGAGGAGTACAAGAGATTAGATTTTAACAAAAAAAAATCCTATTTCAAGGTCAGAGGTAAAGGTGAAGGACACAGGGACATGACATTTGCGTCTTGCACATCTACTACTCAAGTAAATCAGGTAGAAACTGAAGGAGGAGTACAACGGAACAGATATTGCGGACAGACAGACCGATGGACCGACCGACAGGCTGATTCCAGTATACCTCCTTCAAACTACGTTTGCGGGGGTATAATTACGCCGTAATTGTAGTAAACATGTACATGGTGCAATCGACTTGATGCATCTAATGCAACAGACATGTTTTGCAAGTGCTAAAAACGTTGATCCAAACAGAGATTGTCCTCATTTTCCGATATCTCGTTAATTGCATATCAATACAATTCACAATCTTAGGCCTCGTTTGGCAAAAACACGATAAATGATTATGAGCAACTACTTATTCTTACAAGGTTCTTCCATGTAGACTAAATTAAATTGGTACCAGTATAATGACTAGAAGAATTTTGATGCAAAGCATCAAAGACGCCGCGCATGCTTTTGAAGCATGACTTAAAGGAAGCAGATGCAGTTCAGTATATTAAACAAGAGGGCCATGATGGCCCTGGATCGCTCACCTTAATTATACAATGTACTGCAATGCAAAACACATCATGGACTAGACAAACATTCTGACCAAATTTTAAGCTGCTGAAGCAAAAAATGTGGCATCAAAAGTGTTCACAAGAATTTCCTTCAATTTGATCTAGTGTCCTAGTTTTTGACCCAGCATGACCCATATACGAACTTGGCCTACATATCATCAAGAAAAACATTCTGATAAAGTTTCATCATGCTGAAATTAAAAATGCAGTATCCAGAGTGTTAACAAGATTTTCCTTCAATTTGACCTAGTGACCTAGTATCATTCAGCTCAACATTCTGACCAAATTTCAAGCCGCTGAAGCAAAACATGCGGCCTCTGCAGTGTTAACAAGATTTTCCTTCAAGTTGACCTAGTGACCTAGTTTCTGATCCAATATGACCCATATTTAAACTTGACCTAGATATCTTTAAGACAAACATTCTGACACTATTTCAAGCTGCTGAAGCAAAGAATGAAGCATCCAAATTGTTAACAAAATTTTCCTTCAATTTGACCTAGTGACCTAGTTTTTGACCGAGCATAACCCATATTTAAACTTGACCTAGATATTGTACGACATACATTCTGACAAAATTAAGCAAAAATTGCGGCCTCTGGAGTGTTAACAAGATTTTCCTTCAATTTGACATAGTGACCTACATTTTAACCCGACGTGACCCATGTTCGAACTTGACCTACGTATCATCAAGACAAACATTCTGATGAAGTTTCAACATGATCAAGTTGAAAATGTGGCCTCCAGAGTGTTAACAAGATTTCCCTTCAATTCGACCTAGTTTTTGAACTCATATGACCCAGTTTTGAACTTGTCCAAGATGTTATGGAGATGAACGTTCTGATAAACTTTCATGAAGATTGGATGCAAAATGTAGCCCGTAGAGTGTTAACAAGCTCAAATGTTGACGACGCACGACGGAAGGACGCCGGACAAAATGTGATCACAATAGCTCACCTTGCACTTCGTGCATAGGTGAGCTAATAACCTGTGCAATCAGACATGATGTAAATATTTCGAACAAGAAGGTCAAGATGTGCCTATATTGCTACCATAGCCTATATAACAAGGTTACCAAGAGCAGAAAGGGTCAATATTGACGTAGGGATTAAACATTTTACATGCTACGATCTATGTGATATTCAGCATGTGCAGTTTAGTCATGAAATGACAAGTTTAGTCCTGAAACCATGTGGTTTACGGTTTGCTTAACATTCACTGCAACTATAATGTGTCATACAAGCTGAAGTTTCTCATTTTTTTTTAACCAATAAACTGTTTTAAATCCTCTAACTAGATCCATTAGATAAACAAGAGGACCATGATGGTCCTATATCGGTCACCTGATTTCATCAATTTTTTTTACAATGCACATATAAGGAAAACAAGCTCCATCCCCTGGCGGCCATGTTTTTCAACAGATCGGAAATATTTGAACAATCTTGGTGAAGGAAGCCCCAAGGAACATTTGTACAAAACAATTTTCAAAACAGGCAAGTACTTTTGGACAAGAAGATTTTTAAAGTTTTAAAAATGCAAATATAAGGAAAACAAGCTCCGTCCCCCTGGCGTCCATGTTTTTCAACGGATCGGAAATATTTGAACAATCTTGGTAAAGGGTGCTCCAAGGAACATTTGTGCATAACAATTTTCAAATCGGGCCTGTACTTTTGGACAAGAAGATTTTTTAAAGTTTTAACAATGCACATATAACGAAAACAAGCTCCGCCCCCTGGCGGCCATGTTTTTCAACAGATCGGAAATATTTGGACAATCTTGGTAAAGGGTGCCCCAAGGAACATTCGTGCAAAATAATTTTCAAATCGGGCCAGTACTTTTGGACAATAAGATTTTTAAAATTTTAACAATGCACATATAAGGAAAATAAGCTCCGCCACCTGGCGGCCATGTTTTTCTACGGATCGGAAATATTTGAACAAGGTTGGTAGAGGGTACCCCAAGAAACATTTGTGCAACATAATTTTTCAAATTGGGTCAGTACTTTTGGGCAAGAAGATTTGTTAAGATTCGGCAATTTTCCCCTTTTCTGATGCCGCAGCAACCAAAGTTCTGGATGGAATTTAAATCTTTGAACAATTTTGAGAAAGAGGTCCACCAAAGGAACATTTCTGTGAAGTTTGGTTGAAATTGGTCATGTAGTTAAGGAGGAGATGATTTAAATGCTAAATGTTAACGACGGACGACGGACAAAAAATGATCAGAATAGCTCACCTTGAGCCTTTGGCTCTAGGTGATCTAATAAAGAAAAGAAAGATATGTTTGATCAAGATTGAGCATTATGAAAGTTCACATGTATAGTCAAAATATAGCAAGAATTATTAAGTCTGTTTATAATGTTACTTTAATTGTTTTGAACATGTCAGTAGAAAACTGAAAAATTAACAAAAGAAAATGGTCAAGTTCGTTCCCCAAGAGCAAAGAGCGAAAACCAGTTGGTACCAATCGTTCATCTCGAACGAAACATGAAAGACCTGGTACGAATCCAATGAATTTTAGAAATCGGATGAAATCGTGAAAACAGCCAAGTATTCATGGCGGACAGAAGCAGAGACAACTTAATTACTCTATGGGAACCAATGACACCTTGTCATCTATTAACCCTTTCCCACATACAACATATCTGCAGCAGACGGCTTTGAAAACATCTAGAATTCTTTTGAAAATCTCTGAAAATGAAGGTATAATTACTGAAAAGAGTTGAAAATGTTGTGGCAAAAGGAGAAATTGCTCATTCTGAGCAATTTCTACTTTTGTCACGATGTTATCAAAAGTCATCTGCTGCAGATGCGTTAGGAAGCGTCTATATGTGGAAAAGGGTTAAATAAGAATTACCAAAATCGCCAAGCGATGACATGCTGCATTTACAAATAATAGAACGGGTCACGTTACGGCCATGCGTATTGCATAGTTGGGTTAACGTTGTTTTTACAGTTTCTAGAATTATACTGTAATATGTAGTAATTAAAATGAATTATCATTGATTTTTTAAAGATTACCCATTTATTTAACAAGAGGGCCATGATGGCCCTGGAATCGCTCACCTGATTCTTTTTTTCACTTTAGCTATATAAGCCCCGCCCCCTGGCAGCCATAGTTTTCGACCAATCAACTTGGCTTGAAGGAATCTGATAGAGGGTCACCCTAGGAACATTTCTACAAAATTATTTAAAAATCTGCCTGACACTTTAGGAGGAGAAGATTTTTTAAGTTTTCCCTTTAGCCTTAAAATGCAATATAGCCCAGCCCACTGGCTGCCATGTTTTTCGACCAATCAACATGGCTTGAAGGAATCAGATAGTGGGTCACTTAAGGAACATTTCTACAAAATTATTTGAAAATTTGCCTGACACTTTCGGAGAAGAAGATTTTTTAAGTTTTCACTATAGCCATATAAGGCAAAATAGCCCCACCCCTCCTGGCGGCCATGTTTTGCGACCATTCAACATGGCTTGAAGGAATCTTATAGAGGGTCATCCAAGGAGTATTTCTACAAAATTATTTGAAAATCTGCCAACCAGTTTGGGAGAAGAAGATCTTTTAAGTTTTCACTATAGCCATATAAGGCAAAATAGCCCTTCCGACTGGCAGCCATGTGTTTCGATTAAGCAACATGGCTTGAAGGAATCTATTAGAGGGTCACTTAAGTTTTCACTATAGCCATATAAGGCAAAATAGCCCCGCCCCCATAGCGGCCATGTTTTTCGACCAATCAACATATCTACAATATTATTTGAAAATTGGCCTGACACTTTCGGAGGAGAAGATTTTTTAAGTTTTCCCTACAAAAAACGCCCCCCCCCCCCCCTGGCGGCCATGTTTTTCAACTAATCAACATGGCTTGAAGGAATCTGATAGAGGGTCATCCAAGGAACATTTCTACAAAATTCTTTGAAAATCTGCCAACCAGTTTGGGAGAAGAAGAATTTTGATTTTTTTTTCATTTCATTGCCATGGAAACCAGAATTCTGCATGGATCCCAAAAGTTTGAAGGAAATCTGGTGAGGTCATTGAGAGGATGCTTTCTGTGAAGTTTCATCCCAATTGACCCACCAGTTACTGAGGAGAAGAAGTTGACGCACGACGCACGACGGACGCCGGACATAGGGCGATCACAATAACTCACCTTGAGCACTTCGTGCACAGGTGAGCTAAAAATCTCAATATCCTTAATAGGCAAAAACATCGCCAGAAACTTTTTTCTGAGCTTTGATGAATCGGGTCGTAAACCAAACTATAAACAAGAGGACCACGATGGTCCTATATCGCTCACCTGATATAATCAAACTTAAAAAGTTTTCATTGTTCTTTGTCTATACATATATACGGAAAACAAGCAACACCCCCTGGTGGCCATGTTTATCATCCTATCAAAATAATTTGAAGTCTTAGTAGAGGGGCACCCAAAGAACATCCATGGCAAATGGACAAGAATATTTTTTAAAGTGTTTACCTTAACAAGACTATGTAAAACAAGTGAGCCCCAGGGTGGAGCCATGTTTGACATCAGGGCTATAATAATTTGACCAATCTTGGTAGAAGTCCACTAGATGAAGTTAGATTTCAAATATTAAACTTTTAGACAAGATTTTTAAGGTTTTTCCCTATACAAGTATATGTAAAACAAGTGAGCCGGGTGGGGTCATTTTTGACCCCAGAGCTATAATTTGAACAATCTTGGTAGGGGTCCACTAGATGATGCTACATACCAAATATCAAAGGCCTAGGCTTTCTACTTTTAGACAGGATGATTTTTTAATTTGTTTCCATTTATGAGTCTATGTAAAACAAGTGACCCCCGGGGACGGGTAATTTTTGACCCAAGGGCTATAATTTGAACAATCTTGGTAGAGGTCCACTAGATGACGCTACATACCAAATATCAAAGGCCTTGGCCCTCTACTTCTAGACAAGAAGATTTTTAATGTTTTTCCCCTATAGATACGAGTCTATGTCAAACAAGTGACCCCCAGGGGAGGGGTCATTTTTGAACCCATGGCTATAATTTGAACAATCTTGGTAGAGGTCCACTAGATGATGCTACATACCAAATATCAAAGGCATGGGCCTTCTACTTTTAGACAGGATGATTTTTTAATTTGTTTCCATTTATGAGTCTATGTAAAACAAGTGACCCCCGGGTAGGGGTCATTTTTGACCCCAGGGCTATACTATGAACAATCTTGGTAAAGGTTCACTAGATTATGCTACATACCAAATATCAAAGGCATGGGCCTTCTACTTTCAGACAAGAAGATTTTTTAAGTTTTGGTTAATTTCCCCCTTTTTTTTGCCGTGGCAACCAAAGTTCTGCATGGAATAGAATTCCTTGAACAAGTTTGAAAGAGATCTACCCAAGGAACATTCCTGAAATATTATTTTGAATTTGGTTAATTGGTTTAGGAGGAGAAGTCGTTTGTAGGAAACTGTGAATGGACGGACGGACAACTGATGGCGAGCATCACAAAAACTCACCTTGCACTTTGTGCATAGGTGAGCTAAAAAGAACTAGGTATTTAGGATTATTAACATAAGTTCCCACCTTTTCTCTTCATCTAAGGGTCTCCCATATATCACCTTCATATCTGTCGAAGAAATTCGATTCTGAAAAAACTTAGCAAGCCCCTCCACCTGACTGCAAGAGCTTGACCGTGTATAAGCACCTTTAGATGATATAGACCTCGGTATCTCTTGCGTAGTATTACATGTCTGAGGATGAACGTCTACAGTCTTGTTTTGAACGTGTGTTTGATGTTTTGTTGGTGTAGTATTATTCACGGTTTCCTCTTCATTATCGTAACACGTTTTCATGTTGGAGTCATTATTTATAGCATTATCTGTCCTGCAAAACACACAGTACATTTATAGCAAGTCCAAAGAACGTAAACCAACTAGAACTATCACTGAAGATGAAAAATACCCCCTAGACAGCACCTTGACTTACACCATAACTTAAATGGATCGCTCACCTGAATTAGGCAATGTGATTTCTAATGCATAACACATCAAGACAATTATTCTGACAATGAATGAATGAATGTATATTGTTTTATGGCTCATCGACAGCTAAGGTCATTTAGCGAGCAATTAAATTTAATTATTCATGATACCTGGGTAAACAAACCAGTACTAGGCTAGAAAATGTGCCTTGCCCAAGGGCACTCCACTATGACCGTAGTGCCGCGACTGGGGATCGAACCCGGGACACCCGGTTTCGAAAACCCCGACGCTAACCACTCGACCACAGCGGATTCCTATTTTTCTGACAAAGATTCAAAATGCAACCTCCTAAGACTTTCCTTCATTTAGCCTAGTGACCTATCTATTTTTCACCCGACATGACTCATATGCTCACATGGAGTAGCTATCATCATGACAAACATTCTGACAAAGTTTCAACTTGCTCATATGGACAATAAGATTTGTAAAGTTTTAACAATGCACATGTAAGGAAAACAAACTCCATGTTTTTAAACAACGGATCGGCGGCCATGTTTTTCAACGGATTGGAAATATTTGAACAATCTTGGTAAAGGGTGCCCCAAGGAACATTTGCGCAAAATAATTTTCAAATCGGGCCAGTGCTTTTGGACCAGAAGATTTTTAAAGTTTTAACAATGCACATATAAGGAAAACAAGCTCCGCCCCCTGGCGGTCATGTTTTTCAACAGATCGGAAATATTTGAACAATCTTGGTAAAGGGTGCCGCAAGGAACATTTGTGCAAAATAATTTTCAAATCGGGCCAGTACTTTTGGACAATTTTTTTTTTAAAATGTTAACAATGCATATATAAGGAAAATAAGCTCCGCCACCTGGCGGCCATGTTTTTCTACGGATCGGAAATATTTGAACAATATTGGTAGAGGGTACCCCAAGGAACATTTGTGCAACACAATTTTCAAATTGGGCCAGTACTTTTGGGCAAGAAGATTTGTTAAGATTCGGCAATTTTCCCCTTTTCTGATGCCGCAGCAACCAAAGTTCTGGATGGAATTTAAATCTTTGAACAATTTTGAAAGAGGTCCACCACAGGAACATTTCTGTGAAGTTTGGTTGAAATTGGTCATGTCGTTAACGAGGAGATGATTTAAATGCTAAATGTTAACGACGGACGACGGACAAAAAGTGATCAGATTAGCTCACCTTGAGTCTTTGGCTCTAGGTGATCTAATAAAGAAAAGAAAGATATGTTTGATCAAGATTGAGCATTATGAAAGTTTACATGTATAGTCAACATATAGCAAGAATTATTAAGTCTGTTATGTTTGTTTGTAATGTTTCTTTAATCGTTTTGAACATGTCAGTAGAAAACTGAAAAATAAACAAAAGTCCGTTCCCCAAGAGCAAAGAGCGAAAACCAGTTGGTACCAATCGTTCATCTCGAACGAAACATGAAAAACCTGGTACGAATCCAATGAATTTTAGAAATCGGATGAAATCGTGAAAACAGCCAAGTATTCATAGCGGACAGAAGCAGAGACAACTTAATTACTCTATGGGAACCAATGACACCTTGTCATCTATTAACCCTTTCCCACATACAACATATCTGCAGCAGACGGCTTTGAAAACATCTAGAATTCTTTTGAAAATCTCTGAAAATGAAGGTATAATTACTGAAAAGAGTTGAAAATGTTGTGGCAAAAGGAGAAATTGCTCATTCTGAGCAATTTCTACTTTTGTCACGATGTTATCAAAAGTCATCTGCTGCAGATGCGTTAGGAAGCGTCTATATGTGGGAAAGGGTTAAATAAGAATTACCAAAATCGCCAAGCGATGACATGCTGAATTTACAAATAATAGAACGGGTCACGTTACGGCCATGCGTATTGCATAGTTGGGTTAACGTTGTTTTTACAGTTTCTAGAATTATACTGTAATATGTAGTAATTAAAATGAATTATCATTGATTTTTTAAAGATTACCCATTTATTTAACAAGAGGGCCATGATGGCCCTGGAATCGCTCACCTGATTCTTTTTTTCACTTTAGCTATATAAGCCCCGCCCCCTGGCAGCCATAGTTTTCGACCAATCATCTTGGCTTGAAGGAATCTGATAGAGGGTCACCCTAGGAACATTTCTACAAAATTATTTAAAAATCTGCCTGACACTTTCGGAGAAGAAGATTTTTTAAGTTTTCCCTTTAGCCTTAAAATGCAATATAGCCCTACCCACTGGCTGCCATGGTTTTCGACCAATCAACATGGCTTGAAGGAATCAGATAGTGGGTCACTTAAGGAACATTTCTACAAAATTATTTGAAAATCTGCCTGACACTTTCGGAGAAGAAGATTTTTTAAGTTTTCACTATAGTCATATAAGACAAAATAGCTCCACCCCTCCTGGCGGCCATGTTTTGCGACCATTCAACATGGCTTGAAGGAATCTGATAGAGGGTCATCCAAGGAGTATTTCTACAAAATTATTTGAAAATCTGCCAACCAGTTTGGGAGAAGAAGATCTTTTAAGTTTTCACTATAGCCATATAAGGCAAAATAGCCCTTCCGACTGGCAGCCATGTGTTTCGATTAAGCAACATGGCTTGAAGGCATCTATTAGAGGGTCACTTAAGTTTTCACTATAGCCATATAAGCCAAAATAGCCCCGCCCCCATGGCGGTCATGTTTCTCGACCAATCAACATGGCTTGAAAGAATCTGATAGAGGGTCATCCAAGGAACATATCTACAAAATTATTTGAAAATCGGCCTGACACTTTCGGAGGAGAAGATTTTTTAAGTTTTCCCTACAGCCATATAAGGCAAAAAAAAAAAAAAACGCCCCTCCCCCCTGGCGGCCATGTTTTTCGACCAATCAATATGGCTTGAAGGAATCTGATAGAGGGTCATCCAAGGAACATTTCTACAAAATTATTTGAAAATCTGCCAACCAGTTTGGGAGAAGAAGAATTTGATGGATCCCAAAAATTTGAAGGAAATCTGGTGAGGTCATTGAGAGGATGCTTTCTGTGAAGTTTCATCCCAATTGATCCACCAGTTACTGAGGAGAAGAAGTTGACGCACGACGCACGACGGACGCCGGACATAGGGCGATCACAATAACTCACCTTGAGCACTTCGTGCACAGGTGAGCTAAAAATCTCAATATCCTAAATAGGCAAAAACATCGCCAGAAACTTTTTTCTGAGCTTTGATGAATCGGGTCGTAAACCAAACTATAAACAAGAGGACCACGATGGTCCTATATCGCTCACCTGATTTAATCAAACTTAAAAAGTTTTCATTGTTCTTTGTCTATACATATATACGGAAAACAAGCAACACCCCCTGGTGGCCATGTTTATCATCCTGTCAAAATAATTTGAAGTCTTCATGGCAAATGGACAAGAATATTTTTTAAAGTGTTTACCTTAACAAGACTATGTAAAACAAGTGATCCCCAGGGTGGAGCCATGTTTGACATCAGGGCTATAATAATTTGACCAATCTTGGTAGAAGTCCACTAGATGAAGTTAGATTTCAAATATTAAACTTTTAGACAAGATTTTTAAGGTTTTTCCCTATACAAGTATATGTAAAACAAGTGACCCGGGTGGGGTCATTTTTGACCCCAGAGCTATAATTTGAACAATCTTGGTAGGGGTCCACTAGATGATGCTACATACCAAATATCAAAGGCATAGGCCTTCTACTTTTAGACAGGATGATTTTTTAATTTTTTTCCATCTATGAGTCTATGTAAAACAAGTGACCCCCGGGGACGGGTAATTTTTGACCAAAGTGCTATAATTTGAACAATCTTGGTAGAGGTCCACTAGATGACGCTACATACCAAATATCAAAGGCCTTGGCCCTCTACTTTTAGACAAGAAGATTTTTAATGTTTTTCCCCTATAGATACGAGTCTATGTCAAACAAGTGACCCCCAGGGGAGGGGTCATTTTTGAACCCATGGCTATACTTTGAACAATCTTGGTAGAGGTCCACTAGATGATGCTACATACCAAATATCAAAGGCCTGGCTCCTCTACTCTTATACAAGAAGATTTTTAAAGTTTTATCCCTATATGAGTCTATGAAAAACAAATAACCCCCGGGGAGGGGTCATTTTTGACCCCAGGGCTATAATATGAACAATCTTGGTAAAGGTTCACTAGATGATGCTACATACCAAATATCAAAGGCATGGGCCTTCTACTTTCAGACAAGAAGATTTTTTAAGTTTTGGTTAATTTCCCCCTTTTTTTTGCCGTGGCAACCAAAGTTCTGCATGGAATAGAATTCCTTGAACAAGTTTGAAAGAGATCCACCCAAGGAACATTCCTGTAAAATTAATTTTGAATTTGGTTAATTGGTTTAGGAGGAGAAGTCGTTTGTAGGAAAATGTGAATGGACGGACGGACAACGGATGGCGAGCATCACAAAAACTCACCTTGCACTTTGTGCATATGTGAGCTAAAAAGAACTAGGTATTTAGGATTATTAACATAAGTTCCCACCTTTTCTCTTCATCTAAGGGTCTCCCATCTATCACCTTCATATCTGTCGAAGAAATTCGATTCTGAAATAACTTAGCAAGCCCCTCCACCTGACTGCAAGAGCTTGACCGTGTATAAGCACCTTTAGATGATATAGACCTCGGTATCTCCTCCACCTGACTGCAAGAGCTTGACCGTGTATAAGCACCTTTAGATGATATAGACCTCGGTATATCTTGGGTAGTATTACATGTCTGAGGATGAACGTCTACAGTCTTGTTTTGAACTTGTGTTTGATGTTTTGTTGGTGTAGTATTATTCATGGTGGAGTCATTCTTTATAGCATTATCTGTCCTGCAAAACACACAGTACATTTATAGCATGTCCAAAGAACCTAAACCAACTAGAACTATCACTGAAGATGAAAAATACCCCTAGACAGCACCTTGACTTACACCATAACTTAACTGGATCGCTCACCTGAATTAGGCAATGTGATTTTTTTAATGCATAACACATCAAGACAATTATTCTGACAATGAATTCATCGACAGCTAAGGTCATTTAGCGAGCAATTAAATTTAATTATTCATGATACCTGGGTAAACAAACCAGTTCCATGATCGTAGTGCCGCGACTGGGGATCGAACCCGGGACACCCGGTTTCGAAAACCCCGACGCTAACCACTCGACCACAGCGGATTCCTATTTTTTTGACAAAGATTCAAAATGCAACCTCCTAAGATTTTCCTTCGTTTAGCCAAGTGACCTATTTATTTTTCACCCGACATGACTCATATGCTCACATGGAGTAGCTATCATCATGACAAACATTCTGACAAAGTTTCAACTTGCTCAAATAGACAAGAAGATTTGTAAAGTTTTAACAATGCACATGTAAGGAAAACAAACTCCATGTTTTTAAACGGATCGGAAATACATCCCCTGGCGGCCATGTTTTTCAACGGTTTGGAAATATTTGAACAATCTTGGTAAAGGGTGCCCCAAGGAACATTTGCGCAAAATAATTTTCAAATCGGGCCAGTACTTTTAGACAAGAAGATTTTTAAAGTTTTAACAATACATATATAAGGAAATCAAGTGTAACACAATGTCTCCCTACGTCCTGCCATGGATGAGTTCTATAAGCCCTAACCTAAAACAGCGACGGGGGCTTGTGGCTGGAAAGGCTTGTGGCTGGAAGTGCTTGTAGCTGGAAGGGCTTGTAGCTGGAAGGGCTGATTGCTGGAGGGCTTTATAAATATAATCGCCTTGAGAGAGAGAGAGAGAGATAGAGATTGGGAGTCTTGTTCGGGCTGGCTGCCCGAGAGGGACGCCTGATGGAAGGCTTATTTGCCAGATAGAGCTTATTTGCTGGGCGACTGACAGGAGTGAGACACAGAAATTATGTTTGGTTTTGATACGTAGACAATATCCTTGTTAGTGAATAAATATGTAGAAAACAACGCGAGTACTTTTATATTTATATGTATATGTGTGTTACCTCTTTGTGTCACACAAGCTCAACCCCCTGGCGGCCATGTTTTTCAACGGATCGGAAATATTTGAACAATCTTGGTAAATGGTGCCCCAAGGAACATTTGTGCAAAATAATTTTCAAATCAGGCAAGTACTTTTAGACAAGAAGATTTTTGAAGTTTTAACAATGCACATATAAGGAAAACAAGCTCTGCCCCCTGGAGGCAATTTTTTTCAACGGATTGGAGGAAATATTTGAATAATATTGGTAAAGGGTGCCCCAAGGAACATTTGTGCAAAATAATTTTCAAATCGAGCCAGTACTTTTGGACTAGAATTTTTTTAAAGTTTTAACAATGCACATATAAGGAAAATAAGCTCCGCACCCTGGCGGCCATGTTTTTCAACGGATCGGAAATATTTGAACAATCTTGGCAGAGGGTACAACAAGGAATATTTGTGCAAAAAATAAAATTCAAATCGGGCCAGTACTTTTGGACAAAATTTTTTAAGATTTGGCAATTTTCCCCTTTTCTGATGCCGCAGCAAACCAAAGTTCTACTTGGAATTAAATTCTTTGAACAACTTTGAAAGAGGACCACCTAAGGATCATTCCTGTGAAGTTATTTTGAAATCTATCCGTTGGTTTAGTAGAAGAAAGTGATTTTCTAGGAAATTGTTAGCAGACGGACAGACGACGACGACGCCGTACGGCGAGTGATCACAAAAGCTTACCTTGCACTTCGTGCCAAGGTGAGCTGAAAAAGCGTATCCTAGGAAGTTAGGGGAAAGTTATTAAATACCCATTACATGTGTCTTAAGTTTTGTAATAACGGTAGAAGACATACGTTACAACGTATTTTGTATCTTACTGTTTCTTAAATCAGTTTATACAATTTATTTATTCATAAAGTTTTGTTTTTTTCAAACATATAACAGAGTTTTTCTTAACAATATTAATGTTGGTTGCTCCCTTTTCGATAAAGTCACCCCATGGTACAAAATTAAAACCTATCCCTTACTGACGCCGTGCTTCCACGCGACGTCGATGAGAAAATAGATTCAGTCATTACAAACATGGATATCAAAATAAAAGTACGTCATAATATTTTACTATTACAAGGTTGTACCCTATTCAAAACATATGACGTACATATTTCAATTAGAACATTAATTTTGAAAACACCGTTATACTATCATCAAATAATGGAGCATACAACATTTATATAGCCTGTTTAATGTGTCTACTGACTTAAGCTGTGTGGTTATCGCAAATATTACATAATATGACTCATCGTATAAAGTCGTTATCTTTATACCCCCCTGTATACATTGTATATACTATTTTTACTATAAATACATGTATTTAATACATTCACCTTTGATTATTTTACTAAAATAAAAACATATATGGAATTGTTTAATGCACAATTATTGTTACAATAAGAATACTTCATTAAGCTGTTTATTTAAATGACATTACTTGTACAGATTGGCAGAATTTGACCTAATACATATACGTTTATATAATTATGACACATAGGAACATATTGCATAACAATAACATACTTTTAAATAGAAGCAAAACCACGAGAGAAAGGGACATGCTTTATTATGACCAGGTTCACTGAAAAGGAATTATGTCTAGGTACAATTGGGAAAACACTACTAAACACGATACTATAGATACTATTCAAGTAATACTAACTAGAAATACTGTGAGCAAAGCTCACTGAAGAATACCCCCTGCTATTCTCCCAAAGCATCGGATACAATGGTAAAGTTTCTACTTTGCTTGTCTTCCCTTGGAAGAATCTGAGGAGAGAAATCTTCCTTCATGCCTATCTACATATAATGTGTAGCCTTCATATACAGATTGATCAAATCAACTGAGCCCTTTAGGAGGAGTAGTGCTTACAAGAAATGTGGAGGTATGTGCACAGGAGTCCCTCGCAGGTACTCTCTAAGTTGAATTATCTCCCCTTGGAAGAATCCGAGGCGTATGATCACCTTCATGTAAAGTTTGAACCAAATCCATTGAGCCGTTTAGGAGGAGTAGTATTGCTTACAAGAAATGTGGAGGTATGTGCACAGGAGTCTCTCGCAGGTAACCTCTAAGTTGAATTATCTCCCCTTGGAAGAATCCAAGGCGTATGATCTTCCTTCATGCATATCTACATACGATGTGCAACCTTCATGTGAGGTTTGAACCAAATCCATTGAGCCGTTTAGGAGGAGTAGTGCTTACAAGAAATGTGGAGGTATGTGCACAGGAGTCCCTCGAAGGTAACCTCTAAGTTGAATTATCTCCCCTTGCAAGAATCGGAGGCGTATGATCTTCCTTCATGCATATCTACATATGATGTGTAACCTTCATGTAAAGTTTGAACCAAATCCATTGAGCCGTTTAAGAGGAGTAGTGCTTACAAGAAATGTGAAGGTATGTGCACAGGAGTCCCTCGCAGCTAAGTTAAATTATCTCCCCTTGGAATAATCTGAGGCGTATGATCTTCCTTCATGCATATCTACATACAGTACAGCTCACGCGGAAAACGCGTTTTCCGCGATCCCACGATGGACAAATATTTTTCATCGCGGATAATCACCGCAATACCGCCTACGGGCTAATTATATCACCGCGATTGACATGTCGTCGATTCGAGCTTCTTATCTATTCTTATCTATTTTGAAATCACCGCGATTCCACCGCAATATTTACCTGTAAAAATGTTATACTTTTATTAAAAGGTTTTTTTTTCCGATTATGTACATGTACACGTTTATTGACGAATTGCGATTATTTTATGACACAACTTGCTAAAATTCATTCCATTTCAGCAAATTATTCGAAAAACAGTGGAAGATTATGTTTGTTTACGATAAGGTCAAGTTTCGTAATAGAAAATGGCGGACATCGGATATACGTTTATCGTACATATAATTATCTCACATTTTTTAGTAAGAGAGAAATATTGTTAAATTACAATACATGTACATGTACATTGTATATATATCTTTGCATTTTGTATATACAGTACATGTACTTGAATCTCTTAATAAAGACAGAGTGTTGATTTTTGAGCTTTTCTTATCAACTTAATAAATGAATTATCCAATTGTAATATTGTTGAAAATGATAAATTTTCATTTTAACGCAATGTGTTGTACAGAGTAGAAACATAGTAGAATTTATTTTACATGTAGTTAACATGGGCGCTTCACACTTCTTTGTTTGCAAAGTTTGTTTTTGTTATTCAGCCGACTTTGAAACAGGTTTTAAAGAAATAATTTATAGGCGATTAAGAATGAACAATGCATTGGTAATTGTGGTGATTGACAATGGAATTACGGCATTTATTAGTGAGATTTAAAGTAAGCTACACATCTTTCAGGCAGAATTAACAGTTTTATTATCACGTAGTTGTATCGTTTACAGAATACATCAAGTTTAGGGGAATTGTATTGATGAATTTTAATGAATTAAGTTGTTACGCATATATGCTGCTTTATAGTTAGTACTGATTTATAATCATTATCCTCTTCAACAACAGTTATTAGTACTGTAATGAAATAAAAATTAAAAATTTAAAAAAAACTCCCAGCAAAACGGCGAGAAAAAGCTTATCTATTCAACAAAATATCACCGCGATTCCGCGATGGTTCCACCGCAACTCCACGATGATCGGTTTTATCAACCCCCTGGGGTTATCTTGTTGCGTCCGCGATGGGCATAAAAACAAATCGCGGTGATGGGTGGAATTCCACCCACCTTCGCGGACCAAAATATTTGTCCGCGTTGAGATTTGTCCGCGGTGGCTCGCGGACGATGCGTTTTCCGCGTGAGCTGTACTGTATGATGTGTAACCTTCAGAAACTTTGAACCAAATCCATTGAGCCGTTTAGGAGGAGTAGTGCTTACAAGAAATGTGGACAGACAGACGGAGGGACAGATGCACGGACAGACGGACGGACAGACAGGGTGATTCCTATATACCCCCCCCCCCCCCCAAAAAAAAAAAAACTTTGTTTGCGGGGGGTATACTAATTATAATAAAGTCTTTATTCAAAGAAGGTTGCTCATTAAGTAATATAGCAAATGAATTTCATATGACTTATCTGCCATGTGGCCTTCGAATAATAAGAACATGCACTCCTTCTTCATCTTGCTGAAAAATTGGTGGCAAGGTCAGTACGTTTAACCCTTTCCCTCATATATAAGCTTTCTGACGCCTGCGCAGCAGACGGCTATTTGAAAACATAGTGACAAAAGAAGAAATTGCACAAAACGTGAAATTTCTCCTTTTGCCACAATGTTTTCCGCTTTTAGTCATAGGTTATCCATTCATTTATAGAGATTTTCTATTTGTTGACAAAATGTGTTCAAAGTCGTCTGAGACGGACGGACAACGGATGGCGAGCATCACAAAAACTCACCTTGCACTTTGTGCATAGGTGAGCTAAAAAGAACTAGGTATGTAGGATTATTAACATAAGTTCCCACCTTTTCTCTTCATCTAAGGGTCTCCCATCTATCACCTTCATATCTGTCGAAGAAATTCGATTCTGAAATAACTTAGCAAGCCCCTCCACCTGACTGCAAGAGCTTGACCGTGTATAAGCACCTTTAGATGATATAGACCTCGGTATCTCCTCCACCTGACCGCAAGAGCTTGACCGTGTATAAGCACCTTTAGATGATATAGACCTCGGTATCTTTTGGGTAGTATTACATGTCTGAGGATGAACGTCTACAGTCTTGTTTTGAACGTGTGTTTGATGTTTTGTTGGTGTAGTATTATTCATGGTGGAGTCATTCTGTATAGCATTATCTGTCCTGCAAAACACACAGCACATTTATAGCATGTCCAAAGAACCTAAACCAACTAGAACTATCACTGAAGATGAAAAATACCCCTAGACAGCACCTTGACTTACACCATAACTTAACTGGATCGCTCACCTGAATTAGGCAATGTGATTTCTAATGCATAACACATCAAGACAATTATTCTGACAATGAATGAATGAATGTATATTGTTTTATGGCTCATCGACAGCTAAGGTCATTTAGCGCGCAATTAAATTTAATTATTCATGATACCTGGGTAAACAAACCAGTTCCATGATCGTAGTGCCGCGACTGGGGATCGAACCCGGGACACCCGGTTTCGAAAACCCCGACGCTAACCACTCGACCACAGCGGATTCCTATTTTTCTGACAAAGATTCAAAATTCAACCTCCTAAGATTTTCCTTCATTTAGCCTAGTGACCTATTTATTTTTCACCCGACATGACTCATATGCTCACATGGAGTAGCTATCATCATGACAAACATTCTGACAAAGTTTCAACTTGCTCAAATAGACAAGAAGATTTGTAAAGTTTTAACAATGCACATGTAAGGAAAACAAACTCCATGTTTTTAAACGGATCGGAAATACATCCCCTGGCGGCCATTGTTTTTCAACGGTTTGGAAATATTTGAACAATCTTGGTAAAGGGTGCCCCAAGGAACATTTGCGCAAAATAATTTTCAAATCGGGCCAGTACTTTTAGACAAGAAGATTTTTAAAGTTTTAACAATACATATATAAGGAAATCAAGTGTAACACAATGTCTCCCTACGTCCTGCCATGGATGAGTTCTATAAGCCCTAACCTAAAACAGCGACGGGGGCTTGTGGCTGGAAAGGCTTGTGGCTGGAAGTGCTTGTAGCTGGAAGGGCTTGTAGCTGGAAGGGCTGATTGCTGGAGGGCTTTATAAATATAATCGGCTTGAGAGAGAGAGAGATAGAGATTGGGAGTCTTGTTATGGCTGGCTGCCCGAGAGGGACGCCTGATGGAAGGCTTATTTGCCAGATAGAGCTTATTTGCTGGGCGACTGACAGGAGTGAGACACAGAAATTATGTTTGGTTTTGATACGTAGACAATATCCTTGTTAGTGAATAAATATGTAGAAAACAACGCGAGTACTTTTATATTTATATGTATATGTGTGTTACCTCTTTGTGTCACACAAGCTCAACCCCCTGGCGGCCATGTTTTTCAACGGATCGGAAATATTTGAACAATCTTGGTAAATGGTGCCCCAAGGAACATTTGTGCAAAATAATTTTCAAATCAGGCAAGTACTTTTAGACAAGAAGATTTTTGAAGTTTTAACAATGCACATATAAGGAAAACAAGCTCTGCCCCCTGGAGGCAATTTTTTTCAACGGATTGGAGGAAATATTTGAATAATATTGGTAAAGGGTGCCCCAAGGAACATTTGTGCAAAATAATTTTCAAATCGAGCCAGTACTTTTGGACTAGAATTTTTTTAAAGTTTTAACAATGCACATATAAGGAAAATAAGCTCCGCACCCTGGCGGCCATGTTTTTCAACGGATCGGAAATATTTGAACAATCTTGGCAGAGGGTACAACAAGGAATATTTGTGCAAAAAATAAAATTCAAATCGGGCCAGTACTTTTGGACAAGATTTTTTAAGATTTGGCAATTTTCCCCTTTTCTGATGCCGCAGCAAACCAAAGTTCTACTTGGAATTAAATTCTTTGAACAACTTTGAAAGAGGACCACCTAAGGATCATCGACAGCTAAGGTCATTTAGCGCGCAATTAAATTTAATTATTCATGATACCTGGGTAAACAAACCAGTTCCATGACCGTAGTGCCGCGACTGGGGATCGAACCCGGGACACCCGGTTTCGAAAACCCCGACGCTAACCACTCGACCACAGCGGATTCCTATTTTTCTGACAAAGATTCAAAATGCAACCTCCTAAGATTTTCCTTCATTTAGCCTAGTGACCTATTTATTTTTCACCCGACATGACTCATATGCTCACATGGAGTAGCTATCATCATGACAAACATTCTGACAAAGTTTCAACTTGCTGGAAAACAAACTCCGTGTTTTTAACGGATCGGAAATACACCCCCTGGCGGCCAAGTTTTTCAACGCTTTGGAAATATTTGAACAATCTTGGTAAAGGGTGCCCCAAGGAACATTTGCGCACAATAATTTTCAAATCGGGCCAGTACTTTTGGACAAGAAGATTTTTAAAGTTTTAACAATACATATATAAGGAAATCAAGTGTAACACAATGTCTCCCTACGTCCTGCCATGGATGAGTTCTATAAGCCCTAACCTAAAACAGCGACGGGGGCTTGTGGCTGGAAAGGCTTGTGACTGGAAGTGCTTGTAGCTGGAAGGGCTGATTGCTGGAGGGCTTTATAAATATAATCGGCTTGAGAGAGAGAGATAGAGATTGGGAGTCTTGTTATGGCTGGCTGCCCGAGAGGGACGCCTGATGGAAGGCTCATTTGCCAGAGAGAGCTTATTTGCTGGGCGACTGACAGGAGTGAGACACAGAAATTATGTTTGGTTTTGATACGTAGACAATATCCTTGTTAGTGAATAAAGATGTAGAAAACAACGCGAGTACTTTTATATTTATATTTATATGTGTCTTACCTCTTTGTGTCACATAACTCTTTGTGTCACATAAGATGTACACACGTTTTCTTTTATGGTGTTCGTGACCGAAGATTGAATTGGACATTTTTAATCCTACGAAATGGGTTGTTGCAGTACATTTGTTTAGACAATATTTTTATTTGGACAAAAACGCAGTGAACATTTTTCGTGCTGTGTTGCTCGTGTATAGTACCGTTTCTGAAGAGACCAGTCAACTCAATAAACTGTAAGTTGCTTTACTCTTATCGCCTTCATAAACATGGCAGAACAAGCTTTTCTCATATTGTTAAAGTTGGTCGATGATTTGGGAGATCATGTGGCTACTATGAGGAATAACCAGGGCATCGCAAACATTTACAAAATTAACCTAGGTTCACTCATTGGTTTTCTGAACGTCGTTCTTGTTGGTATATTGTTTGCTTGGCGCGACGTGTTATTTACAAATGTTTCCGTTTGCATGCATTGTTACCTGCATCATGAAAAACTAATTAACTCTCATATCAGAGTGTGGTGAAATACTCAATCTGTCATTCAAGAAACATTTATAGATACAACATGACCTGTGACCTTTAGATAAGTCTACCTTTGTGGATTATGTTTTAACCGTGAATTATAAGGCCCACCTTTCCAAAACTATTTTAATAACCACTTGTTTAGAGAATGGTGAATGGAATTCCTGGAAAAAAAATATCCAATCAATCCTTTTACCAAGAGATGATTACAACGCTGTGCTGATACAATCGATCTTCGATAAGATGAAAAAAAAGAAACACATGAACTGAACTTGCATTGTTTTTACTAGTGCTGAACAATTAGTTTAATGGTTATTATATCTTGGCGAATTTATATTTATGTATATAGACATTTATGTGTTGATCATGCTATGTACATGTTAGTTTAGTAACTATCCTGAATGATCTTATATGTATAGTCTTAGATGACATTTTAATTTGTTTTCATAGCAAATGCGTTTTGAAAAATAGTAACGTTCTGCTGGTTTTATTGATGGAGTTGTTTATCCTGGATACTTGAATTTTTATTTTATAAATGCTAGTATAAGAATAGTTTAAGTCAATGTCTTACCGCATATCTGCAAGTAAAGACATCTATGGTATCTAGGTATCTAGGTTAAACACATATATAATGAAAAAAGGCCTCCATAGAGTTGCATCATTTAACATTTTATTTGGCAATGTCCCGGATGGTAAAAAGAAATAGTTCGATTGGAGTAAGCATAGCATAATTTTCCTATACATTTCTTGGCATTTTTACAAATATACCTGCTTACACATACATACATAATTCATACAATTCCCAAATATTAGAGACAAAATTACTTTTATTTAAATTACTTTCTTAAAGCTATGTGCCAAACTCGACCAGTCTGACGGGTCCGTTTTTTAATCAAAGCGCTGATGGTATAGGGACATATCGAGGGCTTGGTGTGAAACGGTTGTAACTAAAAAACCTATTTTGAAAACCCTGGTTTAGTGGCAATTTTGATCCCTTTGTAAACAATGCGAATTTAGGTGCCATTGCTCAGAACGAGCAATGGAACCTAAATTTACATTGTTTACCAAGAAAAATGAGTTATCACTTATAAAGACTTTATCGCCAGGTGATTAACCTTGGTAAAAATATACCAATTTTAGTTACAACCGTTTCACGCCAAGCCCTCGATATGTAAGTTGAAAATATATAGCATAGTTAATATGCATGGACAAACATTGTTGAAACAATAAATCATCGACCTTTAAACAAACCAAACCAAATATTTTTGAAACAACACAGATCGCCTGCCAATCGCCTGCCAATAACCAATACCTCATTTTTCAAAGTTTAAACCTTATCTTGTATCAACAAAATAAATCACGAAGGACAAAAGATTGCCAAAAATATGAGCAGCGACCCCTAATTAAAATATTTCCAGTTCAGAAAACACTAAAGATTCACAATGCATATTGGAATCATGCTCATAAATGAAAGACAATCGAAAGCATGCTAGAGTTATGTCTCTTGTGCACTGCACATCTGTAGCTTATTAGTTTCCTATACACAAAGTATTGTATTGATTCATTGAACATCTATTGAGACAATGACCAAAGAAATATATGAACAAAATGAGTTTATACCTAAAATAACAGATCAGATTTGCGTTCGAAATATTGCACCGGTCTCCTCATCCCAATCTATAAGTGTGTGACGACTTTGAAATGGATCTGCCAAGCAGAAACAAAGTTTTGACCCATTAATGCAAACCGTAACGGACTGATGGATGAACAGACAGTCAGTCGCTCCGGACAAAGTACAAAGCTTGGGGAAGCACCCATTAACGAACACGAGTATTTAACGGAACGCATGTGTTGCACGCGAAAGTCATATTATAAGTGAGAACATGGAAAGAAAAAATATACACTCCAAACACAGCATGCTAAAGTGTTGGTAATGGTGCACTGCACATCTGTTGGTTGTAAGTTACCTACAAACCAAGTTTTAAATGAATATAATGGAAATTAATTGAGAAAATGGCTGAACTAAATAAGGAAACGTGGAGATTATTAAAATAAGCAAACCAGAGTAAATACCTAGTATTTTGCCGTTCTCCTGATCACACGGTATAAGTGTGACTACTTCGAAATGAATCTGCCAAACAGAATCAACGTTTTGACCAATAAATGCAAACCATGACGGATCGACGAATGCACATTCAGGCAGACAGCTGGCCGGACGCCGGATAATGCCTCCCAAGCGTTACAGACAAAGACAACACATAAAGTATTGATCTGGGTTGGCAAAACCCAGGGTTTTATAATAATTGCCCAGCCCAGCCCAGGCAATACTGGGAAAACCCGGGTTCTACTGGGTTATACTGGGCAATATGAAATACTAGTATTTTTTACTTGTTTAAATTTAAAGTTAAAACTTCATTAAAGAAGTGTTTTATAAGTCTCTGCCTAAGGCCCTTATTAGTTACTGTATTAATCTGTGAGTATTGGTCAAGGAAATATAAATCATACATTATTTGTACATGAATGCACATGAACAATTGTGAACAGTTCTTTCTGTAAAAACTTAAGTCTAATCAGATAACATCTGCACAGGAAATGCTTCAAGAGGACAATCTAGAACTTGTGCCTGATTTAATGAAATTTATGTGTGAGGATAAAATCCTACCAAAGTCATTAACACATGAGTCTACAACAATGAATGTTTCACCAACTGTTTGGTGGAAGAGTGCAGAAAAACTATCAGTACTTAATCCCTTATTTTGTCAGTTAGCCAGGAAACTAATGGGCATGCCTGCAAGTTCTGCTTCCATTGAGAGAATATTTTCCAACTTTGATTTAATTCACACAAAACTTAGAAACAAGATAGCATACAAAAGGGTGCAAAACTTATATTCTGTTATAGAATGTTGAGAGGAAAAGATGAAACTGAATGGTGAACTAGTTGCCTCGTAATGTTTCTGTGTATATATTTCGCATTAATACAATGTAATCATAGCATGACTTTACTAATCTTTATAATAACAAGAAACCGCTAAAGACGGCAAGGCCTGATTGTCTTCAATTTGACCTTGAAAATCGACAAACCAAGGTCAAGGTCAAAGTAACCATAGAAATCAATAGAACGTGTTACTGGTTACCTTCAGGCAAAGTTTCAAGTTTGTAACCCTTTCCAGTGCTGAGATTTTGCATCAACCTGAAACTTTAACCAAAATGTTGACGAACAGACAGACAGACATCGCCAATCTATGGACTGGAATTGCTAGAACAATCCGGCCAAAAAAGCTTAAACAATCTATTACCCAGTATTGCCCAGTACTGCCCATCTCAGGGAGTATTGCCCAGTATGGTCAATACTTTGCCAACCCTAGAATTGATTACAGAAAACTGGTTCTATGCGTCAAATCATGTCTGTGTTTAGGAAAGGGTTAACATGTTATGGTATTTGTAATGTATTTGCAGTTAAATTGAATCTCCAAAAGGGCTCATACAAGGTTAATTGACAAAAACCTATTTAGACTACATTCCTAGTTTATTTGACATCTAGAAATATATTACATGTTGACGTGTGTACGTTGAAATTAACTAACAACACTGACATTGAGGTCAATCATATGTCAGAGTGTGTTTCACTCATTGGAACTACTTTGTCTCATTAATTAATGCAAGCGGATTGTTGTTCGTGATTCGGTCAAACCAATGAAATCAGTGTTAAAGCTGGTTATAACCAATAAAAACTCGGATTTTCAGGAGGAATTCAATAGTAATGCATGGTTGCAGCCGTAAGTCGACTTTTCGAAAGCAGGCTAGGAATCTCTAAAATGAATATGCTTCTGGCCATTAAGACCAATTGCCTTGTAATATTAGCGCAGAGCATTTTTTTTACACACGGGTCCTTGTCATGTCAAAATTAAACTTTAGTCCGTAAATTGGCAACGTGCTTGTATTCTTCATTTCAAAGAAGAGAAGAATACATGAACGGACAAGAAAAATGGTGTGTTACCTTTATATGAGTTATGTACAGTCACAAGTTACTTGTAAAAGCTTTTATACTGCGAATGTATATAACATTGAGTACCAGCATACACCCATCACATATATGCAAGGGCGCATTGTGTTTTTAAATACAACGCTATGTAACATTGTGAAGTTAAGTATAACAAGAGGGCCATGATGGCCCTGGATCGCTCACCTGATTTTTTTTCCACTTTATCTATAAAAGCCCCTCCCCCTGGCGGGCAGAGTTTCCGACCAATCAATTTGGCTTGGAGGAATCTGATATAGGGTCACCCTAGGAACATTTCTACAAAATCATTTGAAAATTTGCCAGACACTTTTGGAGGAGAAGATTTTTTAAGTTTTCACTATAGCCATATAATGCAAAATAGCCCTACCCACTGGCGGCCATGTTTTTCGAAAAATCAACATGGCTTGAAGGAATCTGAAAGTGGGTCACTTAAGGACCGTTTCTACAAAATTATTTGAAAATCGGCCTGACACTTTCGGAGAAGAAGATTTTTTAAGTTTTCACTATGGCCATATATGGCAAAATAGCCCCGCCCCCCCTGGCGGACATGTTTTTCGACCAATCAACATAGCTTGAAGGAATCTGATAGAGGGTCATCCAAGGAACATTCTATAAAATTATTTGAAAATCTGCCAACCAGTTTGGGAGAAGAAGAATTTTTTCATTTCGTTGCCATGGAAACCAGAATTCTGCACGGATCCCAAAAATTTGAAGGAAATCTGGTGAGGTCATTGAGAGGATGCTTTCTGTGAAGTTTCATCCCAATTGACCCAATGGTTACTGAGGAGAAGAAGTTGACGCACGACGCAAGACGGACGCCGGACAAAAGGCAATCACAATAACTCACCTTGAGCAAAGCTCAGGTGAGCTAAAAAGGCTTATATACTCGTTATGTATATACTTTGTAGTTGTAATACAATGATACTTTTTGTACCTCCTTATATAACTATGTAATGTTATTTGTGTACATATATATGTACAAGAGGACCATGATGGTCCTATATCGCTCACATGATTTAATCAAACTTCAAAATATTTCATTGTATTTGTCTGTACATATATATGGAAAACAAGCATTACCCCCTGGTGGCCATGTTAATCATCCTATCAAAAAATGTGTTTACCGTACCAAGTCTTGGAAATCAAGTGATCCCCAGGGTGGAGCCATGTTTGAAACCAGCCCTATAATAATTTGACCAATCTTGGTCGAGGTCCACTAGATGAAGTTAGATTTCAAATATTAAACTTTCAGACAAGATTTTTAAAGTTTTTCCTTATATGAGTATATATAAAACAAGTGACCCAAGGGTTATAATTTGAATAATCTTGGTAGAGGTCCACTACATGACGCTAGATTCCAAATATCAAAGGCCTAGGCCTTCTACTTTTAGACAAGATGATTTTTTATTTTTTTTCCCTTTATGAGTCTATGTGAAACAAGAGGCCCCAGAGGGCCAGTATCGCTCCACGGCCATTAGGCAAAAATTAAATCTCTAAACAGCCATAAAAGGCAAAATAGCCCCGCCCCCTGGCGGCCATGTTTTTCGCCCAATCAACATGGCTTGAAGTTTACACTATAGCCATATAAGGCAAAAAATCCTCGCCCCCTGGCGGCCATGTTTTTTGACCAATCAACTTGGCTTGAATGAATCTGATAGAGGATCACCCAAGGAACATTTCTACAAAATTATTTAAAAATCGACCAGATTCTTTCGGAGAAGAAGATTCTTTAAGTTTTCACTATAGCTATATAAGGCAAAAAAGCCCCGCCCCCTGGCGGCCATTTTTTTAAACCAATCAACATGGCTTGAAGGAATCTGATAGAGTGTCACCCAATGAACATTTCTACAAAACTATTTGAAAATCAGCTGAACACTTTCAGAGAAGAAGATTTTTTAAGTTTTCACTATATAAGGCAAAATAGCCCCGCCCCCTGGCGGCCATGTTTTTCAACCAATCAACATTTATTGAAGGAATCTAATAAAGGGTCACCCAAGAAACATTTCTACAAAATTATTTAAAAATCGGCCTGACACTTTTGGAGAAGAAGATTTTTTAAGTTTTCACTATTTTTTTCTTTTGGTTGCCATGGAAACAAGAATTATGGATGGATAAAAAACAAATGAAGGAATTTAAGAGAGGACATTGAGAGGATGCTTCCTATGAAGTTTCAACCAAATTGACCAAGTGCTTAGGGAGAAAAAGTCGTTTAAAGGAAAAAGTTAACGCACGCACAGACGCATGCACAATGGACAATTCGCCATGACATAAGCTCGACTGGCTTTCAGCCAGTGGAGCTAAAAACAGCTTAATATATTTTTTTTCATATTTTTCTCACAAATTCTCTTTTCATATTGATTTTAATTCTAAATATAAAGTTATATATGAACTTAAATATGATTTGTAGTTTTCATTTTTTTTTTGTGTGTGTTTTAGGTTTTCGGCCAAAATGTCTACATTTGTGCCTTTAATGAAATTGGTCATGTCATTGACAGACGAATATTATTTTTTTTAAATCGATAACATTTTTTTTTTTTTTCTTATTTCGACTAGTTATTGTATGTTCTAACAAAATACAAAGAAAAATATTTCTATGATTGGGATTTTTTTGATAAATAACTGTAGCATACGCCTTTAAAACGAGATTAAAAGGATTTCTATTTTGTCTGTTTAGTTTCAGAATTAAAGCAGTTTGTGGATGAGCATTTTAGCTTTTCTTGTGGCGTACCAAAGATATGCATAATTAAACTTTGCAATATTATGGAAACTATGTCATTGTATTGTAATGATTTTGTTAAAAGAACAAAAGTTATAGATTTAACACGTTACTTACACTGTAAAGATATGAGATGTCAACGTATGTATTATAGTAAAACACATAACAGCTGCTTCAAATGAGTTTCAATCGATATTGACAATACATGGATTGAATGTTATTTACTAGCGCAATTAAGTAACACCAATAATAACAAGATATATTAACAAGACTTTGCAATACAAAGGAAAACAGTTGGACCTTGAATGTTATGATTGCTCTTACCTCAGCCTTTTCTATGAACGTCATTTCCAACTCTTTGGAATTTACATTCTATGTTATAAAAGTTACAAAGACAAATACCGGAAAGTCAATTCAATAGAGAAAACTTAGGAAACGAGGCCTGACGGAATAAGCAGTCTTACAAGGTAATTGTTATTACAGAAACCTGAAATAAAAATGTTTCTTGTTTGTAACGGTCACAGCATGCACACACACTTAATGTAAACTTTCAATGAAATAAAATATTTGGTAAAATTGTTATCTAAATTGGGGTATATTTATGATTTGATGTATTTTAATATCCCCGGAATGCAATACTTATGAAGATACATCAACTAGATAGTCAACATCTCACAGAACAAACACTTCCTTGGAAAAAAATAAAAGACGGTATCATATCTGTTCAATAACTTCCCGTATTTAGATGTTAAGTTAGTAGGTGTTTCCGATGCAAGCAAAAGGAGAAATGTCACTAAACTACAGAGCAAAGTACAGCAACCGTCAGTAATTCAATTGTTATTGAATAGGAGCAAATCACACAGCAATAACTGGATTGGACATTATTCTCGAACGTTTTATACTCTATTATCGGAACTACATGTTTAGTAGACACATTATTTTCAGTATATGTACCATTTCCGTAATAGTGATGTAAAACATGCTCATTGTAATCGTTTCTGCTTAGAATCATACCTATTAGATTGCAATCACTCGAAACAATACAACAAGGAAAACACACCCGTTCAAAGATATCCTTAATGCTTTTGCTTGTTGTTCACAGTCATGACCTATGTCGTTATATACAAATGTAGTCACTAACAGATGCCCAACATTTTGGTAGACTTTCAGATATTATCACCAATATCATCATATACAAAATTAGCTACAGCGGGCACATCATGGAGCAATATTGTTTTCTTTCCGGACAAGACCGTGAAATAATTAATACTTTGTTTTAAAACCACTCTGGAAATTACTTTTATAATTAAATAAACACAAGAAACCGCTGAAGACGGTAAGGCCTGATTGTCGGCAATTTGACCTTGAAAATCGACAAACCAAGGTCAAGGTCAAAGTAATGATAGAAATCAATAGAACTTGTTACTGGTTACCTTAAGGCAAAGTTTCAAGTTTGTAACCCTTTCCAGTGTTGAGATTTTGTCTCAGCCTGAAACTTTAATCCAAATGTTGACGGACAGACAGATAGACGGACATCACCAATCTATAGACCGGAATCGCTAGAGCAATCCGGCCAAAAACCACTTAAATTATGTGTACATGCTACCAACCGAATACAATAATAACTATGTCCTTTTATCCGAGACAAAAGTAAAGCAAACTGTCTATTTGATCTGAAGCTCAATTTCAACAATCAAAGATTGTGCAAGTCTACTACTGAAGACAAACATTTATTTTAATATTCAGATTGTCATTATTCTATACAATTACATCACTGACCATCGAGCATGTACCAAAGTGTACAGGCTGCAAACAATTATGAAATTACAAAACAGACAATGATGAAACAAACTCACGGATTCTTGTTTTCCTTCCGTTTACTGTCAGTCTTCAATTGCTCTTGTTCAGGAGTTAACAAAAGGTTGTCCGTTTCGGTTTGGGTATTCTGACTAGCTTCACATTCAGTTTTGGCTGCACAAATGACAAACTGTTGCAATAATTATCTAACAATTTAAATATTAGCATATATTCAACTCTCATAAATCCTTCTTGTTAAAATTTTAGCCATTAGCAGGAATTTAATTGTAACAATCATATTTCAGATAATTGAACAGTACTCTACGACACCAAGATTTAAACCTATGTTGAGAAGTGTAGAAATTATCATTTATCACATTAAACCAAACTTTGCAATTTGAATCAACTTCATGTACAATATTTGTAAGAGGCTTAAAGCATGTTTTTTTGACGTATGAGCATGAAGGGCACATCCAAATCAGAATGCGCAGATGCAGAGGTTGGCTTTATCATCAATGGAAGTCAATGCATTGTGGCTTTGATGTTTTTAAGCGTTGTTCATTCATTATTAAGTCTATGTTTATTATCTGGGTCACGTTACATGAAAATCGAACATCAAGGTGTTTGCTTCCAGTAAAGATAAAGAAGAGTCTGCGCTCCGCGAAATAAAGATACCCCCAAGGCATCATCAATATCCAGGAAACCTCACACAAATGGATTTGACTAAAATACTAACAAAACAAGAGTTTAATTGGGTTGAACATGTCTATACCCCGAAGGTTGGTTTTTCGCCAACCGTGATTCTATTTAAGAAATTTAGTGAAAATATGATTTATCTATTGGCTTTAATCGGATTACCTGACGATATTGAGTCTATCATTGGATATTGTAAAGTATAAAGCATAGTTGTAAAATGGATTGTAATTGTAAAACAACATGCTTCAAAATGAAAGATAAGGCCCCGTGTATTGTTACGTGATGTTCCGTGTATCAAGGTAACTGTATAACCTGTAGAGTAACTTAGTACATGTAAGTTGCAAATTCACAGCTCCACAAATTGAAATATCCTCCCAAAAGTACTACATTAGAATTAGTGGATATTGTTTTGCCTAGCTTTGGCATCAAGTAATATTTGAAATAGTTCAACGTTGAAAATTCTTATGAATACTTATTGAAAAAGCTATTAGATGTAAAGCAACCCTAAACACAGTAGCACATTGCTATTGACTTTGTCTCAACTTTGAATAAATTAGTTAGACGTCACATAACGATCCGTGTATTAAGCTTAGAATGGTCGCTATCATTGCGCACAGTTCGCATAACCATTCCTGTATTGTATAATACACACACACATTTAGTGTTGTCAACCTTCCAAAAGATATAGAATTTCATTGTTGTGCACTGTTCTTTCGAGTTTACAGGCAAATACGATATACATTTAGTCAGCAGTCTCTATACTGCTGTTACAACTTGTAACAGTGTAAACAACTATGAATTATTAGGTCAAAATCGAAAATCGTACCCCATTGCCAGCAGATTAGGATGATAACGCAAATACCAAATGAAAAAAATCCAATTACGAGTACAATGATCTGTACTGTGGTCAACGACTGGTCACTAGTGGGTATAGCTTGAGTCGAAGATACAACTAGAAAAAAAATAAAGCAAACTTTATAAACTAACCTGTTATATCTTACCTTAATGCAACCGTTTCGAATTAGTTGTTGTAAATGATGTAACTACATTACGGGAAACATATTGCTTTCTTTCAATACATTCACTATACAGATGACATCCTTGTTTAAAACATCTATTTACACTGTATCCATGCCATATGCAGCAGTAAATGAATATTTTACAAACACAAATGCTCAAACTGAATTCGATTGATGTGTAGGTTATAATAGTAAATGCCCTTTTGCAAAAGGGGGCATTGGTGTTACCTTTAACATAATATACTTCTATAACTTATACTAATACTACTTAAAATAAGGCTACTTCCAATTACAATACTCATTTGTAAAACCTTCGTATTAGACTTTCCTTTTAATTCTACTCGTTTAGAAAATGCCATAGCTATTTCAAGTACGATAAATGTGGAAATGAGTACAGAACATATTTGACTCGGCACTAACGGTCGTTAATAAAGTTAACAAATTAACATACTTTATACCGATCAATACGGTATCAGACGTCGAATTATTGTTGACCCATACAATTTAAGCAAACAACAATTTCTGTATCGATGCATCAACTATTAGAAGTCTAAAACATGGACACTAGCACGAGATGAAAAATGGTTCATGCATCAAAACAACTGTAAAAGAAAGCCATTTAGCTCCAGATACATTTAAAAAAGCATGTTTTTCTGACAAGAAACTGGTGAATTTAATTTTCTAAAACATGTCTGAAAGTATAATATATTACATGGAATTAAGCTTCAGTGAATTACCCAGCACTGGAACGCTACATGCCAAGTGTGATTACAAAATGGACGGGGTAAATAACAGAGTAGAAATGTGTTGAGAAACAAAGAAGAGAATATAAATAATAAGTACAAGTAAAACAACTCCAGTTAAAGTGCGCATTTGGTCTTCTGCAATTAATATGATACACATCATATCATTGGTGGGGTGGAAGCACGCCAGTGACGTATTATCAACGGCGTTAAGCAAAATTATTATTCCTATATCGACGTGATTTATATTTAACTAAACCGGTAGCTCAGTCGGTAGCGACTAGAGCTGTCAATCCAGGGGTTGTGAGTTCGAACCCCATTTCGGCTAACATTATTTCAGACGTTTGACAAAAGTCACTGTGACAAGCTTTATTCGTATCCCACTAATGGGCTAACAGTCTATGTGGAAAAAGAGGCAGTTGCTTGGAAAGAATGTTGTGTGGATTACTAACGTGAAAAAGCCAGGAAACACATGAGTAGGTTAACTGGTCGCCGTGATATGACTGATCAAATGTTGAAAACGGCGTTAAACCCCAATCCATCAATTAACTAAACAAATTTAACAGCTGTTCTTTTTCTTTTTCCACATTATTCACATGTAGTTAAAGAATGATACAAATATCTGTTTTTTGTGCAAATAATTGAGCATTGCCTCCGTTATGGCGATCAATGGTGTAGGTCACATTTAGAAAACAAGTTGCTTTGCACTTAACACACCTGGTTTGCTTTATTCTGAAGATAACTCATGTTTACATCCACATGTACTCTGTATATTGAAGGAAAAGTTGATTGCTTAAACACTACCTTATGTTAAACAAATACTTAAGACTTTGGGGATGATGGTAACACAGTCGAGGAGCTGTTTGAAACCGAATTGATAGTATACTTATGTAGATGTCAATATTAGACCGGGATTGTGAGAAGCTGTAACATCTTGCGACTCTAAAGTATAGGTAAGATTAGTATCATTTTGAATTACTCAGTATGTCGATTGCCGAACACCTAAAATTAACTTATTATTACATATTGATATTTCGGATTATCTCTGATACTGATGTCCTTGTGATTAAGAATATGCGTACATTCGAAGGCAGTGCGCTATACCATCAACTCCGTAGGTTTAATGTGACACATCAGCAACATGTCCTAATTTAACTATGTGTTAAAATATTCAGAATTATCATATATTTATTTATAACAATATTAAAATATTAAATGTGTAGGCTATAATAGTAAATGCCTGTTTGCAAAAGGTGGCATTGTTGTCACCTTTAACACAATATACTTGTATTACTTCTACTACTACTACATAACAACATATTTGATAAGATACTTTGAAAGTCGCGAGCTGCGGCTTTGTTGTATGTTTGAAAATGTAAGTGCTGCCAAACAGCTATCAGTACTTTTAGAGGTTTGGTATATCTTGTATCTGCATAACGAAAACAAATGTGTCTACATATGCAAACATTACTATACTCTTTAGTTTTCAATATACATATATACATTTAAATGACGTATTATTATGTTTTTGCTTCATTTACTTTTAATTAAATCCTCTTATTATAACAGAGTTAAAGGTACACACCTTTGGATTTATAATATGCTCATTCAGCTCCAAATTAACCTGTAATCCAATGTATGTAGCTACATCTTAATATTAAGAAAAATTTCACTTCAAAGATAATTTTGTGCTGAACGTCTTTAATTTATCTGGTATTGATAGAGTTTACTGCAGCCATTTAATGGCTCAAAAGCGACACATGCAACGAAAACACCTCTAATCAAACCCGACATCCGATACCTTTATCAAGTAACGTACTGCTTTCCCGGTTTTTACGGTTTTAATTAGCGATGACATTTGTAACTTGCTAGACATCGGACAGAAATAATGCTGTTAATGTGTAACGGTGACACATATTACACTACATTACAGAAAGTATGGTTCATACATCGAACAAGTAATGGAAGAAACCATATTGGAACACCAAATCGTTACGAGTTCAATAAATACATCAACCGAGGTACATGCGATATATAAGAACGTTGTATTTATAAAAATAGGTTTCTTAAATACTTGTACTGTTCTGTATTTACTCTTTTCTGTTTATTCGATGAACACAATTCCGATGATAAACTGCAACACACTATGATTATCTTTTCTTCCTTGTGAGTATTTAGAAGAGAAAGGTGTAAGGATATGCAGCAGTTTACGCTTCGATAACAGCATTCTTTGATATGTAAAACATTTATTAATGCCTAACAAAAATGTTTTGCAAAGAAATGGTGCCTTAAATGTTATAGGGCGGTACTAAAACAACTGTCACCAACAAGATTGGCGAGCCATTTTGAAGAGTCAAAAGAGGACTTTTATCAAGGATTTAGTTAAAATATTAGAGGCTCTAGATAAGGTGAGTTCTTCAAATTCCAAAACCCTTATTTGAACCTCAAACCCTATGTTGTAGATACTCAAAAGAATCACATAAGTTACACAATTATTTTGAGTACCCACAACATAGAGTTTGTTGAGTAATAAAATAAATATGGATTGGTCAGACCAGTTTACTCCTCCTTATCCAGTCCTCTGGTCCGACTCAGGTAAAAGTTAAAGTTTCTGAAGTGAATGCTAAATAACATGGTGTAAAACTGACGGACTCTATAACTATAATTGGGTTTAAACGAATATAATTGACTCTGCGTTTACACATGGGTGGTACATGCTATTCAATCTTATAACTAAGAGAAAAAGGATGAATCGCCGTTTTCATTGTAAATATAAACGCTCACCACTATGCATGATATTATTCAGCTTCTATACTAGGTAATTAGAGTTAACATAAAGGGTGAACAAATTTAGTGTTTTCCTGTTCTTTTTTATTATTTTGATCGAGGCGCCGATGGTTATGAAAAATGATAACATCGATTCAGATTGCAGTTGTATTTGGCGTCTAAGTATAGCTAATGCCGTATGTATTTGGACAATGACACTCATTAAGTTGCAACCAATAAAGAATATATCAATGTATTTTATACGGGCCTATACATCACATGAACGATGGTGTTAGTCCCTGACTAAACAGTGCAATTATTTTTTTAGCAAGCATACAATAAAGAAGAACATAACGTGAAAGTGAGGTTAGATTTGCCAAAGGGATTTATTGTCCAATACCTGTTGACGTGTGCATTTCTGTGGTTGTTACTATTTCTGAAAGGACAAAATGAGTTTTACTACATGGCTTATCGGCCAAAATAGCATCACTTCACTATTTTGAAAAAAAAACATGCCACGCGTTGGTCTAACGAATCCCAATAGTTCATTGTAAACAGTGACATCTGATAACTAACACGATTGTCTTCTAACTTAAAGATACGTGAATTTGGACTTTGACATATCTTGTTTGTTTGCGTAATGCGTATTCATCTATAAACAACCATCGTAGCCATTCGCGGACGTTAACCCGTCTGAGCTATCTAAACACGGAACCTGTGTATGAAGTTTAAATTATACCATCCACAAAATAAATTACTTAAACGATGACGTCGATTAGTACAGACGTATGCTAACTTGACTTTTGATTATGGTCGGTAAATCAAAAGCTGTCCAAGTTCTCTTGACGCTGAACTTGTGTTTGAAGTATGAAGTAATTATGTGCACATACACAATTGTGACAATGATCTTAAACCCAGATCAGTGAAACACAAGTACAAGAAGCGATGCTTGTAAATATATGTGTCGAGTTTTATAACAATCTGATTAGATTTGTAATCGCTATAGTGATGACAAGGTCATTTGGGCATTCATACGGTTAATGAAACGCTAACTTATACAAAAGGCAAAAATTCGTAACATGTGACTTACGTTCCATATCAATCGCAGAAAATGGCGAGCATGTGAATAGTGTCTCACTTAATGTGACGTCATACGTGAAATGCAATGAAATATTATGTAATGCGTCGTTTCGAATGTGTTTATAAATGGCAGTGCCAGATCGAGGATCTACTTACTTGGTTGGCACAATAATGGTGGATGGTTGTCTTCCAACCCATTTGGAAATTCTGTTTCACTGATTGAAATGATATAGTTTCAACGGTTTGTTCATTTTAACCATTCGTTCAACAGTAATTTGCAATATCTTATTATATATCTTTATTTGACATTGAATTTGACATACTTATAGCCAATATCATGAACATTTTACACAATACAAGGTTGTGTATAAGAACAGTAAGTCTTTTACCGAAAAGTTGGAGATGGAATATATGGAATGTAAATAATTTCTTTATTCAAAACTTAAGATAACCCGTATAATTAATTGATTATACCTTTTATAATACCCCAGTCACAATAAGCTTGCGATGAGTTTGCGGTGGATTTCCCTGCGGCTGCCGGGTTATTCTGGGGGCACGGAGCGGGCATCGAGCTACTTTTAACTAGGACTTAAGACCTGGTGCGGCATTTTGCATCGCAAACTTATCGCAAAAAATCGGTCGCTGCCTGGCCAATGTCCAGGTCATGTCAAATGTGGAACAACCCAGACAATCTATATATCGGCCAGGCGCAGCACAGACGCAACTCAGACGACGGCCGGAAATCGGACAGACTTCGACCAACTGTGGCTAGCAGGATATAAAAGCCGGCTCATCCCATCATCCATCAGATTATCCACTCGAACTTACAAAGAACGTAACAAATTTACACAAAGTTTATCACACAAGTTTCAGAGTAACAGTACTACAATATGCCCAAAGCAAAGAAGGGTTGCCAGGAGGGAGAGGAGAGGAGAAGAACCAGGTGTTAGCGGTAGCGTGCAATCGAAAACCTCTCCATCAACCGGGTGACTCGCATGCGCGGTACAGAGTTGAATAATCAACTGCTTTCTCTCATTTGTCTTCCCTTTTCATTGTTTTGTAGTGTGCTCTTAGAGAAAGGTCGAAATGAATGAAGAAGATCAGAGGAGGGTCACTTTATATACATAAACCCCAAATTGACAAACGACCGCCGGATCGTTGCCGTTGGTCGCTGGGCACCCTACAGGTACACTACAAATGCCCTTCCGGCCGCCGTATGGCCTGTAAGAATTGGCTGGAACCCTGCAAGATACCACAGTGGTTTTGCTTGGACATATAGAAGACATCGGACGAGGTCATTCCGGACACCGGCCGATAAATGGGCCAATAATTCGACCCCATTTTCAGGAAATACGGCCGATCGCCGAACGACGACCCCCGAACCCCGCCTTGGCAGCATGCGGATCAGTTTTGATTTTTAATTGTGACTTTGATCGCCTTTTTGAGCGATCTTTCGCCGACCTCTTCACGCAGGCCGATGCCTAAAATTGCACACGCCGCCCGGCCTCCGCTTTAATTATTATTTAGGTATGATAAAGAGCAACTTAGTCAATTAGTGATACAAGATAGGCTTCATTTTTAATTAATAAATATGCGTTTTGAAAACAATATCAATATGCACCAGAAGACATCAATGTTGAAATAAATATCTCTACCAACAGAAATAAGGCATAAGAATTCGTGTAAGAATTTTCTTCGTCATTGATAATCTTCAGTCGGATTTCGCGAGGCCAATAGTTGAAATTCTTCTTTCGAACTAGCAAACTGAAACTGTGAATTCAAATTTGTTTTTGTCATCCTCCGATGTTAAGTTTATCAACGCAGTATAGAAGACGTGTGTTCCTTTTACTGAACATACTGTGAGGTCAAATGGGGCATTTAAATCGTAATAAAGAAAACAAATATCCAGGCGTAAGTACCAGAATGAGATGAATTATAATTTCCCCGACCCTAGTAACCATCGAAAAGGACAGTATAACTGCGCGATAGATCGTTAATGTTTATTTATCTAAACAATCCACAACGAGTGTTAGACTTTTAAATGGTGAAGTGTTTAAAACAAACAAAACGACACATTTAAAAAAGCCAATATCGATTTATACAATAAAAAGGTTATTGCATGATTTTTGGAATATTTTGTGTTGGGACTCGTTCTTTCGGCGGCCATACGTTTCCCCGGTAAATCCGCCACTGAATGGCGACATCAGACGACGATGCCACCCGACGCTCTGTCTTTGCATATTGTTGTGAGCGCAAAATGACTCCTGAACACATTACTTTTTGCTGTTTATTCTATGAAAGACATTCGGATAATACAATGCAACACACAATGATCCTCCTTTCTTTCTTGTGAGTATTTTGAAGGGGAAGGTGTAATGGCATGCAACAGTATAGTCTTCGATATGTAACATATTTATGTTTTGCCTAACATAAATGTTTCACAAAGGAATGATATAAATGATCGCCTTAACTATAATAGGGCGATACCAATACACACCTGTCACCAAACGGTTTGGCGAGCCAGAGGACTCTTGTTGTGGAACTAGTTAAACTATTAGAAGTAAGAGCTCTAGATAAGGTGAGTACTTCCAATTCTAAAACACTTGTTTAAACCACAAACCCTATGTTGTGCATACTCAAAAAAATCACAAAAGTTACACATTTTGTTTGAGTACCCACAACACAGGTGTGGTTGAGTAATAAAAGATATGTGGCTTGGTAAGACCAGTTAACTCTTCCTTATCTAGTACTCTGGACTCTAGTAAACGTAAAGTTTCTGAAGTGAATGCTATATAACATGGTGTAAAACTGACGGACTCTATAACTATAATGGGTTTTAACGAATATAATTGTTTACGAATGGGTTTACGCTTGCTATTAAATCTGATACATTCGAACAGGTGGATGAATCGACGTTAAACGCTCACCACCATGATATGATTCAGCTTCTATACTAGGTAAATAGATTTAACATAAAGGGTGAATACAATTAGTCTGGTCCCGTTTCTTTCTGTCATTTTGAACGAGGCGCCGATGGTTCTCAAAAACGATTAAATCAATTCAGATAAATTGGACAAGGTGTCTAAATATAGCTAATGCCGTATCTATTTGGAAAATGGCACACATTTAGCATCAATCCTTTCCTAAACAGGGTAAATACATCACATGTCCCTGACTAAACAGTGCAATTATGTTCTAGCAAGCATGCAGTAAAGAAGAACATAACGGGAAAGTTAGATTTGCTAAAGGGTACCTGGTGACGCGTGTTTTGGCGTTTCCATGGTTGTATAAACAAAACCATCGTAGACAATCTCGAACGTTAACCCGTCCAAGCTCTCTCGACACGGAACCTGCAGTATGAACAAAATCCATCCGCAAAAAGAAATTGCTAAAGCCATGACGTCGTTAAGTACAGACGTATTTTAGTCTTGTTACATTGACTCTTGACATTGACATTGAGGCTCTTGAATCTGTACCTATGTTTGAAGTATAAAGGAATTTTGTGCATATATAACCTTGTAAGAACGATGACGTAGTTTCGAACAGACGTGTATAGTCACTGTGATCATGAGCTTTGCGCTATGTCGGTGAAACGCGGTGAAGTACAAGACGCCATGTTTGTGAACATATGTGTACCGTTTCATAAACATCGGATACAATTAATTCGCTATAGTGAAGACGTCTTTGGGACATTATACAAGCTTATGTGACCCTAGGTCAATGAAAACACCAACTTATACAAAGGCGATGATTCGTAACATATATCTTAAATTTCAAACGTAGAAGAACGAAGGGCACGTACGTACTTCCTCCCGACGTGATACTTTGATCACACGTATGTACATATGGGTGTTTTAGTTAACTAGCCGACTGTAATAAACATATACGCACTTGAAGATTAATTCACTTAAGCATTACTATAATTTTAGCAACACGGCAAAACACAATCAAGTTACGGGGGTTGTCCAAAATAGCGTATAATCTTTATAAGTATCTTCGTTTTGCAATAAGATTTAAAACAATTTAACTTTCCCGTATTTTTGAACATTATATTTGGAAATAGCAATTCAATTTTTTGTCTCAAATTGGCATTGACTAACAATTATATTTGAGAATTTTTCAAATGTCGGTGGGGCCTTCCAGCTCATACCAAAATTAAGAATATTTTTCAGAAGTAACTTTGCGTTTAATCTATTAATTTTCATGGTGAGAAAACCAACTGAAAATTTGCGATATACACACTACCTATGTCAATGTTAACGTTAATATAGTGTTCACAGATCTAAGCGGGTTCCAACAGTTCACCTCAAACTATGACATTTCTTCAAGTTACATTTGAAGCTAAATCACAGCAAGTTTGATGCCACCTTTTCATTACTATTCATTTCTTTTCAATGCGCGGGTGCATATATTGGTTGTGAAAAAACTATCACTGGTGCAATGGGCTTGCGCATGCGCCGTGTTAACCGTCTTGATCGCGCATGCGCCGCATTTTAACGTCAGCTCTCGGATATTTCCGTAGTAGTTCGTCACTGGACTGTACTCGTTCGAGTTTGCAATAGAATATTAAGATTCGTGAACCAGTCTATTTATATGCTAGTAGTTTTTTTATAATTAAAATGTAAATTAAAACCATAGTTTTTTAATAACACCCACCGCTGCCACCATTTGTAACGTGTATCGGCGTTACATTAGGAAAATGGGAATATTGTGCTAAATTTTGCGATTTTAAGAATATATTAAGGAAAAAAAAGGACGCACATGCGCAGACAAATGTTTACAATCATTTTGGGAGATCGAGGTCATCACGTTTGGAAAAGGTATTTATGTTTTCGTTTTACGTATTTAACTAAAAAACTATTGTTATCATATATTTATATCATATATTTAACAGCGGGTTTCGTGTTTTTCGAATCAAACAGTATTTCTTAAGCCATAAAATGCCGATTCCCGCGCCAATTGCTGCATCTTGCAGCAACTCTTTTTGATTATTGTGGTACGAACAATTCGTATAAGAGTGTCATCCATTTCTGATTTTATGAGATTATAGAACTCTTATTAAAAACCGTGTGTTAGTCAAATTACAGCATCGCTGAGTGAATGATATTCCAAATCGATTGAAACACCTTAATTGGAAATATGAAATCACACTTTGAAAGAATTAGCTTTCTTGCGATAAGTGTTCACACTATCATTCCTGTATTCAAGAATGTATTCATCTAGGTTTCAGATGAGTTGGCATCTAATCCAAACGCTGCAAATGTAATGTATCAACAGTGTAGAATGTTGTTGAAATTAAATTTGTAGTATGAAAAAACTTCTTGCAGAGCCTTACGTGGCGCTAAATACTTAGAATGGCACCTCGGATAAATCAATTACGTTAATGTAATGCCACACATATACATGCCCTATATATATATATATATATATATATATATATATATATATATATATATTAGATGTATCTAGAAGACATATCATTTAGGCACACTAATGAAACATATGCATAGCCTACAAGGTACCTTTCTCTTCGTATAACATTGCATGGACAATACCTTCTTCAATCTATTGCCATCATCCGGGGATTACTGATCTGAAGTAATTCTTATGCATATATTTATTTCAATTATGATAATAAGTAGTCTAACAGATTAGTTTATAATCACATATTATCATACAACTTATGTTATATGAGTATTTAATACGTAAAACTTAACCTGTGAACGAAACATCTAAGGTTGTAACGTATGACTCTATCAAAGTGAAATTCACAGTACAAACATATTCACCAGTCAGTGATACATTCGCCGTAGTGCCGATCCAGTTGATATCAAACAGAAATAGGTCCTCGTCATTTGAAATAACAGTCTGGCTAGCAATAAATGTTGCTGTAATCTGAAGAAACCAAAGAAAATAAAGCATATGATGAACCTAAAGTAAATAAAGACAAAGATAAAACATCTTTAACCCATCCTTTGTAATGGTGACATTCGTCAACAGGTATGCATACACAATGTAAACCATAATTTGAAATTGTCTTTAAGCTATAATATATTTGCCTACGAAAATGAATTAATACGATTAATGCTCAATATAGAAACGATGTATTATTTTGATCAAGAGCTGAGCATAATTCATGCTCTTATAATTAAATCTTACCATTCTCGTGAAATATAAAGACTCTGCCAATGCTTATAAAACAAAGTATAGTGAAAACGTATCTTTTCTTCATCAAAAGGTCAAATGATTTGGATTCATTGTTTAGCAAGGGACTCGTCAAATCCAATTACAATTGCAAGCGAATACCGAAGATATTCGTCGTATCAAGACTCGAATCATCCTTATTGTTTAAATCATTTTACAATATCGGCAATAAATAACTTCAAATATCACTTTCTACAGTAGCTCTCCATAACTGAACATAATTTCGGGTTCAGAGCGATGTCTTCATAGTTGTAAATCATATGAGATACCAATTAAAGTACATGCATCTTTGGAATAGTTTGTATACGATTACTGGTTCCAGCCTAGTTCACAACCCTCCTATATCGTACCGCCAAATAGTCCTTGTCTCAAAAACAAATTGCAGAAACTTTTTTACAGATGGAAAATCGATTTTATTTGAAATAAATTACGCAATCGAAAAAATCCAAACCCATGTGCTATTAAAATATAGGAAATATAGAATTAAAAATGGAAATGTATTTAGCTTTCAACGGACGAATTCATGGACATACATGTACATGTCTTAGAATCGAGTGGATGCAGCTTTTGTTTGCAGATAGTCAAGTCCCAGTGATAATATATATACTAAAAGATAGTAAAATTATTGAAAGAATAGTTGATATTTTATCAAGATATAACATATACAGTACGTTTTATCTTTATCAAGGCATCAGAAGTCCAACGCCGTTTGACACCCCTGTTACCTACTTATTCAAACATATTAAATATTCATTAAAAAAAAGACACTGGTTAATGTGTTCACCTTTTGTTTTTAGATAAGCTTTTGGAAAAAGAACGTGTTCAGTTATTTTGAGACAGCTGTTACTATGTATTAAGCCATGCCATGGGGATCCCTAAAATGTGCATTTCCGATTAGTTGAATCAGTTAAATAATATATAGGCACTGTTCATTTAAGTTTTATTATATTATACGTTAGACGCAAAACAAGGCAAGACAATGATGCCACCAATTTGTTTTCATTATGTTAAATAACCTGAACATGAAGATGAAAATAACTGTTTCCCCTTTGATGTTAGAATTGGACATTGTTATACAACAGCCTTGTTTTGATTTTGATATGGCATGCATTTATGGATGTATTAGCTATTCCACGACCTTTTGGTATATTCTGTAAATACAATAGAGTGCGTTCAACACAAATATTATTAAAAATAAGTTAATAAGAAAGTGCTATTGTGAATTGTTTATTTGTGTAACATTTTTGATCGGTAAATCCTTGTCCAAATGTAATCCGTGATTTGCAGTTATCCCCTTGCTTGCATGTCTATACGTGCTTTGATTTCAAAGGAGGCTCGGTCTAGAATGCACGTTTACGTTTTATCTTAAATAAAACTGATATTTAGATCTAGTCAGTATGACGCCTCTCTTTGTCAGGACACACTTACACTAACACTATCTAATCCCTCGTGTAGTGTCATCCTTTATATTGATGTGACTGGCATGGTTCATTACACATACTGATTCAACACATGTCTTTAATGTGATAACTAGTAGCAGCAAAACAGAAGTATGCATAACATGTTGTAGGCCTGAATATATTGTGTTTATATGACGCATGCCAATTACATCAACACATTTAATTGATCTCTGACATTAAGTCCATGTTTTACTTTATACTGTCCCACTTAAACCATGGATATACAGATAGTTCAGATGTTTTACAAAATTTGAAAATACCTGCGAAACTTGGCTTTTGCAAATTACGCTGTTTATGGTTGAGCTGTTTGGATAAACTTTGACGGCCGCAAGATTTATCCGCTGCAAGCCGTTCCCTGTTGTAACTGTATTCGTTATACGTTCGGGTTTATCTGGAAAAACAGAAGCATTAGAAGTTTAAAAAAAAACCCATTACTGAAAAGAAAGTCACGGTATTTGAAACAAGGACGGTGTGGTTAAAGGATTTGCAATTTCTGTCTCATTTATAAACGATATTTAAATGATATTAACACACACTTGTTCCGAGTAGCATAATTATTGCCATGTAATACAATCCATACATCTTCAATGAGGATTTGTATAGTATATGGTGATTTTAAAGAAAAAACTCGCTGACATAATAATACAATAATTAAATTATTGTTGGTTTCTCGCGTTTACATATTTGTTATCTATCTACACGATAATATGCGTTTAAAATTTTCCAGCGAACATGCCATTTGAATGTCAGTTATGATATCTAATCTTCGGGTCAGATCTTATGACTTTAAATCCTGACGCCGACTGGTTAATGTTCTAAATTGTTCTGTATACTGTATTCTAAATCCATATAAACGCCATAATTCTTTGCCTTGAACAAAGTCATTTCACAGGTATGATTCAACATTAAATGATACAGCAGGTGTGTATTTTATATCTAGTATTGCTATAAAGGATGCACACAATAGTGATATTTGTTATAATCGTTGGTCATACCTCGATGTTAAAAAACCACAGCAGACCGTGTATAAAAATTGAAATCAATAATGTAAATAGGCTTATCGATTATGTGATTGTGAGTTTTTACTCAATGAACTAGGATCGTAGTTACTATTATGAGTGGTCGACACAACACAACATTATCTTCCACACTAAAGAGGTTAACATTGTTACAGTGTCTTCCATTTTGAGGTTGCGCTGGTGTCAAGATACAGCTACCAAAGATATGTCGCAAATAAAGATGCACATTTCCAACAAACTCATTTTTATTCTAAATTGTCAAAATGAAATACTTACATGCAACAGATAATGTTCCAAATGCTTTATCAAAGTTATGACTGCACTTATATTGACCGGCATCAGATATGTTTGTATTAAGCACCTGTAAGGAAAGCTGGCCTGCTTGTGTTGTTCCATTGTATTTACCATCTTTAACTGTTCCTTCATGATTTTGCGCAAAAATAATTGATGAACCTTTAGACCATGTATAACCGTTTCCCGGTGTGATACCTGTATCAGTGCAAATAACGGTTGTTGTTTCACCTCCATAACCAAGTACAGATGGAACCTGTAGAATTCCTGAAAATTAAAAGTATTTAAAGACACTCTGCGTATTTAATAATGAAATATAACACAACGTACCCGAAACTTACAATTAATTAACTTATCAAAAAGGAATATATTTAAGCATTTATTAAATCACACATTCGTATAACACAGTAAAAGGTCTAAGTTTCCTGGGAATGGTGACTTTTATATAGTAAGTTTAATATTTAAATCAATATAAACATTTTGTTTAAAATGAATTAAAACAGTGTCACTAGTGTCGCTTGAGGCTTATATAACTTTATCTTGGAATCAGACACATGGTAATATTATGTACATGTTTCCCAAAATTGTCAAAGGATATTTTTCCTTATAGGAAACAATGGAAACACAATACTACTTGTAAATGCACAATATCAAATTAAACGATTACTTTTGCAGAGAAATATGAGCTTGTGAAACACAGTTCTTCCCAATTAGGCCAAAGTATTCTGAAACCAGTTTGATTTTGACAAAGATTGATCATTAATCACTTGGCTAAACCGTTTTCCATACACAACACATCTACAGCAGATGAGGTTGAGTCTGGTTAAAATTACTCATGGTGACCGAGCAGTTTATCCTATGCAACAGTGGTGTCAATGCAGTCAGCTGCAGAAGCGTCAGAAAGCTTCTGTATGCTAAATTAAATTGTTGTTTGCCATTTTTTTTATATGAAAGCCAACGACAACCGTCCCAAAAAAACATGCAAACACTACATACATGTATGTTTTTGTCTTCTTTGGTCAAACTTCAAAAGAGTAGTTTTGTGGAATAGTTTGGAATGACATTTTTCAAACCTTCTTTGTTAATCCAACTTAATCAAGAATTGAATTATCCAATTTAAAAAAAAAATGGGTGTCTAAATGAAAGTATTATGGATGAATACAGTTTAATTACATCATAGTACAAGCATAAATTGAAGGAATTTCTACTTTTATGCAAATGCTTTCGAAAGCCGTTCAGTGCAGATGCGTGAAAATGCTTTGCTTTGTAAAAATGTGTCTGCATGCATGAAAGCCACCCAATTATAAGTGAACTTTAATTTATGCTTCAACAAATCCTTGGAGCAAGTATATTTTCCCCAGAAATAATCCACGTTATACAAAAACTACTTTCAATGAATACACTGCTCTTGCTGACAACACTTCCCCACCCCCTGTCGTTGACATCACTTGCCCACTCACTGCAACTGACTGAGTTTCTTATTCACATGCCGAGTTTGTGAATCTTCTAGAGCATAAAGCAGTTATGAATATGTTCACTGAAACTATCTTCAACAGCTTTATCAACGTAAACATGTTTCCCAAGTAGACAATGGATACATTGTTCCAAAACCTTTGTTTTCCTTTTTAAGTCAAGCGAGTAAAGACCGATGACTGCGTTGACTTTTTTAGCTGCCGCCGTCATAATAAATGACTCCTGTGGTGAATTGCATTCGTTATATGATTCAACCATGTATTGAAATAGTAATATTAATAAAATATCCATTGACTTTAAACAAAACTGATTTCAAAATATTTTGTTAGTTGAATAATTCCGTGAATAATGCCAAAACGAATACAATGGGAAGTAAAAATAAAACAGCCAACACATGCTTTTATCAAGGAAAGCAATTTCATGTTAGAACGATACATAGTTCCAACTCATATGTACCCCGTTTAGCTATAATATAACTTATATAAAAAAAAATAGATTTTACTATTGAAATATTTTGCCCTATCAATATATTGCTTGTAGAAAAGTGCTGATGTCGACACATAATGTAGTCTTTCGTATTTTCCATCAATAATTGGTACATGTAATCGAAATGCTAAAGTCATCTCAGTATCTTCAAATATTTTTAGTTTCTAGCGAGACAAATTGGATGCCATTTTCAACCATGTTCGGAAAAGGTTTGCTGAGCATTTTTTTATCATCTGTTACAAAACAGCAGGGTTAAAGAACGATGAGCGACATAATTTTAACCCTTGGAATAGAAACCAAAGGTTTTATATTTAACCGACAGTTGAACAACTAGACCCTGTATACTAATTGAAAGGTATGCCATGTATCTCTTAAACGTTGTATACTTCAAGTAAAGTAAGCATAACTAGAAAGCGACAGTTTTAATGCAATCAATCCCTGTCGAATGCTGCTACCTGAATATGCAACCAGTATGCTTAATGAAAAGAGCTTTAATTGAATTATATAAATATATACTAATATGAAAGCCCGTATTTAACGACTAACTTGTAAGTCAAATTCCATGAATACGCTCAATATACATGTAAGTATGTGTTATTATCATACATGCAAACAACATATGCTATCGAGTATCTTTGCCCAGGAGAGTACAAGCTTAAAACAATATCAGGCGAGGAACAAAATATAGACTATACCTTCACACAAATTTAACCCCAAAAAACTGCAAGCGCACACAACACTAAACAACATTCTGAAAAGTAAAAAAATAAAGTCACGCAAACTAAACATAACATAAAGATTCCCATAAATCAAGATGTCATTACCAACAGCAAGGTGATCACAATAACCCGAATGTTCTTCTTTCAAAAACAGAAAATGTTAAACATATTATAATATGATTAAACTATTAGATGAAAATGTATACAGTTAATTGAGTGACTAAGGTAAGAAATAATTTGTCTCAAAATGGTTTTGGCTATTATGGGGAAGTCCGTTCGTCAACAATTCTAAATATTTCCTTTTAGTTTACATTAGCAACGATCAGCTTATTTAAACACGGCATGAATATTTTGATAATAGTCATAAACTTGAATACTATCGAAACTGTAGACATGACCTTTCGTCTGAGGCTTATTTGTCATTGGTTGATTGATATTAACAACTTTAGGAGAAGTTTGGTTGGATTAATACCTTCGAGTCATTATGCTATGATTAAAAGAGGCGCCGTCAAGGCATTCGACGGGTTGATTTCTGGGTAACTTACCAGTTGTACTGGTCCATATCCCTAAACCAGCAAGTCAGTTGCTACATTTATCATAAAACCCCTGTACAATTTTTAAAATCTTTGGTGTGGGCCGGCCGGGGATCGAACCTGCGACCTTCCGCACCCGGAGCAGACGCTCTACGAATACACCACGAGGCGAACAGCATTGTAAGGGATTCAATGTATTGTTTATTGTAATGTATATGTCCACTTTATAATTATCTATTTCTAAAATATTCATACTTAAATGGGTTATATCTTCTAATGGCTAGTAAGGATCAGGTCATAGTTAGACATATATATATATATATGTCTATATAGCGTGCCATGGGGAAAAAGTGTTGAACTAAACAACGTTTCATTACCATTATAAAAGGCATCACACACTTCAAATATGAATCAAACTGCTATTACATTGGCCTTACTACTATACAAAATTTGAATTTGAATTTGGACATAACATTTATCAAACTACACTACAAATAAAGAAAAAGTAAATAGAATATGTAATAAAAGGTTCTTACGCCCTAATAATATTTTCTTTGATCAATAATACAAACGTATTTATGTCTATTTGGCAAGAAATAGATGTCATTTATAGATTAAAATGAAAATTAAATCCAGTGACAAATTATGTTGTTTATCGGTGTGTCTGTTAACATTTTTATTCCATTATATTGATCTATTTATCTATCAATTTTCAGACATCTGACATAACAGGAACCATCATCTAATTAGCAGATTTGCTAGCAGTAAACGACATAACAAGGATCAAGTATGTGATGTCATGAGATGTCATTTGACATTAGAAATAGAGACATTGAGTCAGTCGTACCAATCTCCGAAAGGTATTTTATTCTATGTTCAATTACAGAGCTATTTATATATCACCAAAAGTATATACTATAACACGTTCAGAAATCTATATTGATACTTAGCAACGTCAGTTCATTATCCCTTTTCCCTATACAACACACTTAAAGTAGACGACTGCATATATCTAGGCATAAATAGGGATACCTGTATAAATGAAAGGAAAATTATTGAACTTGCTCACAATGTTTTCAAAAGTCGTCTGCTACAGAGGTGTAAGTAATTGTCTGTATGTGGCAAAGGGTTAATTCATCATAATATTCTCTTTTTCTTTAATTTGAATAGTATCATATAGAACATCATAACAGAGGCAGTGAAGTAGGATCATCCCACTGCAACAAACATTAACCTTTTTTTCTGAGAGTAGACCATTTTTGATGCATGTGCAACTAATGATAATTTTATCTTTACAAGTCCAGCTTGAAAGCCACATTTCGACAGTAGAATCCAATAGTAAAGATGTAGTTCTGCTATTTAGAGCGCTGTACAAAGAAGAAGATCATCTTGCAGACACTTTGAAAGGAGCATCTTCAAAGAGTGGGGAGAGGAAGCCTGTCATTAAACAAGAGGGCCTTTTAGCAACTTATAGTATGTGATATTCACTGTTAGTTGGTGAATAATTTAACTTTCAATAGTATTTCTAGAAATTAATATTTATATGTGGGGTACTAATTCTTTGGAATTTTGAGGGTCAATCTATCTACTGCAATACTTAAAAATATAGTGATATATAGATCAATCATACATTCATGTATATGTGTTGTAAGACCTTTGAAAACCACACACTTAAGAACCGAGGACCATTTGTCAGGCGGAAAAAGCACCATTTAATATCGCAATGAACATAGATAAATTTTCAGTACCTGTAGTTAAATTAATTATTTAATGTAATTGATAATGTTGTAACATAAACGGTTTTCTAAAAAGGTTCTTAACAATTGGTTTAAATCTATAAAAATATTCAAACTTAGAGTATATAATCTTTATTTCCTCCAATATATGAAGATCATACAAAGATAAATACTATGATAAACAAACAAAAAGGAACAAAAAGGAAAGGTTATACACAATAATAAAATAGCTCTTTAAATTACCATACTTATACCAGAACCAATGCCTATCATCTGATAGAAAAGGTTGAAAACATCTGGAACAAAATAAGTGCACGGAAGAAGAGTGCCCACTAGCTAACGTATATACATAGGAATGGCACTATATATACATGGAGAAACATGCAATAACACACTGCATATCCCTACACGATACATAGTACAAAACAAAATAAATATACAAACAAATTGGAGTTTGCATATTCACGATTGACAATATAAGTTGTGTATAATGTACAGAATTGACAAAGTTCCATAATGTACAGAATTGACAAAGTTCCATAATGAACAGAACTTTCTAACGAAGGAATTCCAACGTCTATACAACGTCAGATCCCGATGTCAGATTAACGTTAGATTTTAGCTGGTTTTGAAACCGATTAGATGTAATAATCCCAACGTCTATTCAACATCAGAACCCGTTGTTTATCCAACGACGGAATTGCAACGTCTATCCAACGTCAGAACCCGTTGTTTATCCAACGTCGGAATTGCAACGTCTATCCAACGTCAGAACCCGTTGTTTATCCAACGTCGGAATTGCAACGTCTATCCAACGTCAGATCCCAATGTCAGATTGAAGTTGGATATTGTTTGGTTTTGAAAACCGTTTATACGTCATTATCCCCACATCCATCCAACGTCAGAAATATGACCATTCACGACGAATATCCAACCATTGCATAGCAGCTATATGACCTAAATCCAACTATTTTCAAACCAAAATGCAACCATAGTTTAACCCTTCACAACATACCAATAGCCTAGTGGTCAAAGCATCCACTTCAGGAGCGGGAGGTCGAAGGTTCTGTCAAAAGGTGTTACACTATCAATGAACGCTTTACTTCTTCAGACGACTTTGAAAAAGGAGCAAAAATATGGAAAACCAGAAATCAAAGTATAATTACTGCAAAGAGTTGTAAATATAGTGGTAATGGAGAAATTGCTCACGATTGAAGATGAGCAATATCTCAATATGCCAGTGTTTTCAAAAGTCGATAGCTGTAGCGTCGTTAGAAAACAATCTTTTATATGTGGGGAAATAAATATAACACTTCAGGTTTAAACATATTATGTAGATGGATACTCACGGAACATTTCTCAACTCTATGCAAAAATTATACTTTGATTTCTAGTTTTCCATACTTTTGCTCTTTTTTCAAAGTCGTCTGAAGATGTAAAGTGTTCATTTATAGTGTAACACCTTTTGACAGAACCTTCGACCTCCCTCTCCTGTAGTGGATGCTTTGACCACTACAGTGGCTATTGGTATGTTGAGAAGGGTTAAACTATGATTATGACGTCTAAGCGGTTTTCAAAACCAAACAATATCCAACGTTAATCTGACATAGGGAGCTGACGTTGGATAGACGTTGCAATTCCGACGTTGGATAGATTACGGGTTCTGATGTTGGAAAGACGTCGGAATTTCGACGTTTATGACATTGTATAGACGTCGGGATTATTACGTCTAAACGTTTTCAAAACCAACCAAAATCCAACGTTAAGGTAGAACGCGCCTCTAAAAAAATATTCGAATTTCCTCACTACGAGACCTCAAAGTTTACCACTGACGTCACGTTTTAGACGTCTCTCAAATGTCACTCGTTAAAACACCTACAGCTGATGGTTTAGTCAATTTAAGGTTGATAGCCACGAAATTATATCACGATTTGCATCTTAAGAAAACCTCCAATAACATATAATTTTCTTCTTTGTATCGTACGTTTAAAAAGAATAAAGCGTCTATAACGTCACTTTTCAAGAGCAAAATGACGTTGCGTCTTTCTTTCATTTAAAAAAATCTGTAAATTTAATTTTTGATTTTCTTTAATCTGTTCATTTATAACGTTATTACAAATCGTTTTATATATACCTTACCGACATCGTTTTTTCACAATATCAATTCATCTAACCTCTACTCTAGTGCATAATGGAGCGTGAAATGCATTACAACGACAGGTTTGCCTCTCGAAAGCTACTCATCAGAGATCATTTAACTTGAAGAAAGTTACCCAGAAACATCAAGCAAATAGAGAACTCCATCATTGTGGACATACAACATTTTGTCCAACATTTTGCAAAAAGCTGTCAAAGTTGTGAAAATTATTTAAATATCGTAGATTTTGTAAAGGATAACACATTTATACTTTTTAACTAAGTTGCAATTTCGCTGCCGGCATTGCCACGCTGTGTCTGCTATACAGACATGAAACCGGTCGAAAGGAAGAAGGGGTCCTTGACAATCAACATCAAGGCATCCTTCAGCAAGCTAAAGTTTTCTTTATTATCTTACTTTATACATTTTTGAAACAGGATATATGTGCATATAACTATATAGCACAACACTCTTTATGAGAGAAAAATAAAAAATTTCGTTGCATATGCTTTTTCCTGGGAATTAATAATTATATATCGCGGGAGGACATTTCCGAACATCCTTCTCTCAAATTTAATCATGACTGTTTCTCCTGTTTGTTAACCATTTTCAACATACAGCAGATAACTATTGAAAATATCGTGTCAAAAGGTGAAATTGCTCATTATGAAAAATTTCTATATTTCTCACAATAATTTCGCAATATTAAATAATTATTCTTTGTTCTTTGAGTATTTAAATGTTCCATTTTTTGTTTCCGAAATGTTTTGAAAGTTTTAAGCAGCACATTTAATGTATGTGGGAAAGTGATTTGTAAAGAAATCTAAATACATCCTATAAGTTACTCAATTAAAGTCCCAATTGTATCGCCTCGATACATTGCGCCCGGTAAAATGCAGACTAACATAATTTTCAGTTATAGGTCTATACCTGTTGTAATAAAATTCTTACCATCAGGAATGTTGACCTACTCACACGAATGGTTTGTAGAGATAAAGGCACGCGAATCTTGTGAAGGGACGTGCGCTTGAAAACACTTTGATGAGATCGGCTACCCCTTCTACATTTCCAGCGGTAGACGATTCACTTTTTTCATTTTTTATTATAATTAATAAACGAAATTGTGTCATTTGCATAACCATGGATATGGGCAATGTCCGATATCTGTAACATATTGAGGCGTATTAATGCATTAATTGTGTTAAATAATTAGGGTAAAGTAAACCCTTTCCCATTGTAGACGCATTCTGAAGCAGATAAATATTGAAACATTGCAACAAAAGAATAAATTGCTCATCTTCTACTTTTGCCAAAACGTTTTCAATTATATTCAATAATGAGACTTACATTTATAGAGAATATCCATATGTTTTACTAAATGTTTTCAAAGTCGTCTGCTGCAGACATTTTGAACTGAACACTTGCATAATAATGTAAAATGTCCTTCACTATGTTGGCTCACAAATGTTTTATTCTAACGGAAATGGGTTTCAAAAGACCAACAGAGCTCCCACTAATAACGTTCTACTTTTTCTGTTTTAAGGGATTTCAAAGGAGTGCGGATATTTCTTAAATCACTTATATCCTTAGTTGAATAAGTAAATAAGAATTCGTCTTTTGATAACAAAAATAATGTTGTAATGAGATATACTGAAAAGAGGCTCTTTTTAACAGATGAAGTTGACGACTTCTGTTTCTGTACGAAACACCATTCGAAACACAACAGCCTTCCCACCGTCTTAAAATGCCAATGTAAATTGACACTGCTTAAATGAAAACTGGTATAGAGCCGACTTGAACTGATTGGGAACATAATGGTCAAATTAAATGTAAGATCTGTTTTTAATAAGTGTACATGTACATAACAAACAGTTATTTGTACATGTGTCTAATAACATAATTTCTAGCATGAGTGCATGAGAAAAGGTACAAGTTGACTATTGGGAACTGTACAGATCAAAATTAGTCAGTGCACCCGGACATTTCGATCGGGATTCTCATTGTTCACATATTACTTACACACGCTTGTATGAATAGTTTGTCAACGTGTGTATATTCTAAAAAGACAGAACAGGCGTACACATTGATCTGAATCCAAACTTTTAAGAAATGCCAACTTCTATCTTTCACCATGCACTGACGCATATAACGTTTGAAACATTTCAGCTCGACCTTCTTCGATTATAAGGCTGTTCGTACATTAAATAGCTAACACTTGTACGGTATTTCTGTCATTGATATCTATACGTTGCAGGCCACGGTCACATTTGAGTCATAGATAAAAAGTAATTGTATGTAGGCTGGCAGAGGATGATTTCGATGACGTGAAGCAAAGAAATGCATATTATTCAAATAAGGTGTCGGTTGTCAATCATCACATCGAAGAATCTGATAAGATTGCACAATAAAATGAGTGGAGAACTATGCACTGATGGACTCAGCCTAAATTCCCTTGAAATTATTCAGATAAATCTACACCAGGGAAGGATTTTGTTGGATGGAACGCTCACACTGCCGTTACTGCCAGCCAGAATGCAGCTTGGTTTAAGCGGTAAAACAGCCTTTCCGGTAAGAAAATGATGACTACTATTTATTCGTTTACTTAATATTTGTTTTGCAATGCATTGAACATAATGTCAGGAAATCCTAAGCGTTACGTTCATTCTTTATATAATGATGCATTTTACCTCAGTATTGTTTTTACAAACTATATTATCTCAATACACAGAAATATTCATTTTACTAACCTATGTCATTATATTTCAGGTTGGGGGTCATGTTACAGGGATGCACATGCGACTTTTCTACAGGAATCAAACGGTGTTCAATTTAAACAACACTTTACTGAACACATCGGGATAATGGATTAATCATAAAAAAAATCTTCAATTTGCACGATATTTAGTTCATTGCCTGAAGATGTACTAAACAAGAATGTTTTTCAAAAGTGTTAATACATTGCGAAATTGTCAACAGAAAAAAGAAAATACTTTCAAAGGATACCATGTTAATTGTCAATGTTCTTCATTTTCCAGCATTAATATAATTTATTGAAATCTGATTTCTTTATTAAATAGAAAGCATCGTATGAAAAACGCAACATTTATGTCAGTTATTATTTCAAATAGTTATTATAACATTTGAAGCCATTATAGACCCATATGTTTTTATTTGTCCATCAATATTAAAATCTGAATAATTGGAATATAATATTTTATTAAAATTTACTGTCGACTGAATAACATAACTGCGACAAGGGCCATTGTTCCAGCACACACATAATGTATATCTAAAATACACCTTTTTAACGTCGTAAATGAGTAGGTAAAGGGGTGAGAACAATTGATATTGTGCAAAAAACGATGTCGGTAAGGTATACTTTTCTTTATTTTTATTTTTCGTGCGTTCATGTAGTATGAAAGCCCGGTCGCGATTTTGCAAAATAGCAGCCGAGCGTTAAAACTGCACTAACGCACGAAAATATAAAGTAATGAAAGGGGAAATGTAAATGTAAGGATTGATTCTTATTTTTCGTGCGTTCATGCAAGATGAACGCGCGAAAATTGAATCAATCCTTAATTTAATTCTGACGTTGGATAGCGTACGTCGGGATTATGACGTCTAAACGATTTCAAAACCAACTAAAATCCAATGTTTATCTAACGTTGGGGTCCAACGTCAATATGTATTTTGTTTAAATAATTTTAATTTTTAGTTAATTAGTAAAAACTGAGTCGTTTGATATACATTTCACGCGTTACGTCATATCAGTGAGCTTATTATGCGAAAAATTGTAATTTGATTTACACATATAAGTTTTGATTTGCTCGTGCGTAGTTCAGACTTTTCTTAATTCGTAATGATCACACAGATAATATGATAACATCATATAATCATATGTGATGTAAACACCATCTGTCTAGCATATACGAGTATATGTTTTCAATTGGGTCAATATTTGAATATATACAACACAACCTAAATTATAAGTCATAATATATCTAGTGAGATAACCATAAGCATTACATGTTCAACTATTCAATATGGCTTTCATATTTAAACCAATACGTTTTCATCCACTCTATTGTTTTACCTCACTGTAGAGGGCAGCGGAACAAAAAAACATCAGCCAAACTTGAGAAACAGTTCCTAAGATGGCCCTAGACAGCATGAATGGATGTCTTTTGTTTTTGTCATATGTGTCAACCAGGAATACGGGGGAGCAAGTAAATATATATTGTTAACTGTTAACTGTTTCTAAACTTACTTCATACTGTTGTGTAGTACCTTTTGTGAGCATATTAAATTAACTTAACGGATGTGTACGTGAACATTATACAGCGGATTGAAATACTGTACTCTGTGATATTTCTAATGTCGTATTTATTAATACATACAGAACGAACACGTATACTCAGACGTTAATATAGAACACTTATCGTAAATTAAAAAAAGCGGTCAACGAAGACCCATGATACCAGAGATGTAAACACTGAAATAATGGATACGACTTACACAATTAGCATCCAAAACAGATATTTAATTGTTATGGCTACTGATCAAAACCATGTCCTCTTCTATTGCAAGGCAACACCAGTGTTATGTCCCATGTTCAGTCTGGCTTTATATCAGTCAAATGGTATTAAAGTAATATAGAGTTTATAGAGTTATTTCAAAATATCACCAGAAGTTCATAGACCCATGTGGTAAGTGATGCTTACAACAGTGAAACATACAAAATAATACAACAAAAAAATGGTATATACAATTCATTACATATACACGCTTGTTTAGATGTACCTAAATACATACATATAAACATGTTTGTATGCAAGCAAGACCCGAGATGCAAACTGAATTTAAATATAATGACATATACAAGCTAAAATTAAAATATCAACCGTTATGATAAGATACTTTATATATTACAATGTAGTTATGTGTACCTTAGTTTTAACAAAGAATAATGTATTTACTAGATAAATTACTTCGACTATATATCTGAAGTAAGAGTTTAAGCTATTGATATTTTGATTAAATAATAAAGTAAAGTAATATAAAGCATGCAGTAGAATACATGCGAAATGTATAAGGTATATCTCACACTGAAATATAATGTCAAAAAGGTTGCTAACATACAACATGGGACATAGGCAACCCGTATTTATTGAGGGTGATCACAATTCTAAAACAAACAGAAAACGCCACTCTTAAAACATGTCTATTGACCACATACACCAGATACAATGGGATCGAAATAGCTAAATAAGAGGTATTACTTACATTGTCTGGTTTCTATTATTGTATCCTACTCCCGCTGGATTGAGGTAGTGAAGTAAAGCTAATATTTGACTGTGAAATTAATGACAGTTTAAATTCCGATGAATGAAAGATAACAAAGACATACATGTATGTCTCTGATTGAATAATACTATAACGTTCTGGTTAGACTACAACATAGTACCGATGCATTATTGAGTTATGTTTATATCTGAAAATAGACGAGTAGGTTAAAACATTAAAGGGACTGAATCACATATGAGAAAAAAGCAAAAAAAAAAGAAAATTGTTAAAGATTGCTATTACCTTGATGTTTTTGCATGTAAGGCATTGAGATTTGCTGACTGATGTACTACAATATATGCACACTATTAATATTGCCGAGATTTTTCGATATTTTGCATTGTAAAATCTACTGGGTTAGTAACCCAGTAAATCTAAAAATATCGCTGTATATTTATCACGTTATCACTACAACCGAATTGACAATCTCCTTCCCAGAGTTGTTGTTTCTCACACTCACGCATACATTAATGTAATGAGTCGATAGTATTAGAGAATGCCGAAATGAACCCACAAATTCAAATGAGCAAGAGGAAGTTCCACGGTATTTTTAAACGGGAAAACACGGGGCGGACGTTTTTTAACTGCTTATTTCCTATGAAATAATGAAACACAAGACTTGTACGACCTTCTACAACATTCCGTTACATATATATAGACGTATTTTGGATTAATTAGAATAAGTATAAAATATAACGATTTTGGACCATTATGGTGTTCAGTCCCTTTAACTGCTTAAGGTTTATTGTCAGTTCGAACACTCACCTAGTCCAATAAAGGTTGCTAAACTTGTTTTATTTTATTTTCTCCGTCCGGGAAACCATATATAATAACATACATCTGTTTTCTTACTCACTTACATGTTTTGATCGATTTGAAAAATACGAATGACGGTGTTAACATCTAACACAGTTCGCTTCAACCTTTTCTGAATGATTTATTATATTTCATACGTCGGTACGAAATCTCTAATATGAAATTAACTTTAGCTTAAGAATACGTTTACTCTAAAATTAGAATTAAAACAAGCGATACATTAAAATACATTTTGTGTGTTTTGTGTGTAATGGCAGAAGAAAAATACGTCCGGTTGCATGTGTCTGTTTTCAGTTGGTCAGCATACACGATCCTTCTTAATTCATTATCAATTTCGTGAAAACAAATACAGATTTATATAATTATACGAATGTCTTAGAAAAGTATGCAGTTTATGTGTTTAAATTCAGACTTAAAACATCAACGACAGAACCGCATAATTAAACCTTGTTATATTCAGATTCTTAGAAGGCATGTTACAATTGAAAGTGATTTATGAGTACACAACAAATAGTTTTATGGGTATATAATGCACATTTCTCACCTAGTTTCTATATAAGCTATTCGAACAGTTTATTCTACAACCAATAGGACTGGTATCTATTCAGCATGGTTTGCTTCACAACGTGAATCTTGTTTTGTTAATCATTAAGATTGACAAAAAAAGATGTTTGTTCTAATTTACGATTTTGATTGATTATTACCTGTCCAAACGAGAAAGTCGTTCTGTTTATTCCACAATTTAGTAAGGTGCAATGTGTTTGGGTTTATCTGACTAAAGTTAAATAATGCCTGTCCATCAACTACATACACATCCAAACGAGATGTGGTGTTCATGTTTCAAAACATAATAAGGGTAACAATATAACAATATTGACACGTGTATCAAAAATGAGTTTAATAACATAGTAATAAAAAAACAAGAAAAGATATCAATGAAAAATCATGTCAAGTCGCAAGAGTTTAATGTCAATGAACTATAACGTTTTGCCGCGAATATTTGGCATACCCTATCCTTGATTTAATAATATCAGTACAACATGTCAAAGTGAATTTTCTTGTACGAATGTAAAATCTCGACTTGCTCAAGAGTAAGGTATAAATAGAGTATAAATGTATCATCCTGCTTGCTTTCAAATAACTGTGAATGTGTATACTTCGAATATGCGTCGATATATCTGCTGATATCATTACGAGGTACCATTGTACTGCTTAGCTAATTTGTCGTATTCTGCTTTTATGTGCGTTTGTAGGTCTGGGCAAACATCATAATCTGTTTTCGCAAACATAGTAACATGAATAAATATTAAAACCTTACACTAACCTTTAGCGTACAGTTCGACTTCCTTAAGTGTTAAAACCTCAACTCACAATTTGTCAGAAAGATTCTTCTTCATCTAATATGCCAATAGTCGCTCTTCCAAACATTTTCCAATACGTACGCTTTTTGTTAAGTATGTGGTAACAGGGCCTACTATAGACAGCATAATACCTCATAGTTGATATTTGAAAGTTTGGTGACAACACGCATGATATTGGCGAAGGTGTTTTTACATTCATTTTCGTCTATTGTATGCATTCTTCAAATACCGGATGTCCTATCAGTCTACATCCGGGTTGTATTAACCCTGGTTGAGCAAAGTGACATAGTCGGAATATGACTGTTTACAAATTAGTTGAGCAAGTGAAAAAAAAAACCAAATACATATTAACAATGGGCATAAAGGTATGTGCACATGTCAACATCTTTTTTCACTTAAACTATTAACGGCATTAATAACATAACGTGTGCTTTGTAGGGCAAAGGATGCAACTACGCTCCGAGTGTTAAAGCCATAGCCATTTTAGTTTGTAAATAAAAAAAAAAAAAAATAACAATAACGAAATAGTAACGGTGATCTAAACGCCAAATGATTTATGCCAGGAAATAAATTCTGCATTCTATCAATCGTCGAGTGAAACACAACACTCTAACACTTTCAAACATCGTTTGGAAACAAATTAACTGCTAGGTAAATAACTATTCTTTATACATGAACTTATTTGTTAAACGTCGAAAATGGTACATGTAACGGTTTATATATTTTTTTAAACTCATTAACATTTCATCGTTTGAATTGTTTAGTTGAGATGTAAAAACTCACGATTATCAGGTGTTTAATAAAAATGACATGTTCGTGTCGTAAGAATCGTGTAAAGGTGTCAATCAGCGATTACTCAACCCACTGAAAATTGTGTAGTCATTAGATTATACACAAGATCAAAAGGAAAAAAATCAGCTCTGTGTACATTTACCACATGGCAAAGTCACCCTTTTGACAGAATAGACTTCCCTGTAAGTGCATCCAAACCACTCCAGGCATTCTGGCTTTACCTCTGAAGTCCTGGAGAGTTTTTCAATCGAATGTTGAACACTAATTACAAATTTGGGGGAATTATTCATTGGGGCATTGGTTGATGATCATTCGCTGAACATTTCGTCTATTTATTATGAGTACAACGGATTGAAATGAGCAAAAAGGGTGAAAACCTACTAAAAACGAAAGAGGTCTGTTTAGGTCAAAGGGAAGCAATTCATTTTACATAGGCGACCATTATAGCATTATTGGTTAAGGTTATTTCCCAACATTAAAAGAAGCCACATACCTGTATCAAATCAAAGTCCGTTCTTATATCTACCATGACAGCACCAAAAACTCAGGGATCATCCAACTTTTTCTTAGCTATGGCGTCAAATGATAGGTCACCAATATCCCGCACTTAATTTCACTTTAAATTTTAGAAATTGCAGGATGTTCTTAAAATGACTCTGAAGGTGTCAATACAGTCAAAAGCAAACCAGGGTTTTTGGTTACAAATCACTCACAGGATAATATAGTTTCCAAAAATCACTATTGTCCAATGGGTGACAATTTTAGTGTTACATATTCATCTGAAATCCCCTGGACAAAGTTGTCTGCGCCGCAAGTCGATTGGAATTACTTCCCTTTGACCTAAAGGAAATTTTGGTTTTCGCTAAACGGCATATTTGTTACATTTTAGTATATTGTAGCCTATTGCGGACTTCCATACAAAGTTTCAATACATTTGTTTTAACGGTTATGAAAAAGTAGCCGTTTCCCTTAACCCTATCAATATAGAACTTTGCTATATATTTGTAGAAAAAAAGAAAATGTTTAATCCTTAAAAAGTAGCTTATAATACCAAACCTTACAGGGAGTTTTCATAGTTTTCAGTCCGTTATAGTTTATTAACATTTAAAATGACAAATAATGTAATTACAAATCAAATTTAGAGATTTAAATTAAATTTTAATTACATAACCCTTTTTTTGGTAAAAATTAAGGTTTTTTCTTCAATAAGGCTCGTTTAACAGGCCATTATGGGATAATTCTGTTCAAAATGTTAGCAACACTGTTTCAATGAACTGATCACCAAAGATATACCTTCTCCCACACCCCATCTCTTTTATTTTACAGGAAATAAAGTCCAGGGCTCTGAGTATAAATTCATGAAGGATCCAAAGATGTATGTATCAAGATAAGTAGACACCAACTAACCAACATGGCAAGGCTGTTTTCTATCACAAAAATGACTCATTCTATTGTGTGAAACCATTTAGGTAACATATATAGAGAATATACACATTTTTTATTTATATAAGCTTTGTATTTTGAGGATTTTAATTATGTAAGGGGACCGGAAAAAGAGAAAAACAATGTTCAAACCCGGATTTAAGGGTGGACCAGGAGGGCAAAGGGGAAAAAATGAACAGAGACAGTGAATATGTCAGACCAACTGTTGAAGAAGCAAAATTACTTGATGTAGACCCAGACATTCATAACGCCATGGCGTCAACTTCAACTTCAAATGACCAGGAGTCGGATGTTATGATTCTACGTCCTAGACGAAAACAGCCCCAATACAAGAGTACTCGCAGCCAAAACACATGCAAGTCACGGTGAGAATACATTGTAAAGCCCAGAAATATACTTTTAAACTGATATTTGACTTGACACTGACATATTTAGAGAAATATAAGAACAAATCCCGGGGGGGGGGTAGATGTTTTCGTATAAATAATTTCACGAAAATACACTTTTAAAGTAAACAAAAACCTGACAAGACATTGCAGAGTATGAGCAATTCCTCCCTTACCCACAATTTAATGCTGCAGAGGTGTTTTCGCGGTACAATCGGTCCAAATTTTGAATACAAAATGTTTTTTATACCTAATTTCAGCCTGCAGCATGACTGCTACAAAGTTTTTTATGTGGCAAAACTGTTGGAAATGTTCAACACAGTCTATTTGGAGCATAGAAGCAGCTTTCCCAACTGTCGAGGTAGTCTTAAATTCGACAACACAAAGGAAGAGAGAAGAGGTCTGGTTTGGCGGGAGAGGATGACCTGTGGAACATGTACGATACGTCCAAAATGTTCAAGCTTTACACCGAGGTGTCTTCAACAACAAAGAAAATATGTCGAAAGATGACCACGGCAAACCTGGGCTTGAATATAGCACTGACCTATTGGGGGCTCAAGTTTAGTTCACCTTTTGGCTAGTGCTAATAATGGGGGGCCTTCACGTCGGGGATTTGCAAATAGTTACAAAGTGGCAGGTGATGTTATTGTTTCAGAAAATAAGGCCGACATGTCCATGCGACTGCAACAATTGAGAAAAAAATGCTGGCAATGACGAAAAGAAAAATGAAATTTCTCTGCAGATAGACGGGGTTTACAATAACAACCTATACTCGGGTGTGGGGAAAACCCCATTTCAGCCGGCAACCCAGTGCACTGTGACTGTGGCTGAAAATAAAATAATACCCCACGTAAGCAAACAGTGGGAGTGAAGACAGTAAACAAGGTATGCTCGAAGCACGGATTTCACACACAGGACGATATGTGTGATATACAGGCAGTTGCTCTGCCACTGCCAGCATGGGGACAAACCTTGAGGATGAGCACAAATGGTCAAAAAAGTGTTTCCGAAAGCTCAAAGCTGAAGGAATGGAGGTAAAATATGTCACCACAGATGGCGATGGCAAATCTTTGGAAGCGGCAAACCAACTTTACCTGTCTGGAGTAACCAAGACCGCCCGTATTCATCAACTTGACACTCGCCATCTCAGTGCAAACCATAGAAAATTTATAAAAGGGTCATTAAATGTTACAGCAATCATGCCGGGGAAAACCAAAGCATACCACCAATACCTCTAAAACAGGTTTGCATTAGACATGAGCCAGAGATGTCATGCTGAGCTTCAATGCATAATCAAGAAAAGTTGTCATGTGTAACCAAAGACCGTATAAGCGATGCGGGACATAATGTCTACTATTAAGCAATGCTACGCAGGAAATCACAGTCTGTGCAAGATCAATTCTGCTGTGTCAAAAGGAAGAAAGAACGACAACTGGCTTTAAACTCATACCAAATAAATGTACGAATAAAGGAGAGTGATAAAGTGTTCAGGGAAATTATCGAATATCGCCTTGCACATGACATATTTAATCTAACCAGACTTACTACTAACTCAAAGATAGTTGAGGGGACAAATAGAGCTATTAAACGTTCTTTACCTAAAGACAATAATTTTTCAACGAATCTTAAGTCACGTGCATACAGCGCTTTACACTCCGTCAATAATGGCCCCGGAAATTCCTTGCGCAAACTGTGTTCTGCTGCTGGTTGTCCCATTCCACCAGGAAGTAATGCTGACTCTCAGCTAGTCTCTCTTCAAATAAGAAATAAGAAGAAAGAGGGAAAAGTCCATGACATTCATAACTAAGCACATACTACGACTACAGCGTTTATTCAATTTGTACGAAACAACGAGAACAGAGAAATTATGTAAAAAATCAATTGACAAGAAGTCTAAGGAAAACTCAGTCAAAAAGCCAACATGTGCCACTGTCCCGACGAAGCGGTGACAATACAGACCATGATGCAGACCATGAAACTGAGAAGAAGAGTATCAACAACAAATTCACCTACAGCCAACGATACAGGCAGACTCGTGCCCACGACTGGACCCTCTGGCCACACACTGGTGGTTCAATGGTAAGATGCCTTTCTCTAATACATAGCTTATTGTGGCAGAGGTGGCTGACATCCATGGGATTTCCATGCCTGTCAACCTCTGCCAGTTCTGTTCCAGTGCTCAGCATCATCACGAGCCGCTGAACCCGGCCCTGTGTACATTTATAACTTGGCCAAGTCACCCTTTTGACAGGATAGCCTTCCCTGTAATTGCATCCAAACCACATCAGGCCTTTAGGCTTTACCTCTGAAGTCCTGGAGAATTTTTCAATCGAACGTTCAACTTTAATTACAAATTTGGGGGAATAATTCATTAGGGCATTGGTTGATGAGCATTCGCCGAACATTTCGTCTGTTTATTATGAGTACAATGGATTAAAATGAGCAAAAAGGGTGAAAACCTACTCAAAATGAAGGCATGTTAAGGTCAAAGGGAAGCAATTCATTTTACATAGGCGACTATTATAGCATTATGGGTTATGATTCTTTCCCAATATTAAACAGAAGCCACAAACCTGTGTTAAATCAAAGTCCATTCTTATATCTACCATAACAGCACCAAATACTCAGGGCTAATCCAATTTTTTTTGTATAGCTATGACGTGAAAAGATAGGTCACCCTTATCCCGAACTGAATTTCACTTTAAATTTTAGAAAATATAGGATATTCTAAGAATGACTCTGAAGGTGTTAATACAGTCCAGGGTTTGGTTACAAATCTCTCACAGGATAATATAGTTTTCAAAAAAAGAATTAAACTTTCAGCAAAATCATTATTGTCCAATGGGTGACAATTTTAGTATATCATATTCATCTGAAATCCCCTGGACAAAATTGTCCGCCCCGCAAGCATTGTACTTCCCTTTGACCTAAAGGAAATTTTTGTTTTCGCTAAACGGCGCTAAACGGCATATTTTTTACAGTTACGTTTTTTGTAGCCTATTGCGGACTTACATATAAAGTTTCAATAACTTTGGTCAAACGATGACCACGGCAAGTTTGGGCTTGATAAAAGCACTGACCCAACCCCTATTGGGGGCGTAAGTTTAGTTCACCTTTTGGCTAGTGGTAATACTGGGGGGCCTTCACGCCGGGGCTTTGCAAATATTTGCAAAGTGGCATGTGATGTTGTTGTTTCGGAAAACAAGGACGACATGTCCGTGCGACTGCAACAATTAAGAAAAATAAACCGCTGGCAAGGACGACCAGAAAATGAAATGCCTGTGCAGATAGACGGGGTTTATAATAACAACCTATAATCGGTTGTGGGAAAAAACCCATTTCAGCCGGCAACCCAGTGCACTGTGACTGTGAATGAAAATATTACCCCACGTAAGTAAATAGTGGCAGTGAAGACAGTTAACAAGGTATGCACGAGGCACGGATTTCAAACACAGGACGATATGTGTGATATAAAGGCAGGTAATTGCTCTGCCACTGCCAGCATGGAGACAAACCTTGGGGATGAGCAACAATGGGCAGAAAAGTGTTTCCGCAAGCTCATAGCTAAAGGAATGGAGGTAAAATATGTCACCACAGATGGCGATGGCAAATATTTTGAAGCGGCAAACCAACTTTACCTGTCTGGAGTAACCAAGACCGCCCGTATTCATCAACTTGACACTCGCCATCTCAGTGCAAACCATAGAAAATTTATAAAAGTGTCATTAAATGTTACAGCAATCATGCCGGGGAAAACCAAAGCATACCACCAATACCTCCAAAACAGGTTTGCCTTAGACATGAGCCAGATATGTCATGCTAAGCTTCAATGCATAATCAAGAAAAGTTGTCATGTGCAACCAAAGATCCTGGAAGCGACGCGGAACATAATGTCTACTATCAAGCAATGCTACGCAGGGAATCACAGTCTGTGCAAGATCAATTCTGCTGTGTCAAAAGGAAGAAAGAACGACAACTGGCTTTCAAACAGTATTTTACTCTCAAGCTCATTCCAATTAAATGTACGAATAAAGGAGAGTGAGAAAGTGTTTATGGAAATTATCGAATATCACCTTGCAGATGACATATTAAATCCAACCAGACTTTATTCTAACTCAAAAATAGTTGTTAACACGGCTTTCTCTAATACATAGCTTATTATGGCAGAGGTTGCTGACATCCATGGGATTTCCATGCCTGTCACCCTCTGCCAGTTCGGTTCTAGTGCTCAGCATCATCACCAACCGCTGAACCCGGCTCTGTGTACATTTACCACTTGGCCAAGTCACCCTTTTGACAGGATAATCTTCCCTGTAATTGCATCCAAACCACTCCAGGCATTCCAGCTTTACCTCTGAAGTCCTGGATAGATCACCCTTATCCCGAACCGAATTTCACTTTAAATTTTAGAAAATACAGGATGTTCTAAAAATGAATCTGAAGGTGTCAATACTGTCAAAAGCAAACCACGGTTTGGTTACAAATCTCTCACAGGATGATATAGTTTTCAAAAAAAGGAATTAAATTTTCAGCATAATCATTATTGTCCAATGGGTGAGAAATTCAGTCTTACATATTCATCTGAAATCCAATGGACAAAATTGTCTGCCCCGCAAGCCGATCTGAATTGCTTACCTTTGACCACAATGTGAATATATACATGCCTAGTTTATTGTTCATGTTCGGTGTCATGTGCACTAGTTAAACGGTGCATGTATAGTCAAATAAGGAGTCAAGGTAACATACATTATCTCAATAGAAACAAATGCTCAGAGGAAAGTTAGCAACACTGTAGACAAAACACACAATCGAAGCTATAAAGTGCGCTAAAAATTTACGTCAATAATTAATAAATTAAGCTGCCTTTCCTTTTTCCTCACTGCGAAAATAATTAAATATAGGTAATACAACCAAATACGTACTATATACTTATACGGGTAAACAAATCGACGGCGAAGCCGGCGATGTTTCCCGTCAATAGGTAATGTGTATGAACTTTGCAAAATTTTGCTATACCGTCTTTCTAAAAATTGTGTCCAGAATGGGTTTTTCGATGCAGTTACGATTCTGCTACAGTGCTACGTTTTGATTGGATGAAAAGAAAATATCGAAACAAAAATACTTCTAGAGAAAATAATTAAATATGATAATACGTACTCGATAAAGGAACGAGCACAAGTAATTTTATGTGTGATAATTTCCGTTTAATAACACTCGTCGTCTATTTCTAAAACGAGTTCAAATAAAACTCGTAAGGGTTTTTTGACCTTTGACATTCTGAAAGTTATAAATCCAAATTCCTGTAATATGACGTCATTATATTAGTGGTGCAGAGGTAGAGCGTCGGCCTCTTGTATCAAAGGTCCCTGGTTCGAGTCCCGTGATGAGCGGGTCCTGACTTTGGGATTTTTGTTTTGTTTTTGTTTCACAATCGATGTAAAATAAATAAGTTTAAACTAAATGAACCAAAAGGAAAACGACAGAAATTATAGGAAACGTTAGTTTGGCTTGTCACAAATGTAGTTCCGTGAATTATGGAATAGTTATATTTGAAGTACTTAATGAAGGGCAAGTTGATTATTTGTTGTACCTGTCATCATATTTTCATGGATGTAAAATCTTGGCTATATTTTCAAGTTAAATATAAGCTTAACCTGATGATGATTTTTATTTTCTTTGCTTAGGTCGGTAGGACGCGTAATTGACGTAAATAACTGATCGTGCTGCAAGCAAGGGGCTAACTGCAATTCGCGGGGAATTATTCACCGATCACAACATATAATATATTATAAAATAAATTTAGTTAAATTAGTATTGGTTTAAACCGAATCTTATTCATCAAAATATGTTTTTACCATTCTGAAAATACTGGTCGAAAGTAACAACAAACATGGCATCTTTCACATATGAAAACAAATTTTGGATTTTTGATATTGTCTATTCATAATATTACATTTGCAGAAGGCAACTCGTTAGCTATATTAACGAAGTAAATATATCTATGGCGACTTATAAATTCTAGAAGATTATTATTGTTTATGTGTTTATTGTTATTGTTTATGTACATGAACACAGCCAATATCAATTGAGTTGCATACACTATGTGCACTGTAGGAAACGGAAATGACAAACATATTACGAAAAAAACCATAAATGGTATTTTTCGTTCATAGGTAACAGGTGTGAGATATTTTTTTTATTTTTTTTCAATAACCCATGAAGCTTTCTGAAATGAAACTGGCCAAATCCATGGGGGCCGCCATTTTGGGTATGTATAAAATGAGACGAAAAACACGGATTGAAAATTATTGTCGTCTTTTTATTCATTTTTTTTTAAATCGATATGTTGGGTATGAAAAATTGAGACGAAAAATGCGGATTGAAAATTATTGTCGTCTTTTTAATCATTTTTTTAAAATCGATATTTAAGATCATTAAAGTGCTGTGTTATGTGGAATTAACATTTGTACGAAAAGTTAAAAATAAATGGAACTGTAAGAACTATGTTTTCCCGTTCGTCAAAAAAATGACCGCATTAGTCTTCTTACGCCCGAACCTAAATTTTGACTGTATCGTAGCCAAAGAAGGACGTGACGTCATTTCCGTAACACTTCATCTTGGCGTAACGTCAATGGAGCGACGTCGTTTCCCGCAAAAAAAATGGTATCAACATGAAAGACCCCAAATTCCTATACATGAGCTATTGACTCACTCATTCAAAGTATAATTATTTATCAAACATTGTGGCAAAAGCATAACTTTCTCATAAGGAGCAATTGTTCTTTTGTCTAGTCAATTACTTATAAATCCTTTTATGACCAAAGTAAGTTCTTTAATTTTTGTTTATAGTTATCTTGCGGTTTTATTTCGTAAATAGGTAGCACCTATAGATATATTATGTAATTGACCCTACAGTGTAAAGTTAGCGTTGGACCGAGTTGTTTGGCTTATATTGTAGAGCGATGACTTCACAGAAGATGGGTAAAATTCGAGTATACATACTTTCATATTGTAAATGCATTTTATATAAAGTTTCACACGATTGGCATTATTTCGTAATGCTAAACTTGTGTAACGTGTAAGGCTAAAGACGAAGAAGATCCTTTCAGCGAAAAGTATACTCAACCCTGAAGGGGTCCACTTGTCTTATATATCTAACCCTAAACTCCATCACTCCGAAACGGTGATGTAAATTTGCATATCAAATGCAACGTATACCGAACGTTTTCGTTACACTACTGCCCACTCCGAGAAGACTCGCCCCGAGTATTGGCCTGGGAAACCCATGGGTAAGGCAACTCCGGTATGGCAGTTGTCTTCATCCCACATCTGTCACCAATGTAACGTGCAAGGCTAAAGACGCAGAATATCCCTTCAGCGAAAAGTATACTCAACCCTGAAGGGGTCCACTTGTCTTATATATCTAACCCTAAACTCCATCACTCCAAAACGGTGATGTAAATTTGCAAATCAAATGCAACGTATACCGAACGTTTTCGTTGCACTTGTATGCTCTATTATGTTTTAAACCTAGACCGGTTATCCAATGTTCGCGAAGTAAAGATAATCTCATAAATATTTATAAGCCGGTTCGATTCGAAAAAAACATAATCATCGATTCTGTTGCATAATAAAATATTTGTTATCATTCATTGTTAACAGTCACAATCTGATTGAAGCTATAGATTTATAATGATAAATGTCAAATAAAGTGTAGTCGTGCAAGGATAATACGCTATCCTAACAGTACAATTGATAAGATAAGTTTGCAATCTAATTGTATAAAAGTCACATGACTGTCCACACTTCAACGATTAAATGGCATATACAAAAAATAAAGAGTAGGCTGCAAACCCATATAAAAGACAAAGAATGAATGCATGTTTGTTTAATTGAAAAAGTTCCGTCCTGACCATGATAAACACAAAAGAATGACAAATCATTCTACAAACGACATTACATGTGCAGAAAAAAACACAGACACTCAATCAAATTATTAGGCAGGTAAAGTATACAATGAAATACAGATAGACAAACAGATTAACAAACAAGTAAATAGAGCCAGAAAGACGTATAGATAAACAAATAAATGACACGACAAAGACAGAAATGGTCCTATACCGAACTTTCAATCTGCGTGTTTAAACAGATTAACAAACAAGTAAATAGAGCCAGAAAGACGTATAGATAAACAAATAAATGACACGACAAAGACAGAAATGGTCCTATACCGAACTTTCAATCTGCGTGTTTCGGCTAGAATCAACATCATGCAAAGTAATGACGGCATTGTAGGTTCAAACACTACACGAGGCAAATAGTACAGAAAAGTATGTGGAAAGCCAAAAACAAAAACAAATTTAGAATCGACAGGTTTTATCTAGTGTAATGTGTGTTTTTCTTTCTAATGTTTTTTAGAATTGACAAGGGATATAACAACGTTAGCTTTGAAATAAAGTGTTTCTGCAGTTTCGTTTTTACCATTAACTGAACTTAAACTGTAATGTGAAATACTTGCTTGTTTGATACTAATTACAAAAGAAGTTTGCATCCCAGAGAAGTTGATACATTGTTGCTAACATCTAAAATTGAGATATATACACTTCAGTGAGTAAGAAGCAAAAGCTAAAGTCTAGCGAGCGGCTATGCAACAAGTTATATAACACCTAAACAAAATCAATTTTTAGATGTCTAGGACGTAATATTTCATTTTTAGCATGCAACCTAAAATACTGTTTTTTCAGTAACATTCATTTTTACTACTTTTAAGAAAAATATGAACTTATGTATGGAGAGAAGGATTTTTCTTTGGATTCATTTACAAGATGCATTGTCTATGTTTGTCAGTGCTGTTTTGATGGTAGCATACTTTCCACAATTGTAGAAGAGGTGATTTTCTATTTTTCTATCTGTACAAATAAAGTGTTAACATTCATTATTATACTGTGTTAACCCTTTCCCACATACAAAACATCTACAGTCGACCACTTTGAAAACATATTTTAAAACCTGAATCATATCTTTAAGTATTAAATAGTGTTGAAAATATTGTGGCAAATTGAGAAGTTGTTAGTTTTGTGCAATTTTTCCTTTTGCCACAATGTTTTCAAAATTCGTCTGTTGCAAAGGTGTCGGGAAGCGTCAGTATGCGGGATAGGGTTAATATTCATTAGAACTTGAATTATGTTCTAGCATGGTATACTACTGCATACTACTGTTACTAAATCATACCTTCAAATTTACCCTCGTCTATGTGGAAAAGCAGCCAGTTGCTTGGGAAGATTGTTGTGTGGAGTACTGGTGTGAGAAAACCAGGAAATGCATGAGTAGTTGAACTGGCCGCGTGATATAACTGAGAAATTGTTAAACACGGTGTTAAACCCCAATCAATCATTCAATCAAATTTACCCTCACGCAAACAATAGGCTGAATGTGTGATCTATGTTGTCAAATGTATGCAGATATATTTTAAACGATAATAATTACAATGAATAAATTCATGGAAAACAATATATTTGTTATGTCTTTGTTTGACTACATCACAGTGTCACAGTTAAGGACAGGTCTTCGCAAAAGTCGTCAGCCCTTCAGTCTTGACTGACAACAAATTGTTCAGCACTGACAAATGATCATGCAATAACGGGTTGAAAAAAGAAGGTAATAAATAAAAATTGAGCTTTCGGAATGACAGGTTTCAATTTTTTTCGTAAAGTCTGACAAATACACCAAGGACAGACCCATGGTGGCCCTTCATCAAGCAATTTCTTCTTTATTTCCGTCCAACACAACTAAATCGGATCCAAGTCACTCCCATCTGCCCCTTGTTATGGGCTTGTTCTGGGCATAGTAGCTTCTCAGAGTAAAACTATTTTTTGAGTTGTCAAGGTAGTTCAGAGAAATAATTTTCCGGGTTTTGTCAGTCCGGTTATACCTATCTGATCTGGCGAAGCACCTAGATTGTCATAAGTTTTTGAAATAATAAGTCCACACTCCACTAGCTGAAGGTCGTTATGATTCAGGTTGTTGACCATTTCTTCTCTGTATGCTTTAACCGCCACTGGTTCCTGTTTCTGTCAATACCTGAAATTGACAAGAGAAAATAATAAATCATACTTTTTCTATGATGAGGTGTACTAAAACTAGTTGGTTTGTTTAGTTTGACTGACTCAACGTTGGAATTTTACTACTATTATCCCCCTCCAAAGGTGGATGGGGAATTGGTTTGGTGTCGGCCATCCGCCCTGAATCCGAGCCATATGGAGCATCAGTCTATGCCGAATTGAAATCAAACATTCTACAGTCTTGAATGCAAATTAATTAAATTAATTAACCCCGTCACATATACAATCAAAGCGCCGTTGGCAATCGTATAGTGGCAATCGTATAGAAAATCCTGCAAACTAACAAGCAGTATCTCGGTGTCGGCCTTGCGATTTTCAATAATAGTTCACTCTGGTGCGGGTAAATTTGAGAAAAGCTGCATCTTTTGACAATAGAATGATGTTAGCCTGTTCATGTTCTTTCCATCACCAACTTAAGTATTCTAAACGCTTTATAAACCAGCGTTTAGTACGTTGACTCGCAAACGTATGACAGTCGTCGTTAATTAAAGCGCTATAATGATTTGATGAAAGTCAGGAATTTAGAAGCGGACCTTGTCGAAGACACCTAAACAAAAAGCATAAGTCATCGTTAATCGTCGACTTTCGGCGAGTGCTAGCAGCGATCGCAGAATACTCCTGAGAACACTATTTATTCATATTTTTTAAAAAACAATTTTAATTTTTTTTTTATTGTGGCACAGATTTGAACCGGCGATGAAACGGCAATGATTCGCCGGGTGCCGGTCGTTATTGAAAACCCTGTTTTATTATGCGAGTTATATAACGCGCAATGAAATTTATCATCTGCCCAAACGCGAACAAAGATAATATTTACATAATTTAACTCTATGTAGATATTATCTCAATAAATCTCAAATCTTAGTATCAATCCGGAAACAAAGTAGCACTGACATGATTATTATTAATCGTGTCTTTTCATCTCTGATGGAACTACATATTTGGCGGTTGAACGGATGTAGGTTAATTGGTTTGCAGTAAGGAATAAAAAGTCAACGGGCTGTACAAAACTGACTAGGTAAATTTTGTTGTTGTTGTTTCTGTTAGCATAGTGGCGATTGTCAAACCAATCGCCACAAAAACAAAACATCAGACTTTGAAACAATCTTGTCAACAACAAGGAAAATGAAATTTTATTAACTGAAAAAATTTGAAAACATTGTGAGAAAAAGAGGAATTGCTAGTCTTGAGCATTTTTTAAACACCTGAGCCGAAGGCTCAATGTAATCTATTCTGATCACTCTCTGTCCGTCGTCCGTCCGTCCGTCCGTCCGTCCGTCCGACCATCCGTCCGTCCGTCCGTCCGACCATCCGTCCGTCCGACCATCCGTCCGTCCGACCGCCCGTCCTTCGTTAACTTTTAGCTTTAAACATCTTCTCCTCCTAAACCACAGGACCAATTTCAACCAAACTTCACAGGAATGTTTTTCTGGTAGTTTTCTTTAAAAATTGTTCAAAGATTTAAATTCCATTCAGAACTTTGATTGCTGCGGCATCAGAAAGGGGTCAAAATGTCCAATCATTAAAAATGTTCTTCCTTGAATCTGATTGTAAGATTCCAATATAATTTGTTAGAAATGTTCCTTAGGAGACTCTCTACAAAAATTGTTCAAGCCATACCGATTGGTTGAACATGGCAGTCAGGCGGCATCAGAAAAGGGTCAAAATTAACAAATTGACGGATTTTAAGAAAATTGAATTAGAATCTTACTTCAGTGATCCTCTACTAAATTTGTTTCAGCCGTATTGATTGGTTACAAAATCATAGCAGCCAGGTGTCATCACAAAAGGGGTTTAATTGAACTTTTAGCTACAAATATCAACTCCTACCATTCCACTAGACCAATTTCAACCAAACATCGCAGGAATGTTCCTTTGTTGGTCCTCTTTTAAAAAAAATCATAGATCTAAATTCCATTGAGAACTTTGGTTGCTGCGGCATCAGAAAGAGGGCAAAATGCCCAAACTTTAAACATCTTCTCCTCTGAATCTGCTTGTCAGATTCCAATACAATATGTAGAAATGTTCCTTGAGTGACTCTCTACAAAAGTTGTTCAAGTCCTGATTGGTTGAAAACGTGGGAGTCCGGCGGCATCAGAAAAGGCGCAAAATGACAAAACTTTATAATTCCATTCTTATTCAAGTTCTTGTTAGATTTCAAGACACAAATGGCCTATACTGATAATGTATTTCTTAACAGTGTCCACTCCTTGCAGTTTGATTTGCACTCCTGATCAAATTTTATCAGATATTTGTAGTTAAATATTTGCTGCTAATTTTACTATCATTCAGGTGATCGTTTTAAGGCCATCTTGGCCTCTTGTTTATCTTTGTCACGCTGTTTTTAAATGTCATCAGCTGCAGATGCGCCAAAATGCGCCTATCGACAGGAAAGGTTTTAAATGAAAATTCATAAGATTGTGTAGAAAATACATAAAAGTGTGACATAATATCTAAATAAGTTTAAATGTAAACATAACAGAGGAATAAGTAAAAGTAGAAACCTTTAGGACATTGTTGACTTAAAACAGCTATCCGGGTAATCCTTTATGAAAATTGGGATGAACAAAACCCATAAACATGATAAATATCCGCTCTATATACAGCAAAGTCCTTATTGTAGTAATGTGTACTAATGTGCAGTCAGGTTTCTAATCTGATACATTGTTATATCACCATAGTGAACGGGCACAGAGTACTGAATGGTTTACTCAATGTGTTTTATGTTCGAAAGGTTTGAAGTAAAGAACATGGAATATAACAAAGTGATATAATAGATAAACAGAATGTTTGAAAACTTTAATTGCAAATATTAAAAGAGATACTGATAATCTTAGCTTTTCTGTTATCTACTTAAACTTACAAATGTATAAGACTAACTTAAGGTATAAAAATAGCATCATACATGTTTTAAAAAAACTGTCATCATACAACTAGTTGAGGTCATGTGAGGTTTGAACATTGATTTACATATTGAAATCATTTAAAGGAACGTTGATGAAAATGTCAAAATGCTAATGAAATGAAAAAAAAAGAAACAATCATGATAGCTGTATTACTATGGGGCAAAGATGGTAACTATGAATAACTCTTATGAAAACATATGGTTTTGATAAATCTGTGTACTTTCAATTGATATTTAAAGATGAACTGTAAAGTAATGGTGAAAACTTACTTAGCAACACATGGAATGATTTGTAGAAGAAAAAGAAAAAGCATAATGAAAAATATGTAACGTGAATCGTGAGAATAGTATGGCATATTGAAAGTATATTATGGCATGTTCAAAAGTGTAACAACATATTAACAAAACATATTTACATAATGTTTGCACATTAAAAGAAAAAGCATAATGAAAAACATGTAACTTGAAACCTGAGAATATTATGGCATGTTCAAAAGTGAAACAACAACTTTTTATTAACACATTGATCATCATGCGAAAAAGGGAGCAAATGCAAAAAAACCTGATTAAGTTGAAAAGTGTCATCTTTGGGCATAATGGACTAGTATCATGTTGTTGTAAGATGACATATAATGATATATGATTCAGAGAAAAAGTACCAATCAACACAATAAAAAAAAAAGGAAAACATAATGATGCGAGACAGCCTCTGACGATAGGACAGTTATTTCATTATGAAAGGAATTTAGGGCTATGTAATGCTTCCTAAATGTTCCATACATTTTTTGGATAGTCTTTTTAATGTTGTGTTTCGAGGTTATAAAAGTGTTAGGTTTACAAAATGCATTTCAACATAAAGAAATGATAGAATACCAGTATACCATTAGGTAGGAGCTGGCCCAATTATAAAACATGTACATGGAAATAGCTAAGATTTGGAGGAGTGAACTATTATGAATATGTTGAAAAAAGGAAATGGAAAAAAAAGAGTTGTAAAAGAAATAAGGTGTAAATTTCTTTAACATAAAACTTAAATAGTTTGTAGTAATACGACCAATGTATGTCAAGTATAAAAAGTTGAAAAAAAAAAGCGATTGCAAATTTGTAGACGGAATATCTGAGATTACTGTCGCAAGTTTAAAACTAAAACAACAAAATATTTACATAATATTTGCAAAATAGCACAAAGGAAATGTTTAATAAATAGCACCCTGTATGTAATGGCACACTGATTGTTAATGATTTTTTTACCTGGGACAAATGCTTCTAGTAGGAAAATGAACACATTAAAATATGGCAAGTACTAACTCTTGAACTCTTTACTTAATGTTCATTATTTCATAACAAATGGTGCTATTCGGAAAAACTGTCTAGCACAGACAAGATGTTACAAGTGAAATAACACGAAGTTTGTCATGGCACACCGATTAGCATAGCTAAATAGAAATAAAGCAAAATGTAAAGCACAAAATGTTTTGAAAGTGCTTGCAAACAAATAGATCAAGATCTTATTGCACGGATGTTCAGGCTGATCTGGATCTACTTTGGTAAAAGGCGTAGCCATAGAGTAAAGGGTTAAATAACCACTGATTTAAGAAAATACATGAACACACATGTTTACATAAATATACAAGGTTGTTAGGACAAGTGCATAGAGAATTAAACAAATCACTGAGATAAAGCAGAGTTGCTGCAAGATGCAGCAATTGGCGCGGGAATCAGCATTGTATGGCTTAAGAAATACTGTTTCATTCGAAAAACACGAAACCCGCGAAGTCGGAAGCCATTGATCGTTCACGTGCTCCTCCAGGGCACATCTCATTCGCAATATTAATATACACGGCCTAGATGCGACGTGTAATTAACCATATATATTTTAAGAATATGACTGAATGCTATTTTTAGAAATGTTTTTTCCCACAATAATAAATTCAGTCCACTGTGACAAAACTCGCCCAACCCGCTTTATGACTGCACAAAACGTGTTTCTCTATTTATGCCGATGCAATAAAAAGTGTAAAGCAAATACAAAATACACTTACTGGTGATGGATCCAAATTTTCGCTATGTTTTTTTCCTTTTCCTAGACATGAATGCAAATTGTTTTGAAGCTTGACAGTCGATCGTTCAAATAACAACAACAATGTAAATTATTGAGTACGAATACGCATCATCTGACCTACGTAAGATCAGAGGACTTCTGGAATGTGGAAAAAGTCAATAGGGTCTCTATTATCCTTGGTGAAATCCCCACTTCCTCGATCCGGAAGCCAGTTGGGTCTGGTTATTAGGTCGCGAATATATGTGACATAAAGAAAAGTAGTTTAATTCCTTCTCAGACATGCAGTGCAAAGGCGCAAAACGTGACAAAAATATGTGTAGCCTATCATACCCATCAAACCTTTCATACAATTATACTTACTTCGCCTGCATATTCGTAAGAAGAATTAAACGAAACATCAGTAGCACCACCTTCCGCCATTCTAGTTGGGTACTGTATGCCATATGGTTAGTTTCCCGCCACTTTCGCTCAAAACTGATAACAACTAAGAAATAAGAACTAAAAAGTTATAAATAAGACATTATACATTAGATGTAATTCCTAATTCAAAACTACTAAGACAAAACGGCCCTAACAGGCTTTCGTAGTTTTTCAATCGAAAGTAACCAGTATTTCGAGCATGTTATACAAAAGATTCGCAACTTTGGGTTCTCAAATTCTATAGCCGACGTAATAACTACACGAATAAAATAATTGAACCAAGTGGAAAACACATGTACGGAACTAAACTAGAATGACTTAGACTGAAAAGGTCAAAGTGTAAACACGTTTGATTGACAGTATGTAGCATTGGTGAATAAAACAATTAAAGTATAGGAAAGGTTTACGGACACATGCCGGATATCTGTTAACACATAAACACGGAAGTTTAAATCATGTTTCTAAAGTGGGATGAGAGTGTCACGTTATATCTGTATTTAATATATAAATCATGATTGTAAATATACTCGCGGAGTAAAGTCAATAGCACGGAAAATGTTCACACACTATTATTAAAAAAAGATAATGGTGAAGGCACATATTGTTTCAAATTGTTTGTCAATTCAAATGATATGTAATGTTGGATTTGTGCTGCTACGTAAGTTGATTTAAGCATTTCTACTAAGTATAAAGAATGATCCTTCAGATTATACGTTTCTGATTTTATAAGTGTAATAGTGTTTTACATTTCAAAATACAGTAGGGTTTTGACCATCTGCATCAGTCGACCTTGGAAGACATTCTAGCAAACGAAGACTTGATGATTTGCCTATGGCAAATAATGTCTCTATTTCCAATAATATTTTCAACCCTGTATATATTTAAAAAAAATCATCATTTATTCCAGATATTACAGTATTTTCATATATGCTTTTATAGCATATACAGAGTTTAAAAAATGACGGGCTTTAAACACTAAAATCATTAAGAAAACGAATTCCATGTTGGAAAGAGTTACCAGTTACTTTACAAATTCCAGTACAAATATAAAGTTCAATTTAATATTTTAAACATTTCCCTTCTCTCTTGTTATGACTAATAGAAATTTACAAATATTTATTTCTATTTTTTATACAAACTAAATGATCATGTAAGACTTTTACACGTACATCCTATTCCAAGTATAAATTTGACGCCTCTTCAGTAGAAAACATTTTAAAAGAATTGTGAGAAATGAGAAATTTCTCAAATTGAGCAATTCATTATTTTCTCACAATGATTTCTATTCAAATTGTAAATCATACTAACACATGCTAAGATTCTCAATGCATATTCACAAATGTGTTTGAAGTCACGACTTTCCCACATACAGACACATCTATAGCAGATCACTTTTAACCCTTTCCCAATTGTAGACGCATTACGATGCATTTGCCGCAGACTGCATACGAAAACTTTGTTGCAAAAGGACAAATAAATCATACTAAGATATTTCTAAATTTGTCAGAATGCTTTTAACACTATTCAATAAATGAACTTTCAATTAAAGAGATGTTTCAGATGCTTGCATAGATTTCTCAGTCGTCTGCTGCAGAATAGTTGAATGTGGGAAAGCGTTAATATTATAGTGCAGACAAAGACAATTACTCATGATGAGTAATTTTCCAAAGGTTGCCTAACTTTACAGATCATTTTAATGTTTGAAAGTGTTAACATCTCACTTGTAGATGCACTTTAAAGCATCTACAGCAGATGACTTTTACAGGAAAGATTATCCCCTTCTCAATCCGATTCTAATCTATTTTGTTTTTTCACATGGTAAATAACGACCGAATCTGTCCCGACAGGGTCCAGTTTTTCCCGAATGTAATGCGGCAGAGATCAGAGAGTGAACCGACGCGGATAACATACGTCAGAAGACGATGTCGCATGATAGTCCCGTCTTATACTCCGATGGGGTAGAGGGTCAGGCGATAACCTCTGCAGCGTACTCACCGACGATGGCTTGGCAGACTTCAGGGACAAAAATTGACATGGTGTTACTGGGAACCCAGAAGTCCCACTTTGTGCTGCTGTATCTGTCGCCGGAAGTCAGATGCTCATGGTACAGGCAAACTTCCGTCCCGGATAAAATGCTGGTGTCGTTTTTGGTGATTTGGTGTGTGATCCGAGGTAGAACTTCATCTTACATTTCCATGGGCAACCTCATGCAGTTGATGAATGCTCTGCATCTTCTCCCCTCAACTCCCTCATTAATGTTTCATACTGACCGAGCTGCTACCGGATATCCAGGGCTAGACCCAGTATCTTCTATTTTTACCGGGTCGCAGTGCCTTTCTGTTCAAATAATAATTGGCATACAGAAGATCTTCTTCTTCTTCCATTTCCATGAGAGCAATCTGCTGCATAAGTCTCAGCCTACGAGCAGCATTTATGATCTGGAATCCTAAAACTTTCACCATATTCAGGAGGATCGGAAAACGTCGGAATGCAATCCTATCACAGTCTGCTGTACCGCATGGAAAACGGCTTTGTCTGGACTTTAGCGTATCGTGTTCTAAAATTGTCGGGACTCTGACGTGGGTATTATTGCCGAATGTTGTATTAACTACGGGACTGTTCCGGAATTGTTTCGGCAAAGACAGTTCGCATTCAGCAAGATATGGACCGAATTTGAAATCAATCAGCAAGAAACGGCCATGAAAATGTCTCCAGATCATGCCTGTTCCACAGGACATTGTTACGATTTTGATCCGATACAGCAGAATCTGTCACGACATAATCACGATTGTAATCCGACTAGACAAAATCAGTTGAGTTTCAGAGTGCTTATCCGACCACTCCAGGAAATTCCCGATCCGTAGGATTTTGTTACGAACGCATACGACTGCGTTCAGACGATAATAGGACATTCCAAATCATTGAGGATAGTAATCCGACTTTTTCACTTTTCGTGTCGTAGTGTTTTCTGATCTCAAACGGGAGCCATAATCAGCATTGTGTGAACGCAGCATTTACAATTGTTTTAGCATAGAAGAAAAAGCCGTATTGGGTAATTTCCCCTTTCATCGCAATGTTTTTAACTTAACTCTATAATTATATTTTTGCTGGAAGTTTTCAAAGTCGTCTGCCTCCGATTTTTTGAATGATGGAAACAGTTAAACAATACTAGTGTCATATTGACATTGAAAGTTATAGCAATTGTAATTTCAAAAGAACATCATACCACATGATTATATAAGTTAATATTTATTGTATTTCAAATGCAAATTCTTCTTCTCGTCTTCACTATTCATCTGAGCAAATGACACATATGTAGGTCTCCACACTGTGCAATAATAAGTACTTTTGTTGACACAACATATAGACTACTTATGGTGCGCTTTTTAAAATCTACTCTGACAGTGATAGATTGTTACACTTGATATTGTTTAGGCATTTATAATGTGGGTGAATGTCTCTTAAAACAGGCAATTTCCAGCAGTTCTTTTTCTGAACCAGTCAATCTAAGTTAAACATCCTTTAAATGAGCACAGGAGTTCATTTTGTATATCTGTAGTTATTTTATTACATGGCCCCGAATGATAACAATTTGCAAAACATATTGTAATAAAGACCTCACAGGAACAGTATCTTTTTTTCATTCAAGATATGTATACTACCTGTTCTGTCTCTCCCTTTAGAGCTCGGGATAACAGAAAGATAACGGACTGTAGATGATTGATCAAATGTTTATTGACATCATGCCGTAAAAACTGAAAATAAAGAAATACAAATCTTTACTTTTACTCATGGGGAGTGATGTGTTCATTTCAATGACTTTTGAAAGCAACGACTACATTTTCTTATGAGTCTACATCATCCAAACTAATTAATTCCAGTGAATGGAAGCATTAACAATTAAAATCTAACTCGAATATGCATCAGAATCCAAGATTGAGCGCCGACTGCTTTCTCCACAATGTTTATGAAGCAAAGGCTTTCCACACATAAATGCCAATAACGCTGTAAACATATTAATACTTAAGGTCAATATCTCAGTGCATTTTATCTATGAATAAGCATTAACTTGTGAAAACAACCTTTAACATGTGTCAGATGTTTGCAATGAAAGGTTACAAAGAGAACGGCTGCGGGCGAGAAATATTGGGTGCGAATTGCCAATTTCACTTATAAAACCAAACTTTGCAATGAATCTGCAGATTTGCGACTGTAATTATACAGCGGTTTGATTAAGAAAACGATTTAAAAGGTAAACTTACGCCTTGGAGCTCTTTGAGACTTTAAATTATGGAATTTGTTTCTTTGTCATTGTCTCGTGTAGATAACACGCGGTCTAATATTTGGTAAAGACTAAATAATTGGAAGATTTTCCGGAACGGCCGGCTGGGACTAAATGTCGTCGCTAATTAATAGCGGCGGCAGTACACTCCCCGCCTGATATCTAAAGGATATCACCATAAAAGACTTAAGACTTTAAGCAGACAAACTCATGAACTCCAAAGTGATACACATCAAATACATATAATCACATATAATCACACACTGTTCTCTAAAAGTACCAACTCAACGATTGGTCTAACAAAATGAAGACACTTTACTCCCTTCATCACGCGGATCTCAACAATCCTGACTTTCTGGTCACATTTGTTGCGAAAAGTGTTCTCTATAACTCCGACTGGCCAATAATTACGATGTTGCTCTTTTTCTCGCACTAACACCACATCACCAACGTTTAAGTCTGGTTGTTCTGTTGTCCATTTACGTCTAACCTGTAACGACTGAAGATAGCCGTCTCTCCATTTCTTCCAAAAGGAGTCCGAAAGAATTTGAACGTATTTCCACTGAGAACGGTACATTTCCTTGATGTTTGTGATATCTGTCAAGGGAGGAAGAGGTTCTGTTTTCTGGGTAAGTAGCATAGCAGGTGTAATTATCTCTGGATTTCCCGGGTCGTACGATATTGGCGCAATAGGCCTAGAGTTCATAATTGCGCTCACTTCACACATGAATGTGCAAAGTACTTCGTGTGTCAGACGTTTTGTACGGTTATTTAAAAGTATGGCATCAAGAATTCTTCGGGCAATCCCAATAAGTCTTTCCCAAACTCCACCCATGTGTGATGAATGGGGCGGATTGAATGTCCATATAGTAGCCATACTCTTTAAGTGTTCGTGAAGTTGACCCTTTTCGACACATATTCCTTTGGCTTTAATATGGTCGATTGCTCCAATAAAGTTTGTGCCACGATCAGATCTGAATTCTCTCACTGGTCCTCTCAATGATACGAAACGTCGAAGCGCGTTTATGAATGATGATGAGCTCATTTCTTCTATTATCTCGATGTGCACGGCTCTCGTGGCTAAACAAGTAAACAAAACTGTCCAACGTTTATTTTCGGACAGTCCACCCCTAGTCTTGCGAGCAACCACCAACCAGGGTCCGAAAACATCGACCCCTACTGCTGTAAAAAAAAGGGCACCAGGTGTCACTCGATCGGTCGGTAAGTCTGCCATACGCTGGCTAAGGAACTTTCCACGTATTTCGCGGCATGTGATACACTTATGCAGCACTAAAGAAGTTAATCTCTTAGCACCTATCATCCAATACCCGTTTGTTCTAATTGCCGACTCTGTGACAAGTCTTCCTTGGTGCTTCAATTTGTTGTGGTAATGATTAACAAGTAAATACGCAAGATGGGACTTCCTAGGAATGATTATGGGATGCTTTTGTCCGTAACTCACTGAGGCATGTCGTAAACGCCCACCAACACGTAAGAGGTTATGTTTGTCAATTATCGGGGAAAACCCTCTAATGCTGCTGTTTGAATGTATTGGCTTGTTCTCTTTCAAGGTATGAATCTCTTGTTCAAATGCATGTTGCTGAACAGTCTGTATTAGGTAATTTTCGGTAGCAACATTTTCTTCTACGCCACCTGAACAAATCGGCTTTCGTTCCTTGTACGCCCTGGAAGAACGTCTCAAAAAAGAAAAAGCTCTGACTAGAGATTTCCATGTCGAAAATTTCTCGAACCTGAACGGTATGGTTCTTGAAATATGAGTGGCTTTCACTTGAATTTCTGGTCGTAACTCAGAGTCACCAGTCTCATCAATTATGCTGAAGGTTGTGCTTTGGGTCTCTTCGGAAATAGGTTTATTCAAGAAATAAGGGCCCGTAATCCACATGCTATTCTTGAAATCTTTAACATGCATATTTCCTCTCGTAGCACAATCCGCAGGATTTTTTTCTGATGGCACAAAGCTCCATTGACTAGGTATTGAAAATTTAAGAATGCTTTGGACACGATTAGCGACATACGTATAGAAACGTCTTGAACGATTGTTCAGGTATCCTAGAACGATCTTACTGTCCGAGTAATAACTGAAGTCCTCTGATGACACATCCAAATGTTGCATTATGGCTTCGGACAAGTTTGTGGCCAGAACAGCTGCACAAAGTTCCAATCGCGGGATAGTAGTACTTCCTTGGGGAGAAAGTTTGGATTTTCCCATAACGAACCCTACTTGTACATTTTGGCCATACATTGCACGAACGTAAGCCACAGCAGATATTGCTTTCTCCGAGGCGTCTGCAAAAACGTGGAACTTTAAAGAATCTGCTTGGCTGTAAGAGTCAAGCACAAACATGCGTGAGAACGGTAAACTATCTATTGTCTTTAACGATAACTTCCAATTTTCCCCATTTTGAATTAAAGTCTTCTCGAAGAGGCTGATCCCAATCTACACCACTAGTAGTGATCTCACGAACAAGCATCCTGCCACCGATGGTAATTGGGTTAAGAAATCCGATGGGATCGAAATGCTGCTTATGGCTGAAAGAATTCCTCTCCGTGTTGCTGGCTTTTCTGGCATGTTAAGGTTAAATGTAAATACATCCTTCTGGAGATCCCAGGTAAGACCAAGGCTAGCTTGCAACGGAAGCTCGTCTTCAAAGATGTTCTTTGTTTGAAGATGTTTCTCCAAGTCTTCTGTCGGAAACGACTTAAGTACATTGGGTACATTTGACGAAATTTTATGTAGCTTTAACTTCCCATTTTCATTCAACGATTCTTGCGCTCTTCGTAGGAGATTTACTGCTTCAGATTCAGTAGAGCGCGACGTCAGGCCATCATCAACGTAGAAATCCTTTTCCACAAAATTCTTAACGTCACTGTCTGCGTTTAGTACCGATTTGCGTAGACCAAAAGATGCTACCGCCGGAGAGGGCGTATTACGAAATACGTGAACTGTCATTCGGTATTCTATCAGTTTCTCATTTGGGTCATTATTCTTCCACCAAAAGAATAGAAGAAAGTCGCGATGGTCTTCATCAACAAAGAAGGAGTAGAACATTTGTTGTATATCGTAGATTATTGCCACTTTGTCTCGACGGAAGCGAAGTAAAACTCCCAGCAAACTATTTGTAAGGTTTGGGCCCGATAAAAGTATTTTGTTCAGTGAGTGACTTTTGTATTCAGCGGATGAATCAAAAACACCTCTTATCTTCTCTGGTTTCCTGGGGTGATAAACCCCGAATAATGGCAAATACCAACATTCTCTTTCAAAGGGTAATTCTGGCGCAACCTCTGCAGCACCCGATTCAAAAATCTGTTGCATAAATTCTAGCATGTGATGTTGTTTCTTAGAATTCTTTCTTACTGAGCTTTCTAGCATAAGAGCTCTTTTCAGTGCCATCGTACGATTGTTCGGAAGCGTTTGTCTTGGATACCTGAAAGGCAATGGTGCCTTCCAATGGCCGTCAATGTCCATGGTCATTTTCTTCTCCATAATAGATAGGAATTGGCGGTCATCTTGAGACAATCCAACATGCTCGTCTAAACGGGTTGTTTTGAATATATCGGCTTCTTTGTAGACTGGACACATGTCTTCTTTAACACATAAGTTCTGAATGCATGGGTTCAAAATGGTTGGGCGTACGCCCCCAGCAAAGTAAGTTTTAAAAGTGTTAATAGTGTCTGGCTTATGAAACCGTCCCAAACAAACTTCACCAACAATTACCCATCCTAGTGGTAATTTCTGAGCAAACGGTGATCCTTTAGGCCCTACAATCTGTTGTTCTACATGGTGGGCCTCGATAATATCTCTTCCAATCAAGAATCCAATATCCGCTGAGCATAATGGGGGTATATTGTCGGCCAAAAACTGGAGGTGGGGATAATGATTAGCAACCTCTGGTGACGGAATTTCAGATCTTTCACTGGGCACTTGACACTCTATTACATTTGGTAGTTTGAATGTGCATGAACTGTCCAATGATTGCACCGTTATGTTAGTAGCATGTCTTCCATGTGTTTTCGTGTTACCAGCACAGGACGATAGGGAGTACTGGCGAATTTCACTATTAATATTCAGGCTATCGAAAAGTATGGGACTACCAAGTGTTTTATTGCTCTGGTCGTCATGAACTGCATATGTTACCACACTCATTTCAGGCCTATCGGAGGGAAACACCTTAACGAGAATTGTTTTTGCACATGAACGCCCAGAAAAACCTTCCCCACACAGATTGGTACATTTTGTTGAAATTGGAGAGTTGTCTCCCATGTGTTTCTCCCCGCCTTGATTTGCCAACCCTGACTGCTTAACCGTTTAAGCTGGGTGCATAGCTGTTGCATGGCTGCAACTCTCGCACTCTTTGCATTTCACTTGTGATCTGCAGTTGCGGAAACTGTGATCAGATGCCTCACAGCACTTATAACAAATATGACTGTCTTTTAGTATATGTTTGCGGTCTTCTAAACTTTTCCTTTGAAAGGCTCTGCATTCATTTAATGTATGTCCAGGTCCATGTAATACACAAGTGTTGTTATTGTTTAATTCGGACTTAAAAACTGTGAGTTGATTCTGGCTTTGTCTAGTAGTTCCTGGCTGGTATGCACTTCCTGGCTGATATAAATTCAAGCCTGGATCATTACACCGAGTACACAAGTCCCGAACAAATTTGGTAAATTCAGTGAATGGAGGAAACCGAACATTCTCCAACCTTTTGTATCTCGAAGCTTTGTCAAACCATTTATGCTGCACATGTATTGGCAACTTTGAAAGAATCATATTAACGCCAATATGTGTGACGTATTGTCCTAAAAGGGCCTTGTACCTTTCGTCTTCTTTCATAGCTTCAATTTCATTTAATATGTCTGCCAGTTCATATAGACGTGGAAAATCTTTGCCTTTCTCTATCTTTTCAAATTTGTTAATCTTTCTTCTAAAAGCTTGATCTATAAATTCCGGTCTGCCATAACGTTCTTCCAGTCTTTCCCATATTCTGGAAATAGCTACATCTGGCATTCTTGCATTTGCGTTCCGAAGACTCTTTGCTTGCTCAGATGATTTAGGTCCAAGAAATGTTATCAGTAAGTCTAAATACTCTCTATAGTCTACACCAAGTTCAGACGTGATTGCATTGAAGCTCTCTTTCCAGACAGGGAAAGATTCTGGTTGGTCATTAAAGGTCATGAATCTAGTCATTAACAACTCTTTTTTTATCAAATATTTGGAAAACTCTGCAGCAAATCCATGAGCTTGAAATTGCGCACCTTTTTGTTCATTAGTTGGGGGGCTGAACATGAATTGTTCATGAAAAACCGGATTGTTCATTTTAGGCATTGAATTCCTTGTAGGGACATTAGTAGGTTGTTCATGAAAGACCGGATTGTTCATTTTAGGCATTTGATTCCTTGTAGGGACATTAGTAGGGTAATAGACTGGTGCAACTGGTGAAAGTTTTGACTTGTCCTGAAAGGCTCCACTATCCTTCACATAAGCTGTTGTTCTATTTAATTTAGTTTCCCTGAGGGAAGTGTTTGAGATAACGGAAACAACATCTTCCTCATCCTCAACAAAAACTTTGTATTCCGCTTCTGCCATAGCCAGATCCCTTTCTACTTCAAGTAGATCCCTTTGCACACTTAATTCTAAATTCGTTTTCTCTACTTCAGCCTGTCTTTTCCTAAATTCTGATTCTCGAAAGGCATATTGCAATTTAATCTTTGCCGATTTCGCCTTTGCTTTCTGTGCTGTGATACTTAGCACTGATCCATTTGAGCGGCTAGATTTACAAGATTTCACAGATTTCACAGGCTTGATTTCATCATATGTTGTGGGATTTTGATTAAAATCATAGATCAATGTGTCTATTTTTTCCAAAACAGGATCCATTCTGTCGGTTATCACACACTCTAATATCTCAAAAGAGGATTGTCTAAATGTACTTAGTCTCTCTTTTATTGTGTGGAGTTCTGTTTCATTATGACATTGAGAAAAGGTCTCTAATTCAGTTTCAATATTTTCACTTAACTTTGACAGTTTATTTGTATGTTCTTTAATTCTATCCTTTTGATATTCTTCCCCCTTTTCCGTGGGTTTACGCTGTCTAATAGTGGTGTCTTCGTCGGGATAACAGAAAGATAACGGACTGTAGATGATTGATCAAATATTTATTGACATCATGCCGTAAAAACTGAAAATAAAGAAATACAAATCTTTACTTTTACTCATGGGGAGTGATGTGTTCATTTCAATGACTTTTGAAAGCAACGACTACATTTTCTTATGAGTCTACATCATCCAAACTAATTAATTCCAGTGAATGGAAGCATTAACAATTAAAATCTAACTCGAATATGCATCAGAATCCAAGATTGAGCGCCGACTGCTTTCTCCACAATGTTTATGAAGCAAAGGCTTTCCACACATAAATGCCAATAACGCTGCAAACATATTAATACTTAAGGTCAATATCTCGGTGCATTTTATCTATGAATAAGCATTAACTTGTGAAAACAACCTTTAACATGTGTCAGATGCTTGCAATGAAAGGTTACAAAGAGAACGGCTGCGGGCGAGAAATCTTGGGTGCGAATTGCCAATTTCACTTATAAAACCAAACTTTGCAATGAATCTGCAGATTTACGATTGTAATTATACAGCGGTTTGATTAAGAAAACGATTTAAAAGGTAAACTTACGCCTTGGAGCTCTTTGAGACTTTAAATTATGGAATTTGTTTCTTTGTCATTGTCTCGTGTAGATAACACGCGGTCTAATATTTGGTAAAGATTAAATAATTGGAAGATTTTCCGGAACGGCCGGCTGGGACTAAATGTCGTCGCTAATTAATAGCGGCGGCAGTACACTACCAGATAAGACCGCCTTGAATTGAATAATCTAAATTATTTATAGATTCTGTAAGTACTGAAACAAATCCCCTAGCAATTTGTGCAATATTTAGTCAAATTCTTTTCACGTAGCATATACAACTTCTTTAAAAAGTGCATAACCTGCAGCTCACCATATTACCTGTCAAAGATAGACAAATAAATCATTTTTAAACGTTTTACAAAGTGCAAAGTTTTCATAGCAAAAGTTGTATGCATGCAGTATCTTTGAACTGAATTTATTATGCACATACATTTAAACACTGTAATTATATTTTCAAAAATAAAAGAGACATAAAGAGGGTAGATATATACACAAACATTTCAAGTCTTATATATGCATGTGATTTATTAATATTACCGATTCACACAAAGCAAGTTCTTTTCGTCCATGCAGTCCTGAATGGTATGTAGGACAAGTAGTGAGTTAGTACTCTAGTCTTATATTGCAGCAGATGACTTTTGAAAACATTGTGGATAAAGGACAAATTGCTCAAAATAGGCAATTTCTCCCTTTGCCACGACGATTTTAGCTCGATTCAATGTTTAAAATTTCATTAATACAGGTATATTGTATTTTAGGGCAATGCTTTCGAAGTCTTCTGCTGCAGATGTGTTGTATGTTGGAAAGGGTTAAGCTTAGTACTGGAGGAAGGAATCAATGAAAGAATCAACAAATTAAAGAATGAAATTTGAAAAGTTAAGACTAGTATTTATAACAAAAATGAGATAAACAAAAAAAACAGTCAGAAGGACATACAAAGCAACAAGAGGGAAACTAACTCTCTTATCTTTTCCTTTTGCTTTGCAGTATTTGTCTATCATCTTAATATATCTGTAGGTGCTATCTATTTACGAAAAAACGTAAGAAAATTATAAACAAAAATTAAAGAGCATACTTAGTCCATAACAAATGAGTTATAAGTAATTGACTAGACGATAAAAATGTTAATGTTATGTTTTTTGCATGATCAAAACATGTTCGGAATTCCTATTGCTGTCGTCTATTATTACGAACAGAAAATAATAAAGTAAAGACTTTCAGAAAATCAAGGAAAACATTAATGATGAACGAGGTTAAAACATGAGGGCCAAGATGATCCTTTATCGATCACCTGCATTATGGTAAAGAAGCAAATATATCAGTCATTTTCTGATGCCACCTAGCGACTGCCTTTTTCAACCAGTAAATATGACAGTAACACATTATGTAAGGAGTCACCTTTCTGCTAAACCCTTTCACTATTAGAGACGGTTTATGACGCCTTTTCAGCAGACGACTAAGGAAATGATTGTCGCCAAAAGAATAATTGCTCCTTATGAGAAAGATATCTATTTGCCACAATGTTTGATAAATAATTATACTTTGTACGAGTGAGTCTATAGCTCATGTATAGGAATTTTGGGTATTTCATGTTGATACCACTTTTCTTTGCGGGAAACGACGTCGCTCCATTTTGCGTTACGCCAAGATGAAGTGGTACGGAAATGACGTCACGTCGCTAATGCTGTCGTTTGCCGTCGTTTTTTTGACAAACGGGAGAAACATATTTTGTACAGAGTTCCATTTATTTTTAACTTTTTCGTATAAATGTTAATTAACACGAAAAATAACACAGCACTTTAATGATCTTAAATATCGATTTATAAAAAAAAAGATTAAAAAGACGACAATAATTTTCAATCCGTGTTTTTCGTCTCATTTTATACATAACCAAAATGGCGACCCCCATGGATTTTGCCAGATTCATTTTAGAAAGGTAACCTGTTACCTATGAGCGAAAAAACCCATTTATGTGTTTTTTTCGTATTACCTATTTTAAATTCAGAATCCGAAAAACAGAAGATTTTATCTAAAGTGTTATCAGTGAGTAAAATAAACAATGATCATGCAAATCATGGTTCAAGTTGTCTTAGCTATCTCTGTTGACTGTTTGCCTTTCACTGAAATGGGATGTCATGCTAGGCCAAGAAACTGGCATTTTCTGAGAGAATTTGTATAAGAGAAAATAGTGTTAGCTTTAGATAAAATGTACCACTGACTTTAATCCACGTTGAGGCAAAGTCATCGTCGGTAATAAGTTGTTTTAGTTTATATATTAATTACCCTTTGGTAGTGTTGTTTTACAAGAGGAGGTCAATGATACAAAATGTACTTCAGTCGAATTAAGGGGCTGTCCATTGTGTGTCGACGAAATGAACTCGTGGAAATATATATATATATATATGTTATGTTCCGAGCATAAACTTGACAAAATATAAGGTACAATATATAAACATAACTCATAAAAAAAATAAAAAAATAGAACAGTAACACTGACCATGTGTTAGTCTACTGAAGGATTCTATATATTTTTAATAAATGGAGACAACGCAGTTTGGTGAACAGGTCTTTAATTTTCAATAAAAATTGAAGACAAATTCAATTAAGGGATTTGAAAGTAAAGATACATGAAGATTGAGGTACGCGTTTCTGATATCAGACGTTTAACAGACACGTGTCTGTCTAAGAGATTATATCACATGCGTGTTAATATACATGTAAACTGGTAATGCTGATCATAGTGACAATGATAAAAACATAATACCGCCAGTGATGGTGTATACTATTTAAATTATGCCGACAAAATAAAAGATTGTCCCTCCGTTTGTAGTATATGCATTGCAACGCAGGTCAAGACTCATCACGTTTACTATGTACTATTAAATATAGAACGCCGGCACTGTCTTTGGTAATGATGAAACTCTATTATTATGTTAACTTTGTATTATATTGTGTATGAAGTTCTTAACATGTTGTACAAACATATTTATATTATGTCGGTACATCATTGTATGTTTTGGTTTTGTATTTATTTTTGGACAGTTTTCATTAAATTATGTAGGTAAACCTTTATACTATGTAGATACACCTTTATAGTATGTAGAAACATCTTTATATTATGTAGATACACCTTTATATTATGTAAATACATCTTTATATCATATGCATGCTTTATTATTTTATTTACATTCTTTATTATTTTATTTACATTCTTTATTATTTTATGTGCACTCAATATTATATCATGTTCATATTGTACATTGTGTCAATTACATATAACATCCTGTCCTTTGTTCTCTTTATCGTGTGCTAACTTCCCGCTCACATTGTTTATGGCTCACATTCGCGCTTTTATTTCCGGTGTCGATGCAGAAAATAGTTACCACGACGTAACAAAGTTTGCACAAGATGTAATAGTGTCACGACAGAATATAATAAAAATAACGAAATAAACAAAATAGAATTGTATGGACGTTATATAATATTTTGTTAATCATGCATGGGCAAATAAGGATGGGATATCGGCTTGGCGTTTTCCGTCCGTCCGTCTGTCTGTCAGGTGCCATAAACATAAGGCATCGGTAGATGGATTTGAATAAAACTGTATGGAAATGTTAACCTACATATTGAAAGGATAGACGGCAAGTGAAACTAAGATTACTTTAAAACGCAAAGAGTTATGTCCCCTTAATTTAAATTAAAATTAATTTAAACTAGTTATCTTTTCCTTAAGTTCATCTCTCATTTCTCATGAAAACTCTAGAGACCATATATTAGATCCGATCGTTATAAAAATTCACCCTAATCAAATATCTGTCGAGCTCTATACTCGATTACATGCAACTGGAGTCAAAAACCAGATCACAGGCTCAAGTTTAAAAATCCTTTGAACACTCCAGAGGCTCTATTTGTGTTCAAATATTCATGAAAGTTCATAAGAACATTAATTTCCAACAAATTTTATTCATGTTTAAAACTGGGTCATGTTTGATCGAAAAAATAGTCGGACATAATCCAGACATTTTAAAAACCATTTTTAGTCAGGGATCAAAGTTGATCAAAACATTTTTCCATTCTTTTAATTTTGCGCTGGATCTCGACTCAACACATAAATTATTTATATGAAAGGAAAAAACCACACTATATTTTGGTATTTTCATTTATAGATAACACTCATACAAAATGTTTACCCATAACTTATGAGTCAACATCACATGTACGCTTTCATTGTTAGTGTTGAAGCAGAATATTATCCCTCTAAAACTATCCACTCCGTAACAAAGTTTGCACAAGATAGATTAAGTTACCATAACATGACACAGAGTGCACAAGATACAATGACGTCACGACAGGCTAAAATAAAATTATCAACTACACAATACAATTAAGTATGGACATGATATAACGATTTGTGCACACACTATGATCAAGTATGGACATAATGTAATAAAGGAAGCACATCATGTAATAAAGTATTCACATTATATTAAGTTGTATTTACATAATATAAAGATGTATCTGCATAATATAAAGATGTATCTACATAATATAAAAATGTACCTACATAATATAATAAAAACTGTTAAAATATAAGTACAAAACCACAACACATAACCATATACTGACATAAAATAAATATGTGTACACAACATGTCAAGTTCCATAATTAAAGCTAATATACACATGATAACGTGTTATATTCTAGTTCGGTAAACATATGTTAGAGGTGTTATTTTGTATAACCGTTTTAGTAACGCTTGACTTACAGCGTTTGTTTGATACAACATTTGAGAAACAATAACCAGAACATAGTGCTATATATTAATCAAAGCTGTCATGTCTTCTCTACTGATCAGATCAGATTATTCTATATACAACCGAGAATATGATGAATAAACTAACCTTTAAACTAATTCATTTTCCAAAAAGAATGTGTCTATGTTTTATGTGTTCTTAATTTTGATTTATACAATATAGTACAACAGGAGTTTAATTGTATAAAAAGTGAGTGTTTTCTCTGTCACACTAATGCTTGTGTGGTAATATCCAATTAAACCTGTAAATTAACTGTTACAGTACCTATTGGCATTACTGAATTCAGTGTTTACCGACAGTAACTCTGAGCCTGTTGTCGACTCTATATATGGTCACTATTGCGACCAAATAGCACGGCATTTATTACATTAAAATAAAACTGTGTCAAATAGTATTAGCAGAGAAGCTGTTTGCAAACGTAAGTACATGTAATTCTTTATTTCCATTAAGTGGCATAATTTTCAAAAATGTTCGGAAGTTAAGCACTTTATATAAGGCCGAAACAAAATGTCATACAATTGCTTGGCTTTGAAGTATATCATCATGTAATGTAGTACAAACTTAATGTTGAAACGTTTTACAAATCTTTAAAAATACTGAAATCAATTTGTATTAACAATATAGGTATACAGTAAGAATACCATTGCTGTATAAGACGTGACTGTTTGATAGTCGAGTGTAAGTATCATGAAAAGGACGTAGACGGCATTTCAGCTATTGCTAAATGAAAATATCAAAATCCAAAAATCCAAAATATAGATGTATTTACTAGCAATAAATGACACGTACCAATAATACACCATTATAAATACATTCTGCTTACATAAAAATGTTATCAAACTTAAGTATTCAATATCACACAAAAGAACTTGAATCAAATTGTTTTGAAATTGCATAGTGTTCACTACAAACATATCATAAGTTCCATTACAATAGAAGACTATAACTTGTAAGTTGTAATACTCGTATAACTAAAACAAAACCTATAGTAAACCCTTTATCAATGCCAGAGCCCATGTTGAGTTGCTATAAATTGATTTTCTGTATGGCGATAACATCGATCTAATCCGATAACACCCATACAGCGCTGATTTGGCACACATTGAGTATGTTAAGGAAGCACTGTTTCAACGCATCAGTCCCCCAGACGCTTGCAGAGTTGACACAGAACTGGCATGTTAAGTAATATCACGAATAAGAATCACTAAAGAAAATTACTGTCTAGCAAAGCTCTGAAACAATTGGTTGTCATACACACTTCTGAATTAATCACTGAATGTTTTCAGTTTCAGTAAACGTTTACCATACACCTACAGTATAAAGGTAATTACATAACAAACATTTATATGGGAAACGAAATTAAACCAATACGTTTGTTTCTTTTTCTGTTTAAGAACCAGCCCTTGGTGCTTTCGCACTAGTAGCTTTCGAGGGAGACGATGTAACCCTATCTTGTAAAAATAGTCAAAGCGTTTATCCAGGATGGACAGGGCCAGGCCTTACTGGCAACACAGAAACCTACAGTTACGTAATGGGTTCAGCTATAAACCATAATCTGGGAGAGAAGTACAACCGACTAACTTGGGACCCTCAAAACAACAAGAGTCTTATTATACGGAATGTAATCAAGAACGACAGCGGTGTGTATACATGTCATGGTTGGAGTAATGAACTCGAGCTCTACAATGTATCGGTTAGAGGTAAGTTTTGTTTAACAATTGATTGTGTGTGATAGTACAACGGCGTGTGTTTACTTTAATGATTTCGTGAACTTCTCTTTATCGGTAACAGTTAAGCTTTTGGGTATTATTTCATGCCGATTCTTTAAGAAGTTTCATGAAAGCTATCACTGACAACAGTTCAAAGTACAGATGACATATCTATTCGAATTTAATTAAAATGCGTATTGAGTTATGTTCGTTTACCTCGTCTCTGGGATTATTCATGCATGTAAGTGGTATTCAAATTGGCAGTATGAGGCTTTGTCTTAAAGAGTATAGTGATACTGTTTTAGCACACACTTGCGTTGATTGCTAGGAGGTGAAATACATTTTCAGTGATAGTTTAGTTTTAGCATGATAGACACAATTTCACGAATAGAAACGTAGTACCAAAACTAAGGAAAAGATGATTGAAGAGTGTATGTGGATTGTATGAATTATATATTGAATGCTTTTAATGTTTTTTGACGAAATTATGCTTCTCGAGTATTAACGTGTTTTAGAACTTAGAACATTTAGAAATACACATCATTTACATCAATAAGGGATGTACAAAGTATCAGCATTTTAATAGTTGACCTATGGGTAGGGCATTCGATCTTCTGATTTATTCAAGCCAGCATGAATGCCTTCACTAAAGTACCCAAGTGAGCTTAATTTATTATGTGTATGTTCATATACTTTCAAACTCAACAGTTTGAATTCGTACGTTGTCATATGTGTCAATAATAATTTGGCACAGACCTAACAAACCGTACCAACAATAAAATCGCATCTGAATTCATGAAACAGTGACTGAAGTTCTTGGGTTTTAGGGAATTTAAACAAATTATAATGTGCAAATCAATACATTGGTTTATCGCCGTGTGCCTTCGTGACTGCTATGCACGTCCAACGCATGGAATAATTCTAATTTACAATGGTCTCTGACGAGAAATCCTAGAGCGCTTTCCATCTCATGAGTTATTCGAGGTTGGCGGCGTCAGTTTATGATTCTTCAACTTAATATGTCACAGACTTGCTAAATAGAATAAACATCACAACCCAATGGGTCTGATGTTATTCCTAGCAAACAGCTTTCATGTATCCATGTTGGCCTCTGTTTTGCTTACAGGGCCGTCCTGCAGAAGCTATATGCCTCCATGTTGCTGAATATAAGGTAGCGCAGAATGCCATCTTGTTTATGCTATGCGTTCAATCTGCAACATAAGGCGAATTTGTTTTAGTTTGAAGCAGTGACTTTTCCAGATGTATAACTTAACGTGTCCGGAACTGGTCACATTAAATTATGTTGAAAATATTAAATATATTACCATCGACGCCGGTAAAACCGTGTGCGACATTCACTACTTTTAGGTGCAAACAATTTCTCGTCATTTAACAGTAAACATGTCCATTCAACGCCATTGTATCGCGATGGAGTATTGTCAATACTAAAATGGATGGGCGGGCACGTTAAGTCAATAAACTCCCTTATATGGCCATCTCGCCAATAACAAACGATCCATACTGATCAATGTCTATATTTTGAATTCTAAAACGGTCTTAAGCTGGCATCTTCAAAGATTTGTAATGGGATTGTTTTCATTTCAATAATTGTATTGTAATAGCATGAAACGGCCAATCCCTTAGTATAATAGTATACTATTATAGGTTATTGTATATGTTTAGGAAACGTTTGTATTGGCAAAACACTTACGGTAGAACTCCGCCGAAGGAAAGCCTCCCGACACAGTAGTTTCCAATATTAATGCAATAACAGTTGTATCGTATATTTCAATAATATTTACTTTAATACAAAACTAACTCTTGATGATTTTTGTAACAGTTGTTTACATTATTCAGAAAATGTCGTTAATTATCTTGTTTTTTTATTACGCTTTGGATGTCCGTGTGCCCCCACAGTTTTATAAGTAAAACTAGCATTTTTTTCCGTTAAGAATTCACGTCGGATAATGATAAAAAAAAGCAGAATACCTATTTAAAAACAATCATTTGCCTATGTATCCAAACAGTTATTAGCTGTACTGGCCAAAGGCCAGAAGAGCTTATGCCGTGGTGTGGTGTCCGTCGTCTGTGCGTCCGTCCGTTCGTGCGTCCGTCCGTCCGTTCGTGCGTCCGTCCGTCCGTTCGTGCGTCCGTCCGCCCGTTCGTGCGTCCGTCCGTCCGTCCGCATGAGAGAGCACCACCCTTATAAAGACACTTAGATAAGTATATTTTTTCTATTTTTTATAACGAGTATCTCATTTGCATATTAATGTTATTCATTCCGTAAAAGGGGGTTAATTACGGAATGAATGCCATACTTGTGGGGTGCACCCCACAAAATAACATAAAAGGAAATAACCCCACAAGTACTCTCCCATGAGTTCGTCCGTTCACATGTTCCTATAAACAACTTCTCCTCCTATACCAATAAACCAAATTCAAAATAAGTTTCACATGTTCTTGGAGTGGATCTCTTTCAAACGTGTTCAAATGATTTTATTCCATGTAGAACTTTGGTTGCCACGGCAACAAAAAAGGAGAAATTAACCAAAACTTAAAAAATCTTCTTGTCTGAAAGTAGAGGACCCAGGCCTTTGATATTTGGTATGTAGCATCATCTAGTGGACCTCTACCAAGATTGTTCAAATTATAGCCCTGGGGTCAAAAATTACCCTCCCCTGGGGTCTATTGTTTTACATGGACTCATATAAAGAAAACCATCCCGGGGTTCCCTTGTTATACATAGACTCATTTGGGGGAAAAACTTTAAAACTCCTCTTGTCTGAAAGTAGAAAGTCCAGGCCTTTGATATTTGGTATATAGCTTTATCTAGTGGACCTCTACTAATATTGTTCAAATTATAGCCCTGGGGTCAAAAATGGATTATGGCCCTTGAAATTCTCAAAATTGCTATCATACAGCTTGTGAGCACAATAGAGCCACCATTTACTAGCCGATCTTCACCAAACTAAGATAGTAGTTAAATATTGACGAGAGCTCGGTTCCTTTCGCAAACCAGCCAGATCCGCCCATGCAAGACTGGAATATGGCCCTTGAAATTGTCAAAATTGCTATAACACAGCTTGTGAAATACTATTTGAAAGACCCTGATGCAGACATATTCAATCAACACACAGTCTGGTCATTGTCATTAGTACAGCTATTTATAAAGTTCACACCAATAATATGCTCAATGTTTTATTTTTCACAGTTTATGTAAAGAGTTCAATTAACAACACAATTTAGATTTTGATTGCCTTTAATTCAAAATAGCAGGTGATAACTTTGACCCTCTACATTAATTGGCTGTTTACCTTGAAATTCACATCCATAATATGCTCAATGATTAGGAATTATATATTCATATGACATTTTATTCATGTCAATCTCTTTATTACTGACTGATATATATTATAAGTGGGATCTTTTGTCCACCCTGCCAAAATGATGCGGGAGCTTTTGTTCACCCTGCCAAAAATAGCATGGGATCTTTTGTCCGGCTCCCGTCAATATCATATAGACAAAGAACAAAATAAAAGTACCCATTCACTTATAATCGATGTATATCCAATATTATTATATATATTTCTTAGTTGCAAACGGTCTCGGATGCGGCACTTCTTCATCTACAATGTAATTTTTATTTTATCAAAATAAATTTAGATTTAGATGGTCTTTTTAAAGATATATTTGTAACTTCATGATTACGGATTTGTTCGTGAAAGTCCGGCAATGCTCCCGATTTTACCCGAAGTTTTATGACCCACATAAAGTCAATTAGTATCACCAGGGGATCTGAAGCGAGTCGCGTATCCCTATTACATAATCATTAATACTATATACATGATCTATACTATAATCTTCAATGTGAAATGATGTATCTTTAACAACTGCGAATAGAAGAGGGTATTATACATTTAGTAACAGAACGTAAATTGGTAATTTACTGCTCTAAAACATTCCTGCCGTAAATGATATAATGCTTTTTTTTTCTATTTCTGGTCCTCTGGTGTATGTGGAAAAGGTTACGATAAAATCCACCTGACTATGTTGTGAATTAAAAACTAAAATTCAATCAACTCTGTTGACCGAAATTTACAAATATCAGACTTTACCCATAAATACGCATTTGGACGCATCAATAGTTCACGGGTTTTAGAAACAGTGTATAAATTGGAGACATTAATCATTAATAATTAGAAAATTAATGAATGTTTTCTATTCTATTCAATTGTTATTTAATTAAGTTCAACATCCATGATTTTCCATAATCGTGCATACTTATATGTGTATCGTTAGTCTATTTGTTAGTTTTCGTCATGGATATGCTTATGTATATAACATGGAACGTGTGTCAATAAATACTATTAATTTACAGATGTTTTGGTTTTATCCATATTAAGCTATAAACCAGTGTATTTGGCTAACTGCCCGCCACGATTATCCCCGAGGCGTTAATTGTTTTATTACCCCGGTCACAGCGTGTGATCAATGTGTATTGGTAAATAACGGAACCTAACGGAGTTTAACGAATGAATTGTTTCAGAGCGCAGCTAGGCTTATCGATATTTTATATTTATCTGATGATCACAATTCTTCGGTATGGCTGCGTCGGCTGTATTAACCAGCCGGAACAGGCGCAACTCCCTCTACACCAACCGTTTTAAACAGCCGAAACAGCTGGAACTTCGTCTTCACCGACTATATTAACAAACCGGAACAGTCGGACCTCCAACTACGTCGGCTGTATTAACCAGCCGGAACAGAGGGAATTCCAGTTACACAAGCTATATTAATCAGCCGAAACAAGCGGAACTCTGGCAACTACGACTGTATTAACCATGCATGCTTCAATCCACCTCCAATCCATCTATCGCGAACAATATGCACGCGAAAACGAGGGTGAAACCACTCTGTCGGCCCAACTCCGGCTGTGTTTTGCAGCCGGCTGCGATACATCCGGGTGGAATCCGGCTAGCGTGTCTAGCGTGTGAACATTGCAGCCAGCTGCGATAAATCCGGGCAGAATCCGGCTAGTGCAACTCGGAGCAAGAGTGTGTCACTTTCACCTGACATATATGTCAGGATGCCAGTTAAACTCTCTAATATCCAGCAATTTCCAGCCGGAGTTAGCGGGAGTTGGGCTGCCAAAACGCCAAATTCATGTGATCATTGCAGCCAGCTGCGATAAATCCGGGCGGAATCCAGCTAGTGCAACTCGGAGCCAGAGTGAGGCACTTTCACGTGACACATGTCACGATGCCAGTTAAGCTCTCTAACTCGAACAGGACGGGTGCAAAGTCGGGAATATGTCGGGAAATCCCAATTCCGGCTGTGCATGGCTGCCGACTGACGGACCTTGGCGAAACCGGATGACATGCGACAGGAAGTCAGTTTGAGGCGCTTTCACCTGGCATACTTTAATTCACCGTCCAATCCATCTATCTCGAGCGATAGGCACGCCAAAACGGGAGTGGGAGCCATTCTGTCGGCCCAACTCCGGCTAGGTTTTGCAGCCGGCTGCGATAAATCCGGGTAGAATTCGGCTAGCTTGTCTGGGAGCCAGAGTGTGTCACTTTCACCTGACATATGCCAAGATGCCAGTTAAACTCTCTAATATCAAGCAATATACAGCCGGAGTTGGGCTGTAGACTTGGCCAAACTGCCAACATCATATGAACATGGCAGCCAGCTGCGATAAATCCGGATGGAATCCGGCTAGTGCGACTAGGAGCCAGACTGAGGCGCTTTCACCTGGCATGCTTCAATCCACCGTCCAATCCATCTATCTCGAACAATAGGTACGCCAAAACGGGGGTGAGACCACTCTGTCGGCCCAACTCCGGCTGGGTTTTGCAGCCGGCTGCGATACATCCGGGTGGAATCCGGCTAGCGTGTCTGGAAGCCAGAGTGTGTCAGTTTCATTTGACTTATATGTCAGGATACCAGTTAAACTCTAATTTCCAGCCGGAGTTGGCCGGAGTTGGCCGGAGTTGGGCTGCCAGAACGCCAACTTCATGTGAACATTGCAGCCAGCTGCGATAAATCCGGGCGGAATCCGGCTAGTGCAACTCGGAGCCAGAGTGAGGCAGTTACACCTGACACATGTCACGATGCCAGTTAAGCTTTTTAATTCGAACAGGACGGGTGCAAAGTCGGGAATATGTCGGGAAATCCCAACTCCGGCTTGGTTTCGCAGCCGGCTGCGATACATCCGGGTGGAATCCGGCTAGCGTTTCTGGGAGCCAGAGTGTGTCACTTTCACCTGACATATATGTCAGGATGCCAGTTAGACTCTCGAATATCCAGCAATTTCCAGCCGGAGTTAGCCGGAGTTGGGCTGCCAAAACGCCAACTTCATGTGAACATTGCAGCGAGCTGCGATAAATCCGGGCGGAATCCGGCTAGTGCAACTCGGAGCCAGAGTGAGGCACTTTCACCTGACACATGTCACGATGCCAGTTAAGCTCTCTAATACGAACAGGACGGGTGCAAAGTCGGGAATATGTCGGGAAATCCCAACTCCGGCTGTGCATGGCTGCCGACTGACAGACCTTGGCGAAACCGGATGTCATGCAACAGGAAGTCAGTTTGAGGCGCTTTCACCTGGCATACATCAATCCACCGTCCAATCCATCTATCTCGAGCAATAGGCACGCCAAAACGAGGGTGGGAGCCACTCTGTCATCCCAACTCCGGCTGGGTTTTGCAGCCGGCTGCGATAAATCCGGCTAGCGTGTCTGGGAGCCAGAGTGTGTCACTTTCACCTGATATATGCCAGGATGCCAGTTAAACTCTGTTGAAAGCACGCCCATATCACTTCCTCAAACTCAACCTGCAGGAAAGTGTCGGTTAATGCTTCCTCGAGCATAGATTTTTTATTCCCAATCGTCAATCAACCGCCTCCGTGAAGTTTCATCAAATGCCTGTTAATTTGACATGGGTATGCCATAGGGGAGTTGAATATGTGTGATCAACTGATGGGTGTACATTTTCGCATGCAACAGGTTTATTGATCAAACACATTGATTAAACAAACTATTCAACAAGAATTCAACCGCGTCGGTCGGGTGCAGTGGTAGAGCGGGTTTGTTCCCGGAACGCCTACTCGATTTAATCTCTACCTGGTCAAAATTGAGGATTAGGGGGCCTTTTAAAGGAAGTTATAAGTGATAGATTTATGTGGACTTAATTGATAAGATAATTGAACATGGTCAGATTTTTTCTTTTATAAACAAAAAATATTATTTTGTATGTATTACGCTTCAATCTGAATTTAAACACTTCAAAACTTTAACAGTTGAAAAAAACTGGTATTTGGATGAAATGTGATTGAAACGTATTGTTGAAAATGGGCCAATGCATGTTAAAAGCGAAGGCTACTTTCCCCACAACAATTTCAAGTGGTACACTTTCTAAAAAGGCAACAGGTTAGGGTGCTTATTCTGTTGGCATGAGTTTGATTCTCGTCTGCACTTGTGATCGGTTTAAAATTATTTAAACTACATAAACAACTACACAAAATAATACAATTTAAACTAGTGTTATTTGTTATCATATTAATCAACATAATATAGAAAATGAGTATTTGTAAAAATTCTTGTGTATGCATAGCACGGATAAAACATACATATATACAATAGCACATTATATACATTACTAGATAGATGCTATTTTCACACAGTTTAGCTCCCAACTGGATGAGTTGGGATGCTGAGTCCACATCAGTCATTAAATCAATCACTCCAGTTTGGTATCTCTCTTTGAGAACTATCAGGTGACGATCAATGTTCAGGTACCGTTGGGTTTGTGGTCTTGTATTTCCACCTGCAGCTCTCTGAATTATGTTGATATCGTTGCAGTTCTGAACGTCTTTAAATATCTGTATGGCCGTGAATATATTAGGGTGGGCATGTTGGGTTTTTAGTTTACTGTGACATCCTTCAACATTAATAGCTATCAAACTGTAAGAACATAAAGCTTTAATTCAAAGGGAAAATATTTTGTGTGTTTGAATGATAATTTGTTTGTGCTACATGTTAAAACCAAATTATATACAAATTAATAATGGATTAAATTTAAGTTAATTATTAATTAATTAATAGCTATCAAACTGTAAGAACGTAAAACATGATAATTATATTTACAAAATTTAATATTTAAATATTTAATACTTTTATCAAAAGTTTATAAAAAAGAGTTCCAAAGTCATCTACAAAATAAATCTATAATTTACCCGTTACAAGGCCCCCTAATTCCGCGATACACTTAAGTCGAGTAGGCGTTCCGGGAACACACCGTAGAGCGTCCGCCTCCGAATCCCCGGTCTGGTCATACCAAAGCCTTTGAAAATGGTCGTAACGGCTGCCCTCCTTGGCGCTCAAGGTTGCGGGTTTACTATTACGACTGACTGGCTTGTGTCAGGATAAATGGACCAGTAGTACTGGTAATTTAGACCCGGAAACTCCGTGATGGCATGTTAGTTGAAAGCGGCGTAAAACACCGAACAATCATTCAGCCAAAAACAAGACCTTGATAATGAACATGTCTGATCGTCAAATATTTTTTGAGGAAAAATATTGCTTCATTTCATGTTTATATTAAATAGTTTTGTACATCTACGAATTTGTAATAATTTTTTTATTTGTATTCATGTCTCCTTTTTTCTCCATACCCTTTGCACAACGTAGGGTTGAAGCCCAAGATTCACGTCAAGGCGAGTCTCTCTTGCGTATTTAAAAAATGATCATTAACTTCCACGTTTTTAAGCCGTGCCAGAGGTAACCAGTCTTTAAACATGCTTGTCTTGTTATAACGATTATTTGTTGAAATGTCTAGGAATCAATTTACGGGCTGTTACAACGCGCCAGAGGTTACCAGACTGTTGCAAAAAATGAAACAGAAAAGTGTTTTAGTCGTCCTGGTTCTACATTACGATCGAGCTGTTAGACCGCGCCAGAGGTTACCAGCATACATGTGATAGTTTGTGGTGACCTCCGACGAAATTACCACCCCAACAATGAATTTGGGAACGTCTGTGGTGCATTATGGCTTATCTTGGGTTTATATGTGACGTAATTAACGTCGGGAAAATGAACCCTTTTTAGGATAGATCAACGGGTTTCCATTTTATTTCCTTTTGTAATCATACCAACATAAATGAATGAAATGAAAAAATGTACACAGTAATACAAAATCATGTATTTTATTTTACGAACATAAACATAGAGTATATAACTGTCCTGTGCACTAATTAAACACTTTACGCACGTTTTCCTTTCATCAATTAAAAACGTCATTCCTAACACCAGGAACACTATATTACTGTCAGACATGTTTGTCAATGACTGGTATTCAATTGTTGAAAATTCATTTCGAATTTGAAAACTATTTGATACATACACCAACAAAAATGTTAAAATATGTAATACGGTTTAGAACACGTAACCACAGACTTCCTGTTGAAACCGGTTGTTGGAATGGCACCGATTTAAATATGCGTAAATGTCAATTGTGCGATTCAGCTGTAGGTGATGAATATCATTACTTATTAGAATGTCAATATTTTTGCTTAAATAGAAAACGTTTACTTAACGGCAAATACTTTAACAGACACAATATCCATAGTTTTAATGAATTAATGAATATCAAAACAACCAATACGATAGAATACAGAAAATATGTCTATTTATAAAAGGAATTCTTGTAAAATTTAACTGACGTTTGAGTAATATTTACAGAGAATTCTCATTGTAAACGTAACTAAATTTGAAAATCATTTTTGTTTAATACAATATCATATATCATAAGTCATTTTTATGAATTTTGATTCTTCATTATGTGTAGGGTACTCTCCCTCTGATACCAATTCTTAGAATATATCACTGCCAAAGTTCTGCAATATTTATTATTTAAATAATATGTTATAAGCCTCAAATGTATATTGTTTGTATTTTGTTATTGCTCATATTGTCATGTAACCATTGAGTTAATAAACTGTTTTGAACCGATGGTTATTAAGTTCGAGCACGGTATGTTACATATATATATGAAAGCTCTTTAGGGTAATTATAACTACAATTTATATTTACTTCAATATTTTGTGAAGGTGTTGATCGTTTTTTCTGTTTCACACTTGTTTGAGCCGTCAAATAGTTACAATTGTCTCCATCTATATATGTATAAAGAATGTGATATATACTTGTTCAATATTCATTTGTATATATGTGTACTTGTTCAATTTGAAATACGTGCTGTTGATCGTAAATAGCATATGGAAAGGAGGATTTTGTTACCAGGGATTTGGATTTGAATATTGATGAAATATGCGGTGAATACATGAATGCATCCTTTTCAAGCATAAGAGGATACATGATATCTAAACATGGAATTTTATTTTAAGATTTATTTTTAACTACTTATGAGCCAATATCTACGTCCAATTCAACTGTGACATATAAATAATAATAAACTTCTTTTGATAAAAAAAAAATAGAAAAAAGAAATTGCTTGACAGTCAATATTCATGAGCATTTTTTTGCTTTTATGAAAAAAAATTCCCTTTTATTTTAATCATAATTACATTTACAATCTTATAAATAGATATATTTGCAAAATTTATTGCCAATGATGATTTCGAATTTGTCTGCTGCAGAATTTAAGAATGTTGAGAAGGGTTATATAAGAAGACTTTAATTGCCAATTAGCTTAAGTCCCTACATGTATGCACAATAAAGGGGTTATAAAACCAGTTAATTAGTGTGTAACCAACACACATGTGACAAGGCCGGAAATGATTGCATAATGTTACATAATATAAGTCACCCTGACTTCTGGTATATTGTGATATGGTAGGCCTCTTTAGAATTGCATATATTTCATTGTTTGGGACAATTCAATCAAGAGATAATCCCATGTTTTCAATAACCAACTATTCCGTTACCAATCAAAATATTTGTTTCATTATCAGTTATTGTTTTTATTTCAAAATTTAAAACTTTAAGATACAATCACTTTTGATTATCTGCTTCTCATATTTTGACCAAGTTACCATCATATGGCATTATATATTTACTTTTATCAGGGATCATTATACTGCTCAAATTATTCAGTTGCTACATATACTTTGATTAATAGTAAATTCACTACTGCAGAGAGGATATATTTATTCCATAGAAGTCTATTAATTTCATTCTAACTTCCTTGAGCTGGGAACACACAGACACTTCTTTGACATAAATTGAACTTATACAAAATCATTTCAATAACTGTGTTGCCTTCTGCAACGATGTGTAGTCGTCTCATTCATTATGAATAAAGCTAAATTATGGCTTCAATGCGGGCTTTTTGGGGTTAGCCACACTCGCCCTGGCATATCCTGGCATATGCCAGGTGAAAGTGACACACTCTGGCTCCCAGACACGCTAGGCGGATTCCACCCGGATTTATCGCAGCCGGCTGTAAAACCCAGCCGGAGTTGGGCCGTCAGAGTGGCTCCCACCCTCGTTTTGGCGTGCCTATTGCTCGAGATAGATGGCTTGGACGGCGGATTGAAACATGCCAGGTAAAAGCGCCGCAAACTGACTTCCTGTTGCATGACATCCGGTTTCGCCAAATTCCGTCAGCCGGCTGCCATGCACAGCCGGAGTTGGGATTTCCCGACATATTCCCGACTTTGCACCCGTCCTGTTCGAATTAGAGAGCTTAACTGGCATCGTGACATGTGTCACGTGAAAGTGCCTCACTCTGGCTCCGAGTTGCACTAGCCGGATTCCGCCCGGATTTGTCGCAGCTGGCTGCAATGTTCACATGAAGTTGGCGTTTTGGCAGCCCAACTCCGGCTAACTCCGGCTGGAAATTGCTGGATATTCGAGAGTCTAACTGGCATCCTGACATATATCTCAGGTGAAAGTGACACACTCTGGCTCCCAGAAACGCTAGCCGGATTCCACCCGGATGTATCGCAGCCGGCTGCAAAACCCAGCCGGAGTTGGGATTTCCCGACATATTCCCGAATTTGCACCCGTCCTGTTCGAATTAAAAAGCTTAACTGGCATCGTGACGTGTGTCAGGGGAACGTGCCTCACTCTGGCTCCGAGTTGCACTAGCCGGATTCCGCACGGATTTATCGCAGCTGGCTGCAATGTTCACATGAAGTTGGCGTTCTGGCAGCCCAACTCCGGCCAACTCCGGCCAACTCCGGCTGGAAATTAGAGAGTTTAACTGGCATCCTGACATATATGACAAATGAAAGTGACACACTCTGGCTCCCAGACACGCTAGCCGGATTCCACCCGGATGTATCGCAGCCGGCTGCAAAACCCAGCCGGAGTTGGGCCGACAGAGTGGTCTCACCCCCGTTTTGGCGTGCCTATTGTTCGAGATAGATGGATTGGACGGTGGATTGAAGCATGCCAGGTGAAAGCACCTCAGTCTGGCTCCGAGTCGCACTAGCCGGATTCCACCCGGATTTATCGCAGCTGGCTGCCATGTTCAGATGAAGTTGGCAGTTTGGCCAAGTCTACAACCCAACTCCGGTTGTATATTGCTCGATATTAGAGATTTTAACTAGCATCCTGGCATATGCCAGGTGAAAGTGACACACTCTGGCTCCCAGACACGCTAGGCGGATTCCTCTCGGATTTATCGCAGCCAGCTGTAAAACCCAGCCGGTGTTGGGCCGACAGAGTGGCTCCCACCCTCGTTTTGGCGTGCCTATTGCTCGAGATAGATGGATTGGACGGTGGATTGATGTATGCCAGGTGAAAGCGCCTCAAACTGACTTCCTGTTGCATGACATCCGGTTTCGCCAAATTCCGTCCGCCTGCTGCCATGCACAGCCGGAGTTGGGATTTCCCGACATATTCCCGACTTTGCACCCGTCCTGTTCGAATTAGAGAGCTTAACTGGCATCGTGACATGTGTCACGTGAAAGTGCCTCACTCTGGCTCCGAGTTGCACTAGCCGGATTCCGCCCGGATTTGTCGCAGCTGGCTGCAATGTTCACATGAAGTTGGCGTTTTGGCAGCCCAACTCCGGCTAACTCCGGCTGGAAATTGCTGGATATTCGAGAGTCTAACTGGCATCCTGTCATATATGTCAGGTGAAAGTGACACACTCTGGCTCCCAGAAACGCTAGCCGGATTCCACCCGGATGTATCGCAGCCGGCTGCAAAACCCAGCCGGAGTTGGGATTTCCCGACATATTCCCGAATTTGCACCCGTCCTGTTCGAATTAAAAAGCTTAACTGGCATCGTGACGTGTGTCAGGTGAACGTGCCTCTATCTGGCTCCGAGTTGCACTAGCCGGATTCCGCACGGATTTATCGCAGCTGGCTGCAATGTTCACATGAAGTTGGCGTTCTGGCAGCCCAACTCCGGCCAACTCCGGCCAACTCCGGCTGGAAATTAGAGAGTTTAACTGGCATCCTGACATATATGACAAATGAAAGTGACACACTCTGGCTCCCAGACACGCTAGCCGGATTCCACCCAGATGTATCGCAGCCGGCTGCAAAACCCAGCCGGAGTTGGGCCGACAGAGTGGTCTCACCCCCGTTTTGGCGTGCCTATTGTTCGAGATAGATGGATTGGACGGTGGATTGAAGCATGCCAGGTGAAAGCACCTCAGTCTGGCTCCGAGTCGCACTAGCCGGATTCCACCCGGATTTATCGCAGCTGGCTGCCATGTTCAGATGAAGTTGGCAGTTTGGCCAAGTCTACAACCCAACTCCGGTTGTATATTGCTCGATATTAGAGATTTTAACTAGCATCCTGGCATATGCCAGGTGAAAGTGACACACTCTGGCTCCCAGACACGCTAGGCGGATTCCTCTCGGATTTATCGCAGCCAGCTGTAAAACCCAGCCGGTGTTGGGCCGACAGAGTGGCTCCCACCCTCGTTTTGGCGTGCCTATTGCTCGAGATAGATGGATTGGACGGTGGATTGATGTATGCCAGGTGAAAGCGCCTCAAACTGACTTCCTGTTGCATGACATCCGGTTTCGCCAAATTCCGTCAGCCGGCTGCCATGCACAGCCGGAGTTGGGATTTCCCGACATATTCCCGACTTTGCACCCGTCCTGTTCGAATTAGAGAGCTTAACTGGCATCGTGACATGTGTCACGTGAAAGTGCCTCACTCTGGCTCCGAGTTGCACTAGCCGGATTCCGCCCGGATTTGTCGCAGCTGGCTGCAATGTTCACATGAAGTTGGCGTTTTGGCAGCCCAACTCCGGCTAACTCCGGCTGGAAATTGCTGGATATTCGAGAGTCTAACTGGCATCCTGACATATATCTCAGGTGAAAGTGACACACTCTGGCTCCCAGAAACGCTAGCCGGATTCCACCCGGATGTATCGCAGCCGGCTGCAAAACCCAGCCGGAGTTGGGATTTCCCGACATATTCCCGAATTTGCACCCGTCCTGTTCGAATTAAAAAGCTTAACTGGCATCGTGACGTGTGTCAGGTGAACGTGCCTCTATCTGGCTCCGAGTTGCACTAGCCGGATTCCGCACGGATTTATCGCAGCTGGCTGCAATGTTCACATGAAGTTGGCGTTCTGGCAGCCCAACTCCGGCCAACTCCGGCCAACTCCGGCTGGAAATTAGAGAGTTTAACTGGCATCCTGACATATATGACAAATGAAAGTGACACACTCTGGCTCCCAGACACGCTAGCCGGATTCCACCCAGATGTATCGCAGCCGGCTGCAAAACCCAGCCGGAGTTGGGCCGACAGAGTGGTCTCACCCCCGTTTTGGCGTGCCTATTGTTCGAGATAGATGGATTGGACGGTGGATTGAAGCATGCCAGGTGAAAGCACCTCAGTCTGGCTCCGAGTCGCACTAGCCGGATTCCACCCGGATTTATCGCAGCTGGCTGCCATGTTCAGATGAAGTTGGCAGTTTGGCCAAGTCTACAGCCCAACTCCGGTTGTATATTGCTCGATATTAGAGATTTTAACTGGCATCCTGGCATATGCCAGGTGAAAGTGACACACTCTGGCTCCCAGACACGCTAGGCGGATTCCACCCGGATTTATCGCAGCCGGCTGTAAAACCCAGCCGGAGTTGGGCCGACAGAGTGGCTCCCACCCTCGTTTTGGCGTGCCTATTGCTCGAGATAGATGGCTTGGACGGCGGATTGAAGCATGCCAGGTGAAAGCGCCGCAAACTGATATCCTGTTGCATGACATCCGGTTTCGCCAAATTCCGTCAGCCGGCTGCCATGCACAGCCGGAGTTGGGATTTCCCGAAATATTCACGACTTTGCACCCGTCCTGTTCGAGTTAGAGAGCTTAACTGGCATCGTGACATGTGTCACGTGAAAGTGCCTCACTCTGGCTCCGAGTTGCACTAGCTGGATTCCGCACGGATTTATCGCAGCTGGCTGCAATGAACACATGAAGTTGGCGTTTTGGCAGCCCAACTCCGGCTAACTCCGGCTGGAAATTACTGGATATTAGAGAGTTTAACTGGCATCCTGACATATATGTCAGGTGAAAGTGACACACTCTTGCTCCCAGAAACGCTAGCCGGATTCCATCCAGATGTATCGCAGCCGGCTGCAAAACACAGCCAGAGTTGGGCCGACAGAGTGGTTTCACCCTCGTTTTCGCGTGCCTATTGTTCGAGATAGATGGATTGGACGGTGGATTGAAGCATGCATGGTAAATACAGTCGGAGTTGCCGGAGTTCCGCTTGTTTCGGCTGATTAATATAGCTTGTGTAACTGGAATTCCCTCTGTTCCGGCTGGTTAATACAGCCGACGTAGCTGGAGGTCCGACTGTTCCGGTTTGTTAATGTAGTCGATGAAGACGAAGTTCCAGCTGTTCCGGCTGGTAAATACGGTTGGTGTATAGGGAGTTCCGCCTGTTCCGGCTGGTTAATACAGCCGACGCAGCCATACTGAAGAATTTTGATCATCAGATAAATATCAAATATCGATAATCCTAGCTGCGCTCTGAAACAATTCATTCGTTAATCTCCGTTAGGTTCCGTTATTTACCAATACACATTGATCACACGCTGTGACCGGGGTAATATAACAATTCACGCCTCGGGGATAGTCGTGGCGGGCAATTAGCCAAATACACTGGTTTATAGCTTAATATGGATAAAACCAAAACATCTGTAAATTAATAGTATTTATTTACACACGTTCCATGTTATATACATAAGCATATCCATGATGAAAACTAACAAATAGACGAACGATACACATATAAGTATGCACGATTATGGAAAATCATGGATGTTGAACTTAATTAAATAACAATTGAATAGAATAGAAAACATTCATTCATTTTCTAATTATTAATGATCAATGTCTCCAATTTATACACTGTTTCTAAAACCCGTGAACTATTGATGCGTCCAAATGCGTATTTATGGGTAAAGTCTGATATTTGTAAATTTAGGTCAACAGAGTTGATTGAATTTTAGTTTTTAATTCACAACATAGTAAGGTGGATTTTATCGTAACCTTTTCCCACATACACCAGAGGACCAGAACACAAAAAAAACCGCATTATATCATTTACGGCAGGAATGTTTTAGAGCAGTAAATTACCAATTTACGTTCTGTTACTAAATGTATAATACCCCCTTCTATTCGCAGTTGTTAAAGATACATCATTTCACATTGAAGATTATAGTATAGATCATGTATATAGTATTAATGATTATGTAATAAGGATACGCGACTCGCTTCAGATCCCCTGGTGATACAAATTGACTTTATAAGGGTCATAAAACTTCGGGTAAATCCGAGACCGTTTGCAACTAAGAAATATATATAATAATATTTGATATACATCGATTATAAGTGAATGGGTACTTTTATTTTGTTCTTTGTCTATATGATATTGGCGGGAGCCGGACAAAAGATCCCATGCTATTTTTGGCAGGGTGGACAAAAGCTCCCACATCATTTTTACAGTGTGGACAAAAGATCCCATGTTATTTTAACAGGGTGGACAAAAGATCCCACTTATAATATATATCAGCCAGTAATAAAGAGATTGAAATGAATAAACTATATGAATATATAATTCCTATCCATTGAGCATATTATGGATGTGAATTTCAAGGTAAACAGCCAATTAATGTAGAGGGTCAAAGTTATCACCTGCTGTTTTAAATTAATGGCAATCAAAATCTAAATTGTGTTGTTAATTGAACTCTTTACATAAACTGTGAAAAATAAAACATTGAGCATATTATTGGTGTGAACTTTATAAATAGCTGTACTAATGACAATGACCAGACTGTGTGTTGATTGAATATGTCTGCATCAGGGTCTTTCAAATAGTATTTGAAAGACCCTGTCTGCATGAACTACTTTGAAAGCTGTTTTGTTTGTAAATACAGGTGTATCCACTTTTCATTGTTTTATTATCATGATGTGCTAAATTTTCAACACTAGTAGTTACCATATGCTATATTTTGTTTGCTATATATTTACTCATAATTTTTTTAGTAAAGGGAGTAAATTTGACTTTATTAATCTTTTCGTTTTTTTCTGGTTTATTTTTCTATGAAATCATTTAATAAGAAGAAAATATACTCAACACCTTTACTGTCTGTCACCTTAAGACAAAAACCAGGATGGCTCATCAATATGGGATCTTTTGTCCATCCTGTCAAAATGGTGTGGGAACTTTTGTCCACCCTGTTAAAATAACATGGGGTCTTTTGTCCACCCTATTAAAATGATATGGGACCTTCTGTCAAAAATAGCATGGGAGCTTTTGTCCATGTGATCTGTTGTCCTGTATTCGATATTGACAACGTTTATTTAACCAAAAAAAAGACCATTTAAATCATATTTTTCTCGAAAAATAAATGCCACATATTAAAGATAGATAATTATATTTTGTGGAGCCGTTTGCACCTAAGCGATGAATTAATTAATTAAAGAGTCATAGCGCGTTAAAGTTACAGCTACTCTTTATTTCCATATGGTAAATTATACCTGATAGCAATTGCCGGTGAAATAATTCTTCCACATGTGGAGGTCCGACTGTTCCGGTATAGACGGAGTTCCGGCTGGTATATACAGTCGAAGTTGTCGGAGTTCCGGCTGTTCCGGATGGTTAATACAGCCAGCTGTTCCGACTGGTTAATACAGCCGACGTAGCTGGAGTTCGACTGTTTCGGCTGGTAAATACAGTCAGTGTAGACGGAGTTCCAGCTGTTCCGCCTGGTTTATACAGCCGGAGAAGCCGGAGTTCCGGCTGGTTAATACAGCCGGAGTAGCCGGAATGATGATATTCGACTGGTAAGTACAGTCGAAGTAATAGGAAATACAGCTTATCCGGCCGGTTTATACAGCCGGAGTAGCCGGAACTCCGGCTATTCCGGCTGGTTAATGCAGCCGGAGTAGCCGGAACTCCGGCTGTTCCGGCTGGTTGGTACAGCCGGAGTAGCCGGAGTTCCGGCTGTTCCGGCTACTCCGGCTAACTTCACGCACATCGAAAATGTAGATAAGACGTCACGTATCACACGACGTACACTTTTTAAACTCATGATACGTAACTACAGCTTTATTAACATTAATTTTATAATTAAAAACTAAACAAGAATATATTGGTAGTGTCCGTCGAATTAAATATAAACTAGTTCACATACATGAGTTAACACATTTATATGTCCATTGAATTAAGCATAGATTCAGAATGTGAATATTATATATTAAACAGATACATTTTGATGATAAATGATTACATGCCCATGGTAAAAACAAAGTCGATAATAGTCTAATTAACATGTTAATTTGTTTTCATTCATTGACACATAACTAGTTTCTTAGTTAAGTTCAAAGGAGACGGGTGATTCAGCATAATGATTGAATTGTATCAGAGCTGCGTATGCTAAACACGATCAGACAATGAAGTTCGTTATATTTTGTAGTAAAACCGATGTCGTTGTTGAATACATCTTACTTACTATTCGTGTTATTACTATTACTATGGCAGAAGACACGCACAATATATAAGCAGAGCAGTGTTATGCCGTTACATTTGCAAATTTAGTTCTTGCATTGCACTATGACTTTATCTATTAACTATGTATAATTTGAATGTTGATAATGAATTGAAATACGTTACAAGTTTACATCATGCCGTCAAAACGGCTTGTCAAGAAACATCAAAGGGATATTTAATATTTGTTAAGTTTTTATATATAATTGTTATTCAATTAACCTTCCTTAATTATATTCCCTTTCTTAGACATTTCGACTGGAAAGTTAACAATAGATGTTATCAATGCCATATGTCGCCCTGAACTGTTTTAGCAGTGATTGACACTGCTTATCTTATTTGTTATATTTATATCCAATGGCTAATATTGAGTTAATTAATCATGTTATTTGTTTGGTCAGTTAATAAAACCGAAGTTGATGTTCTGAAATCAATTTTACATAAATTGACATTCTAATTTTGAAAACAAGCAATTATTACAAGGAGTACCTTGACTTTGATTTATACCTTGGGAGATCCAGAGACATAGTTATTAACAACTTGAGTTCAAGTGACTTAGATATTTTGTGTTACATTTATCTTACATTGTTGGAGTGCCAATATCCTGATCAGTTTTAAGTGATAATTAAACTTTGTTGAACTTTTGTGTAGTTACATAACATTCTTTAACACAGAACACGCAGCACAACAACAGACTCACAACGTTGCGTTGATGTTTTGGGCACTTGGAAGTGTTGTAGCAGTTATAGTCTGTATCACAGTTGTTGTTGTATTTGTGCTATGGAAAAGAAGAGCAACAGGTAATTAGTACTGGGAGCTACTTTAAAACATCTCTGTTGATTATGATAAGATGATAAATATAGTTTCGAGCTTCATGTCGGTGTGTTTGTTCAAATTGTATGCACCATCTCATAAACGCTTGATGTCATCTAGAGTATCCAAGATCCACGTTATGTCATTGATTCAGTCCTTGTCATGTGTGTTCTATATCTGAAGTACGATATTTGTTTTAAACTTAACACCAGTAATTTGTAATTATACAGACATCTGTATTATTTTGAAAGTTCGAACATATGTCTAGCTTTGCAAACCTTTTTTTAAGAAAATTATTAAACGGGCAACTTTTAATTACATAGTTTTAACTACAGATTCGGGAATTATGATATGCTGTCAATGATCCGGTCCTCTTCGCCCTAACAAATTAACTGACATGTATAAAACATTATTTTTTATTATGATGTCATTTCTTTTTAATTTTCATGTGGTCACTTATATTCCGTTTTTGTCATAATGCCTCTCTATTTTATAATGAATATTCTATTTTTCTTTTCTTTTTTTAGTTTACAATTTAATTATTTACCAAATTCACATATTTAGCATTGTGGGTATATGTGAATAAATATTACATGTTAATTTTGTAGTAGAACTAGAACTTAATAGATGCTAGCATTTTTCTCCTTGGAAATTATTTCACTTTAATTTTGCAGAACAGTCTAGACGCAATACATCCTTGAACAGGTAAATTATTAAAATTGTTTACTGTAGTATTCTCTCAAAAAATATAACCTTAATGAATGAAAGTAATGGCGCCTTACATAAATCATGAATCGTTCGTTGCAGCCTAGAGATCTCATTATATCAGAGTTTAACAAACGAGACGAATAATCAGTCTTGATTATATGAAAAATGGCCAATTTTAATAGTTTGTTATGCTTATTCATCTTGTATCACTATTTGACACTAAGAGCTATCTAATCTAGCATTAAACGTGCATAAGACATAAGAAGGTCTTGTGCAAGGCCTCCGCTTATAAGCCTACATCTGTGATCGTATTTACCATGGTAGTGTACAACTCCTATTTCTACATTGCTTTCCACCAACACTATTTTACCACATAACAACACTTGGATATGGGCTGTTCCTTGAAACAAACATGGCAAGTATTGTTGTTCGTTTTAATTTTCATGTCAGTAAATACAAAAAGATATATCGGTATGTATTAGTCGTTTGTAGAGTAACAAATTATTCATGTTTTTACTTTTTTCAGGGACATGAACCAATCACATGAGAATGTTATACCTACTATAGCAGGTAGTATCTTTAACATTTGTTCACAAGTATAGATTATTTTCATATATATATATATCTATTTCTTTTTATTACAAGATTCATGTAATATTAACATTTTTCAACGACTGCTTCTTTTTCCTTTCAGACGTTGAAATGGTGCCAAGACAATGTGACAACTATAATGTAGACCTGTATGTATACAATCGTATATTAAAGAAATAAACGCAAGACCAATCTATGCATGCCGATTTTACTTAACATTGAATTAATAGATTACCTTTGTACTGACAAATTCCTTCTAGGTTACTTCTTAATAATATTAGACTTTGGACATCCCCGTCAAGCCTACTATGTACTGACACTTTAAGCATTAAGGACATCATATACAAGAAGAATTCAAATTATTGACACATGACTTGTTGCTCTTAGAATTGTTTACGTATGGATCAATGAATACTCATGAATCTATGAAAATAATTACCGAGGTATTTGTAGATCGGTAGAGGAATATAACTATTGTTGGCTTTCCGATTTAATGCGTAGTTATAACGTTGTGTATTTACAGGAATGTTTATGAAGAATTAAGGGTAAACAACGAAAATACCCACGAATATGAACGTTTATCGACTGGTTTGTATCTAATTTGTTTTCTAAAATAGACTTAAACTCTACGAATTTATTACAGATTGTTTACCACCAGACCGAATATGTCATATGTATAACAAAGAGCCCGGTCATACATACAGACAGCACATTACCTAAGTGGTTCTTTAGTGAAATAAGTACATGAGCAATAGTGTATAACCTTTAGATTATTTAATACCATTACAAAATGGAATGTAACAGAATGACTAGTATTACAGTTACCTTATAATTATACAAATTAATCTAAGTCACTACACGTTATTCAGTCCTTTAAACGTGTATGATTATTGAATTGAAATGATCTTCTTATTTGAAATGAACATTGATATTGATAACAGAAAAAACAGCTTGAACCCGACAAGTCATATAATAAGACTTTCTGTTAAATCATATTTTCCTAAGATGTTTAAAGAATATTAATACATTTCAGGGAATCAAGGAACGACTTTGAGAGACGTAGCATATGAAAACCTACAAATTAAAGCATGAATATTAGTATAATGAAATGTTACCAGAACTTATCTATTCAGATAGTAACATATATCTTTATTAAATGGTATTCATTAATATCAACACACCCTCTCGCTGTCTACCTCTGTCTTTCAAATAATGTTGCAATACTTTTATTTCCTTGAGGGTCGCGAGAGATGTCAATTTAACCACGCCCCGAGTAGTCAATACACATCCATGTCTCGCTACTGTAACATAATTGTTCCTGTTATTATATAATTAGTATAAATGTTAAGAGAGTATAATTAACAATTATACCATTTCGATATGTGTTTCCTTTTTAGGTATTTAATGAATGGAAAATTACGTTGCAGTAGCGAATCCTGGGATTGTATTGGACTACTCTTTTCGTGGAATTATCTATATCTCAATCGACTTTCAGCCTCACCAGATATAATCCTCCAACGCTCATTGTAGTCCAATGCAAACCAAGGAATCGCTGCTGCAACAAAATATTCCCCATATGTAAACAGAAACATATAAACTTACAAAGACATATTAATAATGATGATGAAATAACATGACAGACATATTCATTTGGTTAACATCATAAGCATTGGTGGGGCTTTTCTTATATATATATATACAGGCGTTGATGTACATCTAACGGTATTGACGACACATCTATAAACGCGTTGATATCGTCTAACGGTATTGACGACACATCTATAAACGCGTTGATATACATCTAAAGGTATTGACGACACATCTATAAACGCGTTGGTATACATCTAACGGTATTGACGACACATCTATAAACGCGTTGGTATACATCTAACGGTATTGACAATAGATACTCATTCATCTAAGGACGTAATGTCAAATAACCCTGGGGACTCGTCGATAACGATTCAAACAAAACGATTGATTATTGATTGAAGCATGTCAAAAGTAAAACATTAGAACATTGAATTACCCTTCTTTTATCATTCTCATTTTCGTCCAACTCATGTCTAAACTCGGGTACGTATACACGTGATACGATAACAGACTATTGGAATCATCACAGGGAACCGATATAACTAATATATCTCGATATCCAGTAGCCTTTATATAGCAATCGATTGTTATACACGCCCATATATACAATGTACATGTACATTACTTCAGAGTAACTTCGAGTCACGTGGATATATATAGCCCGCCATATATAAGTTATAAATTAAAATTTACATTTATCAATCTAATGCGATTTTACCAGCGTGATACTATTGAATAAGACAGATTGTCTCATGTGTTAGAGTAAGTGAAGTCTCCGTTTGGTCATAGCAATTGTTTAGGGGCATCGGTAGTTCAATAATGATTGAATAAATTGGTGTCAGATCTGTTTGCTAGAACTAATACTTGACACGAAGGTAGATAAAAAACCGTTAACCGCGCTTTTATATCTCCTTCAACTGACAGACACCAACGGCATGAGTATATGCGGTGCCTAAAGAAAATCATATTAATATATGTATGGTGATTGTTGATGCCTGTTCATCCAAGTTTTCTAATGCAAAAGGGCAATCTTTGTCAGAAGTATTTATAAACTTTCTGTGAGAGATAACATACGTGAGTCCCGAGCGAACATGGAAGATTGGAAGGCTTGACAGACAAATACCTCAATAACAAACGAATACCTTGGCATAACATAACATAGTCCATATTATCTTTACACTTTTTTTGTCCTTACCCTAAAGATTCCTTCGATGACATCGTGAAACATAAAGGATTTATTGCGTGTATCTTTATTAAGAAACACTAGTATGCAAATCAATATGAAAGTACCTGAATTAACACGTTGTTCGCGGAATCGGTATATGATTATAATCAATAAGAAATAAATTAGATTAATGACTATTCACTATTGTTGTTAAATATTAAAGATGTATTACCTACTATTTACCTCGTTGGAACTTGTACCTAAAGAAACCGATTACTTCATTGATTTGTATTATAAGTAACGCACCCCTTACCAATACGGTGCATTTTAATTTCCCGATTAGTTTATTGGGTATGAATTAATTAATAAAAAAAATAAAAAAATCGATGAGGATGACATTGATCTAATTGTATTAACTAACCATTTATTGCATGGTTGCAGTGCTACGTGTATGTAGATCTCTACAGTCATTTGAAATACTGATAACTAAATATTGACTTATACATATAACATTTTATGACGACGAAGTCTATATGAAATGTGTGTCTTTATGGACACTTGAAATCACCCCCCCCCCCCCGCCTGCCCCTTCTACTTATATCTAAATTTAGCTGTCAGATGCGGTCTGGGGCGTAACTCACGCTATTTATATGACACTGTTGTACAATACCGCTGTGGTATCCAAGCTTCATTTTTTCAAAGACTGGGACTTTTTAAAGTATCTCTTTATAGATATAGGATTCCTAATTTTAACTCAAGATTAGAGAGGAAGCCAATGTGTTAACATTTTATTAAGTTAAAATAAAAGTTCATACTTTTAGCTGACAGCGACGAGGCATCTTCACCGATCAAGCTTTTACCTTTTGGGATTAGTTACGTTAAAATTTAAGAAAGTCATCCTTTGAAACTCGCTAGATTCAAATCGCTTGCACTTGGAATGCATGAATGTGCCCCTCACTACTTCTATCTGGAATAGTATGCTTATGAAACAGAGGATGGTAGCAATTTAATCGATCCAACTCCAGCTGTCTTTTACAGTCGGCTGCCTGCCGAAACTCGGCGAAACGGGACCTTATGCAGCACGAAGTCAGTTTGGGGCACTTTGGCTGGAAAATGTCTCCATTTCAGCGAGTGCAACTTGAAACCAGTATTCTGTACCTTCACCTGACACATGCGAGGAGGACGGGTGCAAAGTTGGGACATTGATGGGAAATTCCAATTCCGGCTGTCGAGACTGTCAATGAAAGGGGACATAATGAAACACGAAGTCAGTTTGAAACACGTGCACCAACGGGTTGGTCAATTTAGATAATCGCGAATAATAGGAACGCAAAAAACGAAAATGTTATCATAGCAATAACTTGCAGATAATTGACGACAATGTCATAATCACAATAGCTTGAATAGAATATGACACGTTACAACAAGGCCATCATCCAAACAGCTTGCACATTTCGTGATGCAATGCCATTTTCGCAATAACTTACATATACTGTGACATGTTACGAGCATGAGATTATAACAGTATCTTGCAGATACGGTGATACGTTTCGACAAGAACATCCTCACTATAGCATATCAATGACGTGACAGGTAACGACACTGCCATCATTACATTGGTTTGTAGATACCAAAGCACGTTGCGATCATACCAATTACTTGCCGAACAATGACACGTTAAGACAAGGCCATCGTACCATAAGCTGTCAGATACCATGCCACGTTGTGACGACAGGGTCATCACCACATAACTTGGAGATACCATTACATGTATGATGCGACAAGGCAAACATTACACTAGTTTGGAGATACCATGACACATTACGACAATCCAACCAATAGCTTTATGCCATGTTACGACCAATAGCTTGCCGATACCACATGTTGTGACAAGGCTATTGGCACGATATTTTGCGTATACCTTTGGAAGGTTGCGACTAGGCAATAACTACAATAGCTTGAAGGTACCGTGATATATTACAAAAAGGCAATAGCTATGATAGCTGATATATCTCGTGACACATTGTGAACAGGCCATCGACACAATAGCTTGCACATCTTGTGACACGTTTGGACATGACAATCATCCCAATATATTTAGATACCGTGACACATTGCTATAAACATCTGTACGTGATGTTTCTAACTGTTATTCGTTATTCAAACGTATCAAGAATATATTCAAGAACGCAAGTTAGTATTGAACTCTGAATCAGCCACCAGTTGGTTTATCTTTTTTCATTGCGTTGAAGTGTTACGCCGTATTCTGATTTATTATTTAGACCATGGTAATTGCACTTTTATTCATAATCCCTGTGTAACTAAACAGTACTAAGCTAATATATGTGCATAACATACACGTAAAACATTCCTCCGTGACTCTTCTGGGAGATGGCATTGAAGCGAGAAGGCATATAAGCGGGGACGCATCGAACCCTGCCCGGCTAACCACTCGGGTGCGGTGGAATCCGAGTGACCTTGACCCTTGTTTTGTCCGAAAAAATATATAATACCAGTGAAGAAGCAGGTCAGCCTGTTTGTACCACATGCTGATCAAGCTCTTACAATAAATGTACAGCTTAATGATGTTTTAGTTAGATGTAATCAACAAAATAGAGTCTGTGTAAAAGATAAGAATCATATTTATATGGAAAAGGTCAGTCTACAGAAATAAATACATCAAAACATCTCATAAATGGTATACAAAGTATAGTTATTATTTGAACAAAGTAGACATTAACAGTAGCAAGGCTGTCTGTTTTGTTATGTCTTTGTTTCATTAATATAATAATTAAGGTCAACAACTTTTGAAAACACTGCTTTAACACTATCAAAATGTCACCTCTTTGTCGCCTTTACTTGTCTCTCAGTGTGACACAGAAACCTTGTAACAGATGATAAGTTAAGAATAGTAGCATGAATATATATGTTACCTTATAATAGTCGTCTCCTTTCTAAAATTTCACAAATTAAATTAACTATACCAAAAACAAACATACATCTATACATCATCTGTCAATACAAATTATACTGTAACAGTAAAGTAAATCTGTTCAATCATAGAGTACAATTTTAATGACTCCATAAAGCTATCTTCAGAATAATTGTGAGAAATAAAATATTTTATCATAGATAACACAATGACAAATTGGTTATAAACTCCTTGTTATGTCAAAAGGATCAACTGACCATTAAACCGCGTACAGGTAAATGACACTGATAGCAGTGTGTAACTATAGCACTACTACATATATAAAAACATATATAAAAAGAGGGCCAAGATGGACCTAATTCGATCACCTGAATGAGAGTATAGAAGCAAATGCTACTGTTAAGGCGATTTTTTTTTCATCTGTGGGAATGAAATGCAAATAAAGCAGCTTGTTAGTAAAAGACATTTGTAAAAAGGCATTACATTTTCGAACAATTTGACACAGGATCACCTAAGAAAGATTTTTGTGAAGTTTGGTTGATATTGGTTCATTGGTTTAGAGCGATAACAATTGAAGCTAAACGTATTTTACCCCCTTTTCTGAAGCCGCTTTGCAGCTATTCTTTTCTAACCAATCATTATAGCTAAAATAAATGATTTGCAGTGTCACTAAAGAACATTTCTGCTAAACTATCTTGAAATAAGACGAATACTTTAATAAAAATAGAAGTTTTGTCTTTTTACCCATTTTCTGATGTCGACTGGCGGCCTGATTGAGACGAGAAGAATTTATGTCATTTGTCTCCTATTCTAGTGCAACAGCAACCTAAGTTGTTTATATATTTTATATATTTAAACACTTTTGAAAGAGGACCCCAAAGAAACATTCCTATTTAGTTTAGTTGAAATTGGTGCAGCGGATGATGAGATTACATTGGAAGTTTAATGTTAGTTCTAGCCATCTTCTGATGACACCTGTCCTTCAACCAAACATTATATCTAAAATAAATGATTTACAGTGTCACTAAAGAATATTTCTGCTAAACTATCTTGAAATAAGACGAACACTTTAATGAGAATAGAAGTTGTCATTTTACCCCTTGTGTGATGTCGTCTGCAGACCTGATTGAGACGAGAAGAATTTATGTCATTTGTCTCATTTTCAAGTGCAACAGCAACCTAAGGTGTGTATATATTTTATATCTTTTAACACTTTTGAAAGAGGACCCAAATTAACATTCCTATTTAGTTTGGTTGAAATTGGTGCAGCGGGGGATGATATGTCATAGGAAGTTTAATGTTAGTTCTAGCCATCTTCTGATGACACCTGTCTTTCAACCAATCATTATTACTTAGAAAAAACGTTGTAAATGGTTACTGAAGGATCAGTTCTACATATATATTTTGAAATCAGACAAGCACTTTCATAATAATAGATTTTTTCAAGAAATTGTAATTTTGTCTTATTTTCTGATTCCGCCCGGCTGCCATTCTTTTGTAGAGAGTCACCCAAAGCACATTTATATCAAGTTACATTGAAATCCGACAAGCGAATTTGGAGAGGAATAATTTCAAAGACTGGCCATTCTCCACAAAAGTTCTTCATATAATTATTTTGAAAGAGAACCAACAAAGGATCAGTTTGGTTGAAATTGTTTAAGCAGTTAATCAGGACATGTTGTGTTTTAACCTAAACGTTAACGACAGAGAACCCTGACGACAGCGGCGGATATAGAGTGACCAGAAAACACATTAGTCCTTTTGCCCAGGAGATCAAAATTGGACGGAAACATAAAACTTAAATAAATTACTCTGAAATAGTGGAAAAACAATGAGATTTTATGTGATCAGAGCAAAACTGTTTTAACTACAGTTTAGTTTAACGATTTACCTGAAACAGACCACTTAGGGTACCTTTGCAAAATCAACTTGTGTTTTAAGGAAACAATGTGTTACCTGCTATTATGTCTGAGTGAAATAATTTTGGATGAACAGACATAATGACTGATCCCAAGTATTCTCCCTAGCAAGCCAAATAACACACTGTAGGAAAAGAAGAAAATCACAAAAAGGAGCGATTTATTTTTTCAAAAATGATTTCAATTTGTTCTGGATTAAATTTGACAAGGATCAATCTAAACATATTGATATCAGGTGAAGGGTTAAGTCAGTTTAACCTACACCATGGTTATTACTAACATCTTCTAAACATAATACACTATAACACTCTCCTACTAAATCCAAAATGGCATACGCACATTAAAATACAGAAAAAACATGTTATTACATTTGTCAATATTTTACACTATATTAAGTCAAAAACACATACAAAAATAAAAATGTCATAGCATGTATACAGGGCAGTGCCCAAGGAAAGCAAACTTTTGAGTATGTATAGCACGTGTGGTAGAAGGACTTTTCAATAAAACCATGGACAACTCATCTTTTAATTAGTTTCAGTTATACCATGCTTCTCTGAAAATCCTTGACATTTCCATTGATTGATTGAGAAAAGTGCAGTACCAGATCAATCTGTGTAACTGTGCATTGTTAACAACTGTCATAATCTATGTTTGGTTATTCTACAAGATAATGCATTTTCGGAAATGTAAACCTACATAATGTGGTATGGGTTTTAACAAGTCATTATTCTAAATTTCATATTCATAAACAATGTCCGTCATATCTGAGTTGAAAAACATCATATATATATATTCCGCTGCCGCTAGTGTGTAGTGGTAAGAGCGTCCCGTTTTAGCGCTGGACACCAGAGTTCAATCCATGGTCGGGTTTTACGAAATACTTTAAAATACATGTAATAATGGCTTTGCTCCATGGTGCTCAGGATTGCAGAGATAGCATTAAGATGTATCCGTCTGTGTCCGAATAAAATATACTGGTAGGAAATAACCTCGGAAATGCCATGATATAGCTGAAGTCTGTTGAAAGAAGGGTAAAACATCATCTAAAATATCAATAAAATATATCCATTCAATTTCTTCTTTTTTGTCGTATATGGAATCTCTCTATATATAAAAGTATAATCATCGAATAAAATTGAAAACCTTATGGCAAATAGAGAAATCTCTCATTATGAGCAATTTCTCCTTTTTGCACAATGATTTTAAAAGCCGTCTGCTGCAGAGGCGTCAGAAAGCATCTGTATTTGGAAAAGGATAAACATTGTTTGTCACTATGCAGAGCTTATTTATTTTCATCATTTTAACTTTACATATAAATCTAACTAATAACCATGACAACAATTCATCCTCTGCCAGTACTAGCAGTTATGAGGTTTTAAAGTACAATAAAAACAGATAGCTAGTAAAACGAATTCAGCACATTCTGTTCAACTGACCAATGTCATCTTGATAGTGTTTACAATGGTACTTCCAGGTGTTACATTTTATACCAGATGTAAAATTACCCACATACGAACAAATATGCAGCAGACGACTTTAAATACAAATAGCTAAACTATAGAAATATTGGACAAAGTTCAAAACATTGTGGCAAAAGGTGAAATTACAGTTTATGAACAAGTTCTTCTTTTGTCACAAAGCTTCCAACACACCTTTTCTGCAGATGCATCAAAATATTATATGTTTTGCCAACACATGTCTCTAAATTAAAGGGTTCTAAGGGCAATCCTATCAAATGACGGTATTAAAGAGGGGAGTATTTGAAATGGTTAACATATCCGATGACGGTATTAAAGAGGGGAGTTTTTAAATGATTAACCTTCCAGTACGTTCTTTCATCTGAGTATTAAAGGAAAGAGCTGAACAAATTGGGAAAAGGACAACTAACTCATCAAGAGTAAACATTCTCTTATCCACAAAGTTGTCAACAGTTACCGGATCAAGATGCATCTAAAGATGGTTGTATGAGGCCCATATTAGACTCACCATTGAAATTTTAATTAATAACATTATCTATATGAAATGACACTGATGTGAACCAACCACAAACTTCTTAAAATTTTGATGAAAATATTTTAGGAACAAAATAACATGTACGTCCATTTGTAACTCGTTACCGAAAAGCTGATTTCTATGAATGTTAACCCTTTGATCATACTTACAATCGAACTGGTTAACATAATTAATACTCTATAAGGGAATTATAATCATACCAAAATGACCAACCATTTGCACTTTTTAGTCTGCTTATCGTTCATCGTCTCCATCAGCTTCCACTACAATTTGCATCGTTGGTTCTGGCGAAGATGGGTCCTCAAAGGGATCGACTATTGGAGACTTTGCCCTGTGATGTGACATTTTATCTCTTGACCTCTCCAATGACATTTCACCCCTTGACCTATCATGTGACCTTTCACCTCTTGACATCTCCGGAGACCTTTCATCTCTTGACCTATCATGTGACCTTTGACCTTTCACCTCTTGACCTCTCATGTGACATTTCACCTCTTGACCTCTCCAAAGACATTTCGCCTCCAGACCTCTCCAGTGACCTTTCAACTCTAGATGTCTCCATATACCTTTCACCTCTTGACCTCTCTAGTGACCTCACTGGAGACTGATTCAGAAAATCCTCATACTGACTTGGGAGAACCTGTAATGTTTGATTGTTTAGCATTAGACAACCTTTACTTCATACAACAAGACTTCCTAAGTGGTGTAGTGGTAGACCGTCTCTCTCAGGTATTGGAGGTTGTGAGTTCAATCTCTGGCGGGGTCATACCAAATACTTTTAAAATGGTAGTAATGGATTTGCCCACTTGCCAATCAGGGCTGTGGGCTTAGCATTATGCCTGTATGGTTGATATCAAAAAAACAGATGAGTAGAACTGGTAACTTACCCAAGAAATGTCATGATATAACTGAAACTGTGTTTAAAGCAGCATAAAGCATGCAACAAAATCTTCAGCAGACGAACATTTATAAGCCAAAATATGGAAATTATCTATAAATGAAAGCACATTTATTCAAATGTATCAAAACATTGTGACAAAAATAAATTAAATGCTCATTATGAGCTATATGTCAGTTTACTTTTTAAATGGTGACTGGTGCACCCTTATCAAATGTTTCTTTTAATTAGGCAAATGATTAAACCATTGTGATATAACTATAGTCTTAATTGATATAACAGGCTTTAATCTCTTAAAAATATCAAAATACAAAAATCTCAAACATACATTTTTATCTTGTGACATAATTAAAAGCGACCAGAGTAAGGAGAATTTTCAAAACATATCCAAAACAGGTAAAATGATTCTTTTCTTACAATGTATCCGTTTCCCTTTAACAGAGCCGACACAGTTTGTCTGCATAAAGGAAATGGTAAAACAGAAAGATCATTTTTGAAGGATTTGGGAAATTCAGCTAGAACTTAATACAAGTTTATAAAGCAATAGTATTTCTAGCTATCTTTAAAGCAAAATAATGATTAACTATTTCCCACATATAGACGCTTTCTGTCGCCTCCGCCGCAGACGGCGTTTTGAAATCATGGCGACTAAAAAATAAATTGCTCAAAATGAGCAGTTTCTCCTTGTGTCACCATTTTTTCAACTCTATTCAATTATTGTACTTTAATTTAAAGGGAGTTCATAAATTTGTTCGGGTACGTTTTCAAACTGCAGATTTGTTGTATGTGAGAAAGGGTTAAATACATAATTACCTCCGCTCTTGGCCTATTCATGGGGGAAGCTGGTCGCATAAACACATCAGCTGGGGCTTTGGATTTCACCTATAGGGGCAGAGGTGACACGGCTTTAGGCAGGGGCTGATGGCTGACGTCCAAGTCTGCATCATAGGTAACCTTATCCCTGTTTACATGGTGATGACTAAATCTGTGTCTGTGTCCCCTCCTTTTCCTTTCCTTAGACCTGGACTTTCTATAAATAAAAACATTAGTATATTTTACCTTGAACATTTAAAAAATTCTGGGGAGTATCGGCGAGATAAAAGTTTATATCTAGCTTTGACGATGTCACTTAAAATTTGAGGATAAGAAACATGAGACAGTAAATAGTTAAATATATTTTTCTGTTTCCAAATGCAACAGTGAATAATTAAATGTAATGTTCTGTTTCATCATCACACTTAACAGTAAACAATCCACCTATTCTCACTCAAGCTTTTTGAAATCTGATTAATAACATTTTTGGGTCGATGAGTAACCTCACCATCTCATTTAATGCCCACACATACATGTATTTAAGGGTTACTAAACCATACCGATAGTGATCCACTTCTTCCTCGTTGTCATACTGATATCTGTTCATGCTTCTCGGCGAGGAAGTCACTGGTGCGATAATGTGGGTAGCCATGTTATCCTGGGATGACACAAGGTCTCTCGCTGTTGAATTATGAGACCCTGATAATGAAGAGTCGAAGTGCTGGCCTCCATTAGTAATGTACATGGACTTCTTTAATAAACTGTGAAACACGAACTAAACAAGAGTGCAAGTTGAAAAAGGTAACTTACACAGTAAGTGACATGAATCTGATGAAACAATGAACTGCAGATACTTTAAATGTTATTTTATGCATAGGCATCAAGGATCGTCAGTATCAGGGAAAGGGTTAACGGAAAATGCATTAAATTATCATTCTGATGTATTCACTTAATGTTGTTGAAACAGCCTTAAACCAGTAACATGTTACTAACAGGAACTCATATAACACTTTACAACATACAACAAATATGCCTAAAATGGTTAGGAAAAGATATAGACAATCATCATGTGAGGAACTATAATTCTTGACAAAAATTGTCTATTACAGATGTACCAAGTTGTGTCTGCATGTGGGAAAGGGTTAATCTTGTTTTCTGGGAATATAGCAAGACAATGTTATGAACGTTGACAATTTTCCACTACCTTCCATTCATTTTCTCATTGAACACCGGTACATGGATAGATATATCTGTTTTTAGGGAACCAGTATCATCGGACAGCGGTGCTTTAGTGAAAACTTTAAAAAAAACTTCTCCTCCTAAACTATTTGACCAATTTTCAAATAATTTCGCATAAGTTTTCCTTGGGTGACAATCTACTAGATTCGTTCAAGCCATGGTGACTGGTTAAAAAAACATGGCCACCAGGGGTCGGGGCCGTTTGGAGATTTAATGTTTGTCTAATGGCAGTGGAGAGATACTGGCCCTCTTGTGCCTCTTGTTTAAAATGCTATAACTTAACATGTCTTTTTGTATCAATCGTATGATCACATGTTGTAGTTGGATTGCTTTTAAATAATAATTATTGTAAACTGATATCCTTGCTTTGTTTTCTTTTTCGTGTTTGTTTCATTTATTATTTACATTATCGACATAGCAAACATCTTTGGTAAAAAATACCAGACGTGTTCGATTTGCCATAATCATAAACTGTACATGACAATTATCCTATAGTATTGGTATTAACTTAGTCATGCGGTATCAGAAAGACTCATTAACATAAGTGATGTTTTGTTCTAAATTTAGATTTGAGAGACAAAGATTAATGCAATATCCAATTCAAAACGCGTTGTTCACAGAAATCACAATTAGCTATTTTCATAGCGCACATAGTTACTAATACTGCGCTTATAACCTGATTATCAATATCTTGATATTATCATAGTTTAGCAAACAAGTATTGTCCCCAGCTGTTCATATAGTCCAGATTTCAATCAAGTAACATACACGATACATACACAAGTATACACGGGCATGCACTTTGTAAACTGGCGACACAGTTTAATGCCTGGTATCACGAAAAAACGTCCCAGAATTGGCAACCCGTGAAGATCTAGATAAGTTATGTCCAAATACTCTGATTGATGTTTACTCTGTTCACAATCTAGTCTAAACCACAAATGAAGCCTCTTTTGAACGGCAGCGAGGGTTTGGATGCGGGATAGGGTTAGAGTTAAGGCTTTAAAGATAAATACATTGCCCAACTATCTCCAAATCTGTATTACCTGGATAAAGCAGGGTATAGATTATTTTATTTTATTTTAGCAGACGAACTTTATCAAATTAGAGACTCGTTCAAAAAAAGAAAAAACGTTTGAACTCAATACATTATATAAAAGATATTCACTAAGGAAGACACTGTATGCAGTAGATAAAACTTGCGTTTTCTCAAATAAACAAATGTCTAAAGTTTAGTTTGAACATCACAGATCCTAATAGACCTCCTCGGCGTTGTAGTGACGCCTCTGGTGCGTGGGGTCGAAAGTTCGACTCCGCCCGGGTTTAACCAAATGGAAGTACTTTATTTCACTGCCCCTTATTATTGTTAACATTAATACTGACTAGTTGGTGTCAGCATAAAAGGACCAATAGCATTAGCAACTTTCTCAGGAAACGCCATATAACTGAAAACTTGTTTAAAACGGTTTAAAGCACCAGTAACCAGTTACCATTTCATACAACCGTCAGTTAACGTGTAAAACTTGTCAAAGTATAGGGTGAGTCGGAAAATAATTCAGACAGGGAACTACTTATCTCAATTTGAAATGTTTACTTTATCTTTTTAAACCGATCTTAAACGCTCGTATTTATAAAGGCTCGAGGTCGCGTTATAAAATTTAAATCTTTAGCATAACGAAAAAGATGGCAGATATATGGTTTACATGTAATTAGTCCTTTTCTTAGCTGGACCGATTTGGGTCGAAAGCTCCTGTATCGACCGACTTGTCTAACGTTGTAAAGCGAGGAAATGTTATTATTTATGATCATGTACTCACTTGCCAATGCATGGCCTACATGTTAAAACATACATATTTTCCAATGGTAAAAGTCCAACGTTCTATTCAATAGAGGTGTTTTCAATTTGGATTTATGTTTTATTAAAGCACAAATATGTAAAAATGATGATCCACAGATTCGCGCCAAGGCGTTTGCGATGGTAGATTGTTAATATGGGCAAATAGCAAAATGCCAGTTAAAGGGAGGCAATATGATAAATAGTGGTTTCTTCAAACAAATCTGTCCCATCTAACAATATAGTAGTGGCCTCCCTTATATATCATTTGGCACGGCAATTTATGAGTATAGGAATAAATATACATACTATTTTTGCTGTTTTTGTTTATATACTACATATTTCTATTGTCACACTGCAAGGTATCTCGACAGGGACTAAGGTTAAGGCTCCTTAGATTTAAACCGCTTCGGTACGTATTCCCTCTGTCCATTGATGACATTCTCTTTATCACGTGTCAATTTAAGGAATCGGTTTCTTTTTAAGCATTCCACTGTTTTGGTAGATTGCCCGTGACTTTGATGAGACGAATAATGAAATTGACGATAATATTTTCGAAATCTGTGAAATGAAAAGCAATCAATTGAGATTATGAGCCGCCTATCTTGATTTTGTTTCTTCATGTTTCACTGTTACGGATATGGTAGCAACACCCATGTACGGAACTCTGTTCGGGACAGTCTATTTTTAGATCATCCAAGCGAAAAAATAACCTCTGTCGCATTTATTCTCTTCATTATTTACATTTATTTTTATTGTAAAACGAGTTTGTCTTTTAAAAAATAGCTAGTATCGACTTGTACCTTCTATTGTCTTATAGATAAATATAAAGTCTATTAGCAAACAAAAGACAGTATTGTCCGTCGTGCCACTACAAACTAAACAAGTATGCTATAGATATAAATATTTCCGACTTCCTGGTCAAACTGTTGTGTATTAGATATGGAGAAAAACGATCAAAGGCTTATTTCATTTGCATGTATTTAGAAAGTGACTCCATTATGCATATAAATGAGAGTTTAGAATATCTTTTTAAGTCATTTAAACAAAAATATACAGCTTTCTGTTGTTTTAAAGATGATATATACATAACATTCACAATGTGTGCGTGTGTGTGTGTATGTGTATCTGTCTGTCAGTGTAACCTGTCTTTATATCTCTCTCGTGTGTTGTCGGCCAACCGGTCGTGCGCGAGTATGTGTGTATGTTTAACACTCTGCTAATGTCTCCTGTCTTTGTAACTTTCCATTGGCTATCCGGCCACTTTGTGAGTGTGAGTTTGAGTATGTGTGTTCTCTGTCTGTCAATGTCACATGACTTTATAGCCTTTTAATTGACTGCCTGTCCACCTGGTTTGTGCGACCGTTTTTGTATCTATATGTATGTCAGTGTCACCTGCATTTGTAGCTTTTCAATTGGCTGTCCGTCCAACTGATGTGTGCGTGCAAGTGTTTATGTGTTGATCTGTCCGTCAGTGTCACATGCCCTTGTAGCCTTTTAAGTGGTTGTCTGTCCCCCTTGTGTGTGTTATTGTATGTGTTTTTATCTGTCTTACAACGTCACATGCCTTTGAAACTTTTCCATTGGCTGTCTGTCCACATTATGTGTTTCAGCGTGTGTGTGTGTGTGTGTGTGTGTGTGTGTGTCTATCCGTCTGTCAGTGTCACTTTGACAGCATTGGTTAAATAATGTGAGTATTATTCAATTGTATTACCAGACATCAATTACTTTATAAAACAAATCCATACCTTTTATATGCTGTTATTATTAATTGAATTTTAACTATGATATATTTTGAAACGTTATTTGGAAGTTAGTAAGCTATTTTAAATACTTTTTTATTTTTCAGATTCCACTCACTCACTGTAACAGTTATGCCTGTCAACATAATGTTACCTGTCTTCAACTTCCATATAACTATTGCATATGTGACTGACTGCAAGGAACCATGGACTAAAAACTTCTGTGAGACAGAAATAGATTACTGTACTGTAGGAAACGTGTGTTTAAATCAAGGCACATGTTACAGCAGTAGTTTGAGATTTTTCTGCATGTCATTATTACATGATTGAATTCTTTGTTTGTCACAGTGCTTTTACTGCCATTTTGTATTCCGTATTGCAAATACGTCACTTACCCTGGTTATTTACTAGTTCCATCGCTATAATTCATCCCGACACTGATGCCTAGTTGCAATGATATTCCTACGTGCCAAGAGGAAGCCATATGTATCTTATTTACAGTCATTGGTATGTAAAAAACAGGGAAAGAAACCCAGTCTCTTACGCACAAGGCAAGTGCTTTTTCCCCTAAACAAACGAGGTACAGTTTGTGTATATAGTGACTGTAAAAGTGACCATATCTCAGGCTTTATATACTTGGATCCTGAGCCAGGCTTGCACCTAATATTATAATCCCTTACAATTGATATCGACAGTACTTTGACAATTCTTCAGCAGATGACTTATTCTTTTCAAACGATGTTTTAAACTATGTCATTATACCGAACTTGTATTAGATTGCTCAACGCCTACAATGCATATGCTTTTACATAGACAACTTTGAAAACACATTTGCATAACTATAATAGATATATATATTTTTTAAAAGAAGTGTCATCAAATATGTAAATGTTATACTTTAGTCACAGTGTAATCAATAGTTGTCTGTTGGAGATACGTGTGTCAAAATGTGTCTGCATGTGGTAAGTTTTCAAAAGCCAATTTGTAGACCAAATTCGGTGTATTTTACTTTTGTTTCTATATCAGCTGTCAGAGCAGTTATATTGGTGGAACCTGTTCGGTAGAGTATGACCTCTGTGCTAGGGCGAATCTATGTGCAAGCCCTAACAGTACATGTTCCTTCACAAACACCAGTTTTACATGTGATTTGTGAGCAAGGTAAGACTTATAATAAGAACAATTGCCAGTGTTGTTTAATTAATATATTTCTTTCTTTCTTTCTCAAAGTTTTCAATAGTCGGTTCCTGTAGAGGATTCAGAAAGTAGTGTTTGCCTCTTTCTTAATACAGATGATTTTTAATTTCTTGGTAGAAACTTAATTGCAATGTTTGTATTGATGATATTAATGATACCTTTTTAAATGTGGGTCATTTCGGGTCAAAACCTAGGTCTTTAGGCTGCATTTAAGAAAGATGTGAATGTCACATGTTTGACTTATTCATATATCAGAATGTTAATCATATTTAGGCTAAGTTTACACATTTGTTAATAGGCCAACTTATATTAAAATATTGTGTACAATCTAGAGGCCACCTATTCAATTCACCTGAGCAGAAATTGACCATCTTCAACATTTCAAGCTATATGCATTCTTAACCCTTTAATCAATTACCAGATACAAAAAAATCTGCAACAGACGACTTTGAAAGCATCCTGGCAACAAATTGAAAATAAATTCTCAATAAATGAGGGTGCAATTATTATTTCCCTATTTGCCAGAATGTTTTCAAAACACGTCTGCTGTAGATGCGTCAGAATGCGCCGGCAGTGGGAAAGGGTTAACAATAGCAGTAACGGCATCAGAAATGAAGTAATTTTTAAAAAGGCTTTTCTAAATTAAAGAGTTGGCAGAAATGTTACAACGGAGACCCTTTACAAAATGTGTTCAAATGAGTTTGATAGGTTTAAAGAAAATATGTTTCCTAGGTATTAGGACATGTTGCACTTGGAATGCATGGATAAAGCTTCATTGGATTGATAAGAATAAGTTTGTGTCCTGTTTCTATTGAACTTGTTTGTAAGAGTACATTCTCAGATGAGCAAACAAGGACTGCATGGTCATCTTGTTTGTGTGACAGGTTAATACTTTTTCCAGAATGTCTGGGTTTTTTATTTGTATACATATACATGTAGTTGGAATATCGGTCATGTTGGGGTAAACACCTAAGTCACTCAGCCAAATTTAAGAAAATTCTTGTGAACACTCTGGTGGTTGCCTCTTTGACTTGAGAATGATAAAACTATTTTAGAATGTTAACTTCGATGACATTTAGGATAAGTTGCAATATTGGCAAAATTTTGATAACTATTTTGCTTTTTTTGACATTTTATAATTTTCTTTTAATTAAGCCGGTTGAAACTTCATGGTAATGTCTGGATTATATCAAGGTCAAGGCCATATTATGTTTATTTCGGGTCTAAAACTAAGTGACTAGGCATAGTTCAAAAACAATATTGTAGACACTCTGGCCCCACATGTTTTAATTGTTTATCAAATTACTTCTTTATCTATTATTTATGAACTCATATAACAGCTAGAGCGATGATTTAGTCTTGAGCGTAGCAGGGCCTTAATTGCCTTCGTTTTCTTTTAGTAATTTAAGTAGAATATTTTCAATATGGAAAGGACTTCGAAATAGCTTATGGAATAAAGGAACATTTCATATCCAATACCAAGATACAAATGATCTAGTTGTGAGATAAAAACACATTCTTGTGATGATCTGGTTTGCAATAATAGTAGAATTTATAACACAGAAGATGTTCCAAACTGTGATTCCTGTCACAAAAGTAACAAATACACATATGTCATAAATAAAAAGGTTCCCCAAGATTTACACATTGTGTGACCTTTTATACTATTATACCTGGAGTAACTACATTTTGTTTGAAGTAATGATTTTGGAAGAGGGTCTGTTGCATACGCAATTGGGTCACATTAACCGCTTATCCCCATTAAAGAAAAGTGTTGGAAATTTATTAAGTACTCAATGATTATTTGAAGCAGTGTACGTAATAATGTTTTCTATTCTATTTCAAAATATTATTTTAGATGTTCAAATTGTGGATTCTTTGATTATGATGTTTACCATTCAGAGGATTCTAATATAAACCGAACTATAGTTAAATATTGGAAACATGATAATACAATGTTGATGATGTAAGCCTATTACGAGACTGTTGCTTACTCAGAATATTGTCCTATATGTGTTTTATAATGTTGTAATGATAACATTAAGATTCGAATTCTTAGGTTAAATTCATAAATTTCACTTAAACCTCAATTTTGATATAATTCATGGCGTTTTCTGTTGAGATATCATTTAAGAAAATATCTAAGATATTAGTGTTGAACCAGTGGCCAGTTTTGTTAAATTGTTGTTGTAATTAAAAACATCCCTTATTTGGACGCCTACCAAATAGTCCACCAGTCTTCACTTCAACCAGACATTTATTGCTTAAATCTTTCCGACTTGTAGACGCTTTCTGACGCCTATACAGCAGATAACTTTTGAAAACATTCAAGGCAACAGAAGAAATTGCAGAAAACGAGCAATATCTCCTTTTGCCACAATGTTTTCAACCCTATTTATAAGTGAACTCTGATTTACGGAGATTTTTCACGTTTTTGTCAATATGTTTTCAAAGTTGTCTACTGCACAATTGTTGTATGTGGGAAAGGGTTAGAGTGGATGTTATTATCTTCTTTGTAATATTGTGGTTCTCTAACCATCCATTTCTTACGTGCAGACACATGATTCCTTTTGCCACAGTGTTCACCTCTATTCAACAATACTTTCTCTAAAAATTAATTGAATTAAAATCTTATTTTTTCGGATGATTCACTCCCCCTAAAGAGTTTTCAAAGCAGTCATCAATACACATTTATATAAGAGGATACCTTTCTTCTCATATAATGTTCAATATATGAGTTAAACTAAAGTAGATGCTTCCATATGTGTAAGCAGGTAACTTTAGTATTTATATGTCCCTACATCCATATGATATCATGCTACCAGTTATCTAACGAATTTATAATATCCGTAGTTCCAAATGATATAATGCTACCAGTTATCTATAGTATTTAGTATGTCCCTACAAGCATATGATATAATGCTATCAGTTATCTATAGTATTTATAATGTCCCTACATCCATATGATATAATGCTACCAGTTATCTATAGTATTTATTATCTCCCTATATCCATATGATATCATTCTACCAGTTATCTATAGTATTTATTATGTCCGTACTTCCATATGATATAATGCTACCAGTTATCTATAGTATTTATTATGTCCCTTCATCCATATGATATCATGCTAGCAGTTATCTATTGTAGTTATTATATCCCTTCATGCATATGATATAATGCTATCAGTTATCTATAGTATTTATTACGTCCGTACTTCCATATGATATCATGTTATCAGTTACTTATAGTATTTATTTTGTCCCTATATCCATATGATATCAATTAAACAGTAACTATAGTATTTATTATGTCCCTATATCTATATGATAACAAGTAAACAGTAACTATTGAATTATAATGCTACAGTTATCTATAGTATTTATTATGTCCCTTCATGCATATGAGATCATGCTATCAGATATCTATAGTAGTTATAATGTCCCTACATCCATATGATATAATGCTACCAGTTATCTATAGTATTTATTATGTCCCTACATCCATATGATATCATTTACCAGTTATCTATATTATTTATAATTTCCCTACATCCATATGATATCAAGTAAACAGTAACTATAGTATTTAGTATGTCCCTATACTTCCATGTGATATCATTTAACGAGTTAAAATATTATTTAGTATGTCCCTACAGCCATATGATATATGTAACCAGTTAACTACAATATGTATTATGTTATTACTAGGCTATACCGGGTACAGTTGTGATAACAACATATATTAATGTGTCAGTAATCCCTGTTCTACTGATCAGGAATGTCAAGATGGGGTCTACTCTTACCAGGAAACGAGGAGCAGATTGTGATAAAGGAACTTCCTTTACAAAAGTGGAATCATGCGATTTTAATTTCTCTACATAAAATAGATTAAAATTGAAAAAGGGCCATGTAAAACGATGCAGTTTTTTCAACATCAAGGTAGATAACTATAAAATGCCTTCACACAAAACTGGATAAAAGTTAATAGCTCACTTTTCTCACAGCGGCCAATTGTTAACTTTACTAACCCTTTCCAAGTTGGCTACAAATGTATAATCTGCAGCAAATGACAACATAATATTCATTCTAACTATGCAAAATCTTAACATTAGAAAGTTTGATTTGTATGAAGTGTTGAAAGTATTTTGGCCATCTGTGAAATTGTTGCTAATGACCAATTTCCCCTCTTGTCAAAATATTTACATAGAACGTCTGCTATAAATGTACAGGTGTGTCTACTTGTAAGTAAGATCAACTTAAACTGATGTGTCTGCCATGAAACAGTTAGCTATAATGTGTTAATTATCTTTTGGGTGAACAAATAATAATTAGTACGTATAATAAAGAATTAACAAAAATAATCTTATTTTTAAATGCTTGGTGGCTTATTTTACTAAAACTGTAGGAGTTCAGCCAATCAAGCGTCAATACTTCCTGTACTTTAATTGTGTTCCTGTGTATATTTAACTTCATATATCGGTGCTGACTTCGAATATGCAATACGTCCGTCATCCTAATGTAGAGAAGAGGCTTCCAGGTCCATATTTGGCGATTGGGAAACATCCATTGACTTCATCTCTATATCTTTCTGAACAAGATATACTGCCCTGCATGGAACTGATACCACACTTAACGTGTATGCTACACATGAGGTTTGAGTTGATTATCCAAGTTTCTTTTAACTGTTGACCAGATATGATATTATGGTATCATATGATGTAACCGTGTCCCACATACAGACGCTTTATGACGCCTCTGCAGTAGGCGACTTTTGTAAACATTGTGACAAAAGTAGAAAATGCTCAAAACGAGCAATTCTTTCTTTTGCCACAATGTTTTCAACTCTTTTCACATCAAACCCTTCATGTCCTCTCTTTCTACTAATTGAATCAAATTTACCTGAACAGCCTATATCTTCATTTTCACATTTTGTCATTGAAAAATGCTTAGTTTCAATTGCAGGCTCACTAAGGTCTGTTTAAAAACTGAAATATGGTGCCATTCTCATTGAAGTTGAGAAGAAGGCACACGCAGACAACCTTTTATACTTAGAGACTTTTTTAATATATCTGACCCATGCTCTGCCCACAACACTTTAAACACATCAAAAGGTATTATAAGATGCCCAGATCTTGCAGGGGTTTTTGAGGAAGAAATAACCGCTGAACTGGCTGATCAACTTGTTGTTCGCATCAGAAGAATTTCTACCATCAGGGACAATATCGAGAGACTAAAGGATACCTTGGAACTTACTTTTATACTGCAATTTTGCCAAGATCGCTTCCAGTGTCTTAATGAAGAAGAACAAGTAATGGCAAGAGTAGCTCGATTAGGGTAAATCATTTGGACACTCCAGACGGTGTCGCTACTTCAAAGAAGGATATTGCCGATACTTTGGCAGATTCCTTTGCGCAAAAGTCGTCCTCTTCAAATTATTCTCCAAGTTTCAAAAAGTTCAACAACAGAAGGAGAAATAAAAACTTAATTTTAAATCAAAGAATAAAGAGGCCTACAAGAAACTGTTTACGTTAAAAGAATTATAAGCAGCGCTCAAGAAATGCCATGATACCATTGCAGGTTCAAATGATATACACTATCAGTTTACCTTTTCGGTCCCTTTCTTGTTTACTTATAATCAAGTTTGGCGAACGGGAAACCTACCGAGGTCTTGGAAAGAGGCCATCGTTATTCCAATTCCCAAAGCTGGTAAAGATACAACTAATCCGGAGGTCCGTTAAGTTAGGTTGACGAGTGACGAATTGACTTTATTTCTTTCCTTTAGATAATGTGTCTGGACGTATTGAACGCAAATTAGGCCCTATTTCAAATTTCATGGCGATCTGTCATTCAGCAGAGCTTTGTCAAGTTCGCCAATTCGTCAAGTCGTCAATTTAGTTGACGAAATAGACGAAAACAATATTTTTCTAAAAACTTTATTTCTTTCCTTTAGATAATGTATCCGGACGTATTGAATGCAAATTAGGCCCTATTTCATGTTTCATGGCTATCAGTCAATCAGAAGAGCTTTGTCAAGTTCGTCAATTCGTCAACTCGTCAATTTAGTTGACGAAATTGACGAAAAAATATATTCTAAAAAACTTTATTTCTGTCTTTTAGATAATAAGTCTGCTGCAGGTTTGTCGTGGGAAATAATTAAACAGTTGTGAGCTGTCTCACGATGATCAGTTCACAACCAAATGTGTTTCCTGATGTTCTAGCACCACAAACCTTCCATCACAGGTAACTGACTCTATCCTCACATACACTTCTTTTAGCCCATTGATGGTAAACGAATAACGCGTGTCACAGAGACTTGTCAACATCAGAACGAATCAGAACGAATCAATGTCCTAACCAGAGTTCGAACTCAGGACCCCTGGTATGATAGCCCTCGTTATTAACAACTGATCATCGTATCCCAAAATTTATCTTGGAAAGGTTAACCGTTTCCCACATGCAGATGCATTTTAACGCATCTTTAGCTTATACCCCTTCAGCAACAATTTAACTCTACCTCATTAATGTAACCTTTATTTCCATTTACAGTTTCGTTTGTGCAGTGGTAGAGCGTCCGTATCGTGTTCGGGAGGTTATGTGTTCGATCCCCAGCCGTGTCATATCAAATACTTTAATAATGTAATTATGGTTATAAGCATGTATATCAATGATTTGAAATGAGTAGGATAGGAGGTTAAATGGGGGCCAGTGCATGTGAAACGTACATGTTGGCTTTAATGAACAGTATACATCCAGATCTACACTGTGCACGTTTTACTTGCACACGCTTGTTAGAATATTCTGTCAGATTGTGTAGATGTTGATAAGATTGGGCAGGTGGACAATATGATCTGAACCTACACTGTTAAATAATGCAAGTTGTACATTTTCTCCTGCACTGGCTTAAATGTAGAAGTGATAACCTATGTCTCAATGACCAGGCCTGTTATCTAGATATCACTCGTTTTAAACTTCCTTATATATATTCGTGTATCAAGGATATAATTCGCATTTGTAACTAACCATCCAAAATGTCACAGTTGTCCAGTTGTATCGTTTACATTCGTCTTTAAAGCGGGGCGTGACTTTATTTATCAGGGCTAAAAACCATTTACAACGACAGCATTTCAGTTATCTGGCGACATATTTGCGGAAGGCAAATGTACAGTGATAGAGCATCGGCCTCTTTAACCAAAGGTGCCGGGTTGGAATCCCGTGAAGCGTTAGAAATTGTTTCACACAAACGGCGGGAGTACTAGTATCTGTTATTATATGTGTTTCAAGAATCAAGGAAGCTGACAACGAGCTCAAAGCTTTATTAAATTAAACAAGTAAATTTCGTATTGCAAGCAATACAAAAGTCTCTTACCGGACGAGGACAGCACATTGTGTTTTGTATGTGCATTTGTTGACAAGAACAGCAATGCACTGCATACATTTTGGATACAATTCTATCAAACATTTCTCATTTCGACCTTTGACCTGTAAGTGTGACCTGGACCTTCAAGTTACAGGCCTGTGTCTTGTGCGCCGCATGTCACCTCATCATGGTGAACATGTGTGCCCAGAATTCTGTGATGCATGGTTTCTCATTTCGATATTTAACCTCTAAGTGTGACCTTGACCTTTGAGGTACACGCCTGGGTCTTTTGTGCCACGTGTGCCGGACAGGGTACAGTCCTATCAAACAGTTCTCATGTTGACCTTTGACCTCTAAGGTTGACCTTGACATTTGATAAACAGGGTCTTGTGCACGACACGCAGCCTTATGATTGAGAACATGTGTGCCAAGTAACTTGGGAATCCTATGATGCATGGTTGAGATGCGGGCCGGACAATGTACAGTCCTATGAAACAGTACTCATTTTGACCTCTAAGTGTGACCTTGACATTTGAGGTACAGGCTTTGGTCTTGAAAGCGACATGCTGCCTCATCATAGTAAACGTTTGTGCCAAGTTTCATGGAAATCCTATGATGCACGGATGGATGCGGGTCGGACAAGGTACAATCCCATCAAACAGTACTCATTTTGAACTTTGACCTCTAAGTGTGACTTTTTCATTTGAGTTGAACATGTGTGCCAAATAACTTGGGAATCCTATGATGCATGGCTGAGATGTAAGCCGTTCAAGGTACAGTCCTATCAAACAGTTCTCATTTTGACCTTAGACCTCTAAGTGTGACCTTGACATTTGCGAGAACAGGCCTGAATCTTGTGCGCGACACGCCTCATCATGGTGAACCTTTGTGCCATGTTTCTTTGAAATCCTATGATGCATGGTTGAAATATGGGCCGCACAAGGTACAATCCTATCAAATAGTACTCATTTTGACCTTTGACCTCTAAGTGTGACCTTGATATTTGAGGTACATGCATGGGTCTCGTGCGCGACACGCCGCCTCATCATGGTGAACGTTTGTGCCAAGCTTCTTTCAAATCCTATGATGCATGGTTGAAATGCGGGCTGGACAATGTTATGTGGGACTGACAGCCGGACAGACAGACAAGACAGACAGACAGACGAACGGGCGGACAGACGGAATCGACCAAACATATAATCCAAACTGGTCTTTGACCGATAGGGGACTTATAAGTTTAAAGTAAACTGGTAAATCACCGTTAAAAACACACAGTACATTCTATACCTTGCCGAGCCCCGGTAACCCAGTAACTAGCGATAAGCTATTTCAATCCTGTGGTTAAGAGTTCGAACCCAAGCCCAACCAACATTCTTTACGGCATTTGACAAATGGCAACGGGACAAGCGTCACTATATTCCACCAATGGGCTAACAGTCTTCGTGTATATACTAGTGTGTGGAGAACTGAAGTGGGAAGGTGACCTCAGTCATATGACTGAACATTTGATTGGCTGACATAATATTATACATTTCCATATATTCTGTGACACGGGACAGGTAACCGACACTAGTATTGGAAAATGATACGACAGAAATTTAATTAAAATTGAAATCTGGCATTTTAAGATTTAAAATGACTTAAGTTAATGAATTTGAAAACATTTTTCCATATCTGGGCGAAACAACCGCCAATACATGAAAATTAAAAAAGCATAGATTATAACATACAATGCAATATATACATAAACGAAATAACAACTGGAGGTGGAAAGGGAGGTGGCGGATAAAAAACAGAATTCCTTCTTCACAACGTAATTAGTTTTTAACAAAGGAAGTCTGTTCTCTGAGGAAGGAGGCAGGTGATTGACTGCTCTGGCCACCCCGACGCAGCCTATATTCTTAGACAAGAATTGGCTGACACTCGTCATATAACGCAATTCTCGAAAGTGAAGGGAGCGGGTTCCATCACGTGACTTGGCCCCAACAACAATCTCTATCCCCACTCAGTGGGGAATAACCGCTCCAGATAAAAAAAAAGGGTCCCAAATACCATAAATACTTTATGTAGGCATAAAATCTATTTGTGATAACAAAACTTTCTCAAAATCTTAACAGGGTTGTTAAGATGGCAAACAAAAACAGGAAGGACCCGCTGTTCTCGGTTTTCTCCCGTTACAAAGTACGGCAGGTCGTTTTCTTATGACATTGCTTTAAATAATATTTTCCATTTTACATGTTGAGACAGGTTCGAGACCATAAACAAACCTGGCTAACTTATTCTTTCGCTAAAGACAAATCCCCTTATGCAGAAGAAGCTTTCTGGTTTTGGTGAAATGTAACGTTTTTTTATGTCTGGTAAATATGAAACCTTATTCCACTGAATTCCAACAACCGATATTCCTCACAATATCTTAGACTTTGCTAAATACGGACTAGTGGGTAGCAAACAATGTAGACCCAGATTAGACTGAAGGCAGATCTTAAAGTGCATTGATCGCATTGGTAGTTTAAAGTCATGAGAAACACATCTAACTGAAGGCGCGGCTTAGATACTCCAATTAAAGTATCTTGAGTCATATTAAAATGTGCCACGTCTAGTGATTTGGATTATTAAACATTCCCTATTACATACGCTCTATGATGGCTCTGCAGCATACGGCTTTTGCAAACATACTGACAAAAGGAGAACTTGCTCAAAACGAGCAATTTCACATTTTGCCACTATGTTTCACCTCTTTAGTTTACAGAGATTTTCCACGTTTTTTACTTAATGTTTTCAAAATCGGCTGCTGCCGATTTATCGTATGTTGAAAAGGGTAACTAACTACTTTACCGGATCTTTTCAAGGTACATCGGCGTAAACTAGTTAAAAGAAGCATCTACATGTATGACTAGAAAACGTGTAAACGCAAGGTGAATGCTCATGAGTGACTATTGATGCACAGGGTCGCCTGAGTCTTCACTGTACGCATATGCATTAAGACCCGAAATCGCTAGCCCCGGCTCAATCATGTACACACAATTTAGACATGAATGGCATCATTCACGAACACTGTGTGCGTTGTAAAACATCTTCATGATAATCTACGGAAACTTTCGGTATTCAACATTCAGAGAAGTAAGTTTACAGAATTATGAACGATACGCCCGGATAAAAATGAGTGTGCGTTATTTTGTATGACCCAGCCAAAATGCGATGACATTTTTTACAAATATTTTATCACCAAGATTTGCTATCAGTTCGCTGTTGTTTGAGGACTTAAGACGCACCTAAACTATCCTGATAACGCGCTGAGCTATATTTGAAATAAGCATTGCAGTGATATCTGCGTGGTAAAAACGGACATTTATATCGAGTCTATGAGAAACGGAATTTAATAAAGAGTCTACGTGAAGCGGAGTGTAATCAAGAGTCTACAAGGTATGGAATTCAACTCTTTCCCACATGCAGACGATTTCTGATTCATCTGCAGCAGACGCATTTTTAAAGAAAATGTAGCTAAAGTAAATCTCGCTCATAATGAGCAAATCTTTCTTTTGTAACAATAGTTTGAACTCTATGCCATTTCAATAATCCTACTTTCATTTATAGAGAGATTCCGAGTTTCAACCTAGAGACTTTCACAGTTGTTGACAGCAGTTGTGTTGTACGTGGGAAAGGTTTGGTATATATATTAAACATGGTCTGTTTTGTTTATTTTCGCTGTCACTATATTTATATTACAATTTTAGTGTAATAATTTTGGAGTCAAAAATATCAATGTATAACATTTGAATTATTGTCTAGAAGTAAACGTGAGTAGCTCTCTGGGAAAACCATAACGTATTCGTGACCAGTGTGGTCAGCCAGCGCACCCGTATATTCCGATCTGACCCTACACTGATCGCTGATGAGGCATAGAATGTCTCAAGAATCGCATCTATTTCCACATGTATAATAATTACATTACGGGTGGTTTAATCCGAGCACTTCTCAAGTGAGCCGTCCCGCGAGAATACCAAGATAATGGCCTCTGCGCAGACTGATCCGGGCCGACACATTCCGTCTCAGAGGTATAGAGGTATAGAGTAACAATTCTTGAAACAGAAAATCCACAGGAGGCGAAAAGTGTCTGTCCGGGTAAACCTGTGCGGTATGCTTAAGCTGATCCGGGTCGATACATTACGCAGAGACCACAATGTTGGTTTTCTAGCGGGACGACTCAAGTATTCTTTTCAACCATTTTTACTGACTTATGAGTATGCATATTGTCATAGTCTGTGTTTATAATGAGGGGGGATCCAAGTACACAATAATTTAATTGATCCAGATCTGGATCATCGCACAGATAAACTGGCTGATCTGGATCTACACTGGTCGCAAATGCCTAGCGATTGGTTTTTTTGCGACACGGTCTTTCAAGTCCTCCGTTATAGGATTATATCAATCTAAATTGACATAGAATGGATGGAGCTACTGTCATGATGCGTCAAAGATGCATCTAGGACTAAATTACTTGCAGATGGACATAGACATTCTGGTGAGACTGTGCGCATGTGATACGCAGCTGTATTAATACCCCAAAACCTGCCCGTCACTGGAAGGCTATACGCGACTCGCATGTGTTTGAAATAAGTAAAGGATACAACTGTTTCATTAGATAAATTACAGGTCTCCTCCACTCCATTCCTGTCTTTTCAGATTCAATTATTTACAGGAAGATTTATGGTTTTCATTATTAAAGTTCCTTATCAAACGATGAGATCAAATCATGTCCCTATTGGTACCTGACATTGTTTGAATACACCTCATATAACATGAGATAAAACCATGGCCTATTGGTACCTGACATTGTTTGAATACACCTCATATAACATTAGATAAAACCATGGCCTATTGGTACCTGACATTGTTTGAATACAACTCATATAACATGAGATATTACTATGGCCTATTGGTACCTGACATTGTTTGAATACACCTCATATAACATGAGATTAAACCATGGCCTATTGGTACCTGACATTGTTTGAATACACCTCATATAACATGAGATAAAACCATGGCCTATTGGTACCTGACATTGTTTGAATACACCTCATATAACATGAGATTAAACCATGGCCTATTGGTACCTGACATTGTTTGAATACACCTCATATAACATGAGATAAAACCATGGCCTATTGGTACCTGACATTGTTTGAATACACCTCATATAACATGAGATAAAACCATGGCCTATTGGTACCTGACATTGTTTGAATACACCTCATATAACATGATATAACACCATGGCCTATTGGTACCTGACATTGTTTGAATACACTTCATACACAATGAGATAGAACCATGGCCCATTGGTACCTGACATTGTATGAATACACTTCATTTCATAACACATGGGATAAAGCTATGGCCTATTGGTACCTGACATTGTATGAATACACTTCATAACACATGAGATGAAACCATGGCCTATTGGTACATGCCATTGTTTGAATACACCTCATATAACATGAGATGAAACCATGGCCTATTGGTACCTGATTTTTTTTTAAAACACTTCATACATAATGAGATAAAACAATGGCCTATTGGTACCTGACATTGTTTGAATACACTTCATAACACATGAGATGAAACCATGGCCTATTGGTACCTGACATTGTTTAAATACACTTCATATACAATGAGATAAAACCATGGCCTATTGACACCTGACATTGTTTTAATACACTTCATAACACATGAGATCAAACCATGGCCTATTGGTACCTGACATTGTTTTTTTAAATACACTTCATAACACATGATATCAAACCATTGCCTATTGGTACCTGCCATTGTTTGAATACACCTCATAACACATGAGATAAAAACATGGCTTATTGGTACTTACATTGATTGAAAACACTTCATAACACATGAGGTCAAACAATGGCCTATTGGTACCTGACATTGTTTGAATACACTTCATACACAATGAGATAAAACCATGGCCTATTGGTACCTGACATTGTTTAAATACACTTCATACACAATGAGATAAAACCATGGCCTATTGACACCTGACATTGTTTTAATACACTTCATAACACATGAGATCAAACCATGGCCTATTGGTACCTGACATTGGTTTTTTTAATACACTTCATAACACATGATATCAAACCATTGCCTATTGGTACCTGACATTGTTTGAATACACCTCATAACACATGAGATAAAAACATGGCTTATTGGTACTTACATTGTTTGAAAACACTTCATAACACATGCGATCAAACAATGGCCTATTGGTACCTGACATTGTTTGAATACACTTCATACACAATGAGATAAAACCATGGCATATTGGTACCTGACATTGTTTGAATACACCTCATACACAGTGAGGAAAAACCATGGCCTATTGGTACCTGACATTGTTTGAATAAACTTCATAACACATGAAATAAAACCATGGCCTATTGGTACTTGACATTGTTTGAATACACTTCATAACACATGGGATCAATTCATGTCCCTATTGGTACCTGATACTGTTTGAATACACTTCATAACACAATGAGATCAAACCATGGCCTATTGATACCTAAAATTGTTTGAATACACTTCATAACACATGAGATAAAACCATGGCCTATTGGTACCTGACATTGTTTGAATACACTTCATAACACAATGCGATCACACCATGGCCTATTCGTACCTGAGATTATTCGAATACACTTCATACACAATGAGATAAAACCATTGCCTATTGGTACCTGACATTGTTTGAATACACCTTATAACACATTAGATAAAACCATGGCCTATTGGTACCTGACATTGTTTGAATACACTTCATAAGAAATGAGCTCAATATCACTACCAGGTCTCTCACCTTCAAAGGGATACATGTCCTTGCGGTTTAATGGTTAACGATTTATACATTGAATCAAGAGGTCCGGGATTCAAATCCAGATTCGGGTTTTGAAATTTTCTTGTGTTTTTTCCAACTCAACAAGAAATCAATTACTGGTCCGTTCCAGGGAAAAAAGAGCATCTTTGTATTGGTGCTTTACATTGAGCACGTGTAAGAACCAGGCATACTTTTCGGAAAGACTTTGGGTATCGCACCTGGACTCCCTTGTTTCTAACTCTATTTCTTGAATTTATCTGCACATGTCAGATGCGTGTATATGATATAATGTGCACTATCAACTGGGTCCTCAGAAGCTATAACGCTTATGCTCAATCAGAGCAACTGGTCACTATAATTACATTACGTTAGATTACAGGTAGCAAGCAGTACGACTGAATGCATTGATGTCAGGATAAATAATACCGGTAGTAGACCTACTGGTTAATCAACAATGAAAGAACCATGGTAATTGAAATACTGTTGAAAACACAATAAGTTACCAGTTCCAGATTAGCTATATCCCGTTGTAGAAAAGCAATTTTCTTACAACTTCCTTCAACCAATAATTCGTTATACCACTGTGTTCACTAAAGCACAGGGAATCCGCTGTGGTCGAGTGGTTAGCGTCGGAGATTTCGAAACCGGGTGTCCCGGGTTCGATCCCCAGTCGCGGCACTACGGTCATGGTGGAGTGCCCTTGGGCAAGGCACATTTTCTAGCCTAGTACTGGTTTGTTTACCCAGGGATCACGAATAATTAAATTTAAATGCGCGCTAAATGACCTTAGCTGTCGATGCGCCATAAAACAATATACATTCATTCATTCACTAAAGCACAAGCCATCGAGCTTGCTGACTGAGCTATCGCGGCGTACTTTTATGTCATCAATTATTGTTTAGTTAACTCTTTGAGCGCCGCATTTCTTAATGTAGACTCTTCCATGTTCAAAATATTGCGACTTCGTTTCACCTGTCACAGGAATTTTGAATTAGTTGATAATTAAATGGAAACCAATGCTGATTTCAGCTAAAAGAGTACTAAAAGGAAACCAATGCTGATTTCAGCTAAAAGAGTACTAAAAGAAAATCAATGCTGATTTCAGCTGAAAGAGTACTAAAAGCAAACCAATGGTGATTTCAGCAGAAAGAGTACTAAAAGGTAAACAATGCCGATTTCACCTGAAAGAGTACTAAAATCAAACCAATGCTGATTTCACCTGAAAGAATCCTAAAAGCAAACCAATGCTGATTTCACCTGAAAGAGTACTAAAAGGAAATAAATGCTGATTTCACCTGAAAGAGTCCTAAAAGCAAACCAATGCTGATTTCATCTGAAAGAGTACTAAAAGGAAAACAGTGCTGATTTCACATGAAAGAGTCCTAACGGAAACCAATGCTGATTTCATCTGAAAGAGTACTAAAAGGTAAACAATGCTAATTTCAGTTGAAAGAGTACTAAAAGGTAAACAATGCTGATTTCACCTGAAAGAGTCCTAAAAGGAAATCAATGCTGATTTCACCTGAAAGAGTCCTAAAAGCAAATCAATGCTGATTTCACCTGAAAGAGTACTCAAAGGAAATCAATGCTGATTTCACCTGAAACAGTCCTAAAAGGAAATCAATGCTGATTTCTGCTGAAAGAGTTAACTATGATAACATCGTGAATCGCTGTTCGCACGAGTAAATACTTGAAGAGATTACCTGAAAGCTCAATCGGTTGAGCACTCGCCCTGAAAACGCGAGGTTCCGGCTTCGAGCCCCTGACTGGCTGCGTGTTTTTCTTTTCCTGTTACACTTGCGCCCAATACGGGGCCATACTAACACCGCTTGGTCAGTCTTACAGCGCTTGTAGTGTATATTACGACATCCTTGACACTGGCGTTCCGAAATGTGAGGATGACGAATTTTCAGTGAAGCGTGTGTGTCCGAACTTTTTTGAACGCCATTGGAAAGATAACATTTAACCGGCCTTGTAAGCATTGGTCCTTAGATTACAAATCGTCCTGAAATAGAGAGATCCCAGGTTCGTGTGCCGAACTGGATGCATGTTTTTCTCTCGCTATGACACATGTTCGTGTAGCCTGCCTTAGCAGGGTGTCACATTGTCTATTGGTGTGTCCGTCATGCTTTGACTTATTAGCAGATGACACACGTGTTCCTTCAATCACTTTTGTTTTATATTATACAGGTATAATAAACGGGATGGATACAATTAGACAAGTAATGTTGTGTTGGTGTCTACTCGCATCCTCGTTGACAGGTCAGTATAATTTAATATCAAAGAGTATCCATTCACTACCTTAGCCTCGCTTTTAATTAGACATGAATATACGAAAGGATATTATTAACCATTTTCCAAATATAGATGCCTTCTGACGCCTGTGTAGCTAAACACATTGTAACAAATGAATAAATGTCAAAAACGAACAATTTTTTCGCACAATGTTTTTAACTTTGTTCCAGTAATTATACTCTCGTCTTTAGAGAGTTTTCATAATTTTGCTGAGATGTATTCAAAGTCGTCTACTGTAGATGTGTTGTATGTGGGAAAGAGTTAAGTGGTGAGTAGTGTCTTATACATTTTCGCTTGACCAACACAGGTAAATTAACATTGAACTGTTATAGGTACAAAATGTAAGTAGTCATGAGTTATCGGGACTCCACCTAACCTTTGTTTAAAATATTTTACAAAGTTATATCAAATTCAAGACTTTTCCTAGCCTAGTACTGGTTTGTGTACATGTACCAAAGGGATCATGAATATGTGAACTGTTGCCATCATATAACTGAAATAATTTTGAAAACGGCGTAAAAATACAACGTGTATTAAATATAGACAAGTAATAATAACATCTTGGTCAGTGTATTGAATCTACAACAGTTGACGGAGGTTGGGATCTGTATATCTTGACCACAATTGAATCTATAACGATTGACAACAGTTTGGATCTGTCTACCTTGATCACTACCAGTGACCTTTCGGCTAATCCGTGAGTCCTACATGTCTGAAGTTTGTTATCAAATAACTAGTATTACCGATTTATTTTATTTTATTTCCAACAAGAAGAAATACACACGCACACACACAAAAGCAATGCTATGCATAAGTATTCTTCTTCTTTTTCCAAGTTACTTCGTTCCTCAAACTGAGTAATTTAGAAGTTGTGACTGTACATGAGGCGTTGAGGAAATACAGTGCAATTAAAGCAATTAATATGTTAAGTAATTTATTTCGTCCAAACACCAACCATCTGCATCACAGACTCGATGATACTGGCTGCGACAGCTGAAGCCGGGAGTGTGTTCAATATTATAATGGCACCTGGGAAGAAAGAACCCTTGTGAAGTAGAATTATAGAGTGTGGGACGAGAAATCTCAAACATGGCCTCTCGATGAGTGGTTATTTGTTTGACTAGTTCTTGATCAGTCGCTATTGCGTCCATTAGTATGGCATAGTAAGATGATGGGATTAAATCCAAGGCGCTATTGCGTTCATTAGTATGGCATTGTAAGATGACGGGGTTAAATCCTAGGTGCCTTTGCGTCCATTAGTATGGCATAGTAAGATGACGGGGTTAAATCCTAGGTGCTATTGCGATCATTAGTATGGCATATTAAGATGACGGGGTTAAATTCTAGGTGATATTGCGTTTATTAGTATGGCATAGTAAGATGACGGGGTAAAATCCTAGGTGCTATTGCATTCATTCGTATGGCATAGTAAGATGACGGGGTTAACTCCTAGATGCTATTGCGGCGACTTCAAGTGTGGTCTAGTACCCGGCGTACTTAAGTAAATTGATACGTTTGCGTTTAGTCTGGTTACCTGTTTAATAATGTAAATTAATAAATATACATCTGATTATCGTAAACTCTTAAACAAAAACAAATTGATATTTGGAATCGATCAATACGTAAATAATAAGGCAAACTATCTTTTCAACTGAGTTTGAAAGAGTTTGTCTACAAAAATGCTGATTATACCATGTCCAAATGACCGCGCCATTAGTGGTGTATGCCAAACTCGATAAAGTAATGGTGGAGAAATTGTGCTACTTGCATGAACCAACAATGGCTACTTGATTGGTCACGTCCCCTTTTATATTGCTATTGCATTTTTAGCAAAGTAGTCATTTCAAAATTGATTTTCGTTATATATTCAACGGGACAATTCAAATTGGTCCTGGACGGATGCAAACAATGAAAATTAAACTAAAATGCTTCCTTCCTCGATGCTCGACGAATATGACGACGCCCTTTTCTGTCAATAGATTGAATTTAACTCGATCAGATGACCTGCCTGTGCTCGCAAGAGGGAATTCCAAGGTATTTTTAAACGGGAAAACACGGATCGGACGTTTGTTTTCAAGTAGACAAAACTGCTGGTTTTCTATAAAGGAATGAAAAAGTGGACAACTACGACCCTATACATCTTTTCATCATATATACATCGACTTCTGATCTTAATTTTGTATTTTAGATATTGTGGATGCTTTGAGTATCGACCTACCTACAACGTATACACAGGTTCCAGAAGACATAAAAATAGGTCAGTGATGTCTTAACTCTTTCTAACATATAAACGTTTTATGACGCCTCTGCATAAGACGTCTTTTGAAACAATTGTGGCAAAAGAAAAAATGCTCATGATGAGCTATTCTCCTTTTTGCGCAATGTTATGTAAAGTCGTCTGATGCAGATGTGTGAAATTGCTTGAAAAGAGTGCGATTTTTTTATTCGGCATAATCTAAAAACATTGAACATGCTAATAGTATCTTCGTCTTGTATTTGCCTACCACTGGAAAAGCGCTTCGACTGATTAGTATCGACTTTCAAATGGAAAATCAAATGAGAATTCTTCCGTACAAATTTACAAGTACTCTAAATAAAAGGCGGATATCACTTTTCCGTTTTCACTCGCATTTTCTATTTAATTGTTTCGTGATAATTACTTTTGATGCACACATGCAAATAAACATTTACTATGAACGCAACGGTGCAAAGTATAGTTTATTCAGGGGCAGATAACACTTGGTAGAAAAGTCTGATCCTAAAAAAGTAATGTCTTTATTAATAGCAATAATTCTTAAATGTGTACATAAATAGAGGATATTTTATGAGTGTTTATTCATTATCACTTTTATTAAACGAGTTCACTAAGATGATATGCCGCGAACCTTGGCTGATCTGACGTAATTTTCATAGTTTGGTTTCCGCGTTGTAACAAAGACTCTAGCGTAAGACTGGAAACGAAACTAGTAGTGTCATATGATACTTGTGTAGTGTCATATGATATTTATGGAATGGCATTTTGAAACTCCCAGAGAGGGCTTTATGGGATAAATTAAGTTTAAAATGTATAAGCTTTTGTCTTTACAGAGTTTCAATCAGTTATGCCTTTCCAATTGCACAAGCATTTGTATGTATCTGCTGCATACTAGTTTGGAAAACATTTCTGACAAAACAAGACATTGGTATCATAAGCAATGTTCCCTTTTGCCACAATGTGTTAAACAGTATTTATTAATTTTAATTTCATTTATTAACATTCAGAAAAAGATACAATCATGTGTGTACTGTATACTTAGGAAATATATCTCATTTTGAGTGATATACCGGCTGTTATAAAATATTTGGAGTTCAGGTGTGTAATAATTAAAGACGAAGGCCGAATGGCCTGAGTGGTTAATGTATACACACCTGAACGACAAATCGTGATATAAGAGCCGGTATATCACTCAAAATGAGATCTATTTTAATTCTAGCACTTTTTTTATAACTTAAAAGGATACAACTTAGGGGGGAACTATATATATGTTTTGACATGACGTGTTGCTTTCATTGATAAAATCACGTGTTGGCTATTTCATCTTTAATCCCCAGCCAAAAATAGTCCCGGAAGTTTAGAGTGATATGCTGCGTGTTAGATCACGCTCAAATCCCTCTTCGTGTATAGAAGAGAATTTGACAATAGTGTGTTAGAATATTCCTTTTTGGCATACATTTCGATTATAACATGTAAATATTAAAACTGTATATGTGCATAACGTCGAATCTTCCACTTCATCATGCGGAAATATCTTGAAAGCATATATAGCATACAGACGCATATTATGCATGTGTAAGAACAATGCAAATGTGGAGGTTCACACAACAATGAGAAATTCATCTGCTGCAAATTTGTTCTACGTAGGAAAACGTTACGAGTGATGTACTATACCTTCCTTTCGATAAACAGTCATGATAAGATAGTGTTAATATAAAAACAGATTGATTACATTGTATGTAATGTGGAATCACATGCATCACTGTATTCAATTTACAACGGTAGACGGAAGATTGGAAAAGTATAACATGACTGTTACAGAATTACATTATACTGTTGTTATGGTACAGGCAGGCGAGAGGCCGTGACGGTTTTGTAGCCGGTTTGCGTTACGGTATGAGGTTAAATTCCAAACACAAATCGGTTCCCGAAACCTACCCTATCATATAACAACGCAAGATCACGCAGTCATGTTGGACATTGCCAATCCTCTATCTATAATTATAGCTTGAAAACAGTGAGTATATTTTTTAGAATAACACTTATCAATAAAATAAATTTAATTTTTTTATATTTTATTAGGTACGAGTTTGGTGAACTTCCCCGTGACTGGGACAAACGTCATAGTATCTCTTATGGATGACCAAACTAGGCAGCTTGTAAACTTAACACATAACGGGAATAACTATTCAGCTTTGTTAAATAGTCCACTTGATAGAGAAGTAAGGGATATCGTTAGTTAGAAATACTATAATAATATGTACGATGTTGTAGGTAAGTAATACTAAATGACGTTAACGTTCTGATGGGAAATCAGTCACAGCAAACTGATTATAAGAATGAAGTTAACCACTGATCCGTCCGATTGTTTCTATAGCCCTTTCCCACGTACAACATATCTACAGCAGACGACTTTGAAATACTCTAGGCAAACATATGAAAACTCTCTTTAAATGTTAATATAAATATTGAATAGAGTTGAAAATATCGTGGCAGACGCTTTTTGAAAACACTTTGGCAAATAGGAGAAATTTATCTGAATGAGAAATTTCTCCTTTGCGCCAATGTTTTCAAAATGCGTCTGATTCAGATGCGTGAGAATGCGCTTGTGTGTAAAAAAAGCTCACGTTCCTAGATCGATACAGTACATGTATATTGTTTACACCGTTTATAATATTCTTTGATTGACGAAAGTGCTTAATAATGAAAGCGCGTGCTGTCAATGCATGGGTTGTGCGTTCCAACCCCATCTTCGCGAGGTAATGGTTATTTGTCCATTACATTACCGTGATTATGGGAATGCTAATATACGAAGTAGCCTTGACTAACGAAGATGTTCCAAGCCTAGCTTGGGAAACTTTCTTTCCAACGTTTGGCAAAAGTCAGTTGGACATGCGTCATTCATCTTCTACCCATGGGCTAACAGTCACTGTGGAAAAGTAGCCAGTTGGTTGGAAAGGCTATCGAGTGAATTTTTTGTTTGAGAAGCCAGGAAACACATAGGTAGATGAACTGATCGCCGTAATATGACTGAACAAACATTGAAAACGGCATTAACACCAACCAACTAAGCTTTATTAATGAAAAATAATGTGTACCAGATACTCATTTATTCACAAAAACAATTACTAGTAACTAAAAATTGTAATAGATTTGATTTTCTTTTCAGGAGGCAAGTTCGCATATACTTCAATTCAGAGCAATGGATTTAAATGGAAACATGGTAGGTTTGGATTTATTCATAGCACAAATACATTCAGAATTAACTTGAAATTTCATTTTGAAAACAATTGAAAAGAAAATAAGGTTACATTTGAATAACTGTAAATACGATGTTTGTGCAAGAAAATCAAATGAGTATGTGTGGTGGTACATAGAACCAACATATTAGCGGCGCTCTGCGAAAACCAACCCTAATGAATTAACGAACAGTGTCGAACCAGATCATCCAACGCATCCATGCAGTCTGATCTGAATATACACTGTTTGCAAATAGAAACTTCTGTTAAGCGGTATCAGTTTTGATATCTAGCATGAATGCGCAGACGGGCCTTATTCAACACATGTTATAATTAAGTTAAGGTCGGTTTTTCTGGAGCACCGCTTGTTTCTAGTATTCGACCTCCATAACTTCAATCACTTAAATATGATCTGTTAATCGATTTAAGTAAACCTTAACTGTATTGACCTCATCCTGACCTTTGTGCACAGATCATGAGTAACCAACCTTAACGTTACTATTACACATGAGCCGTTAAGTGAGAAAACCAACACAATGGACTTTGCGTAAAGTATCGACCCGGAACAGCCTAAGCATGCCACGCAGGCTCTTTACGCCTCCTGTGGACTTTCTGTTTAAAGACTCATTACTCTATATCTGTATCCCCGGAGACGGAATGTATCGGTCCGGATAAGCCTGCGCGGACTGCGCAGGCTGATCTGGGTCGATACATTACGCAAAGGCCATAATGTTGGTTTTCACGTGGATTGGCTCATATGTTGAAAAAGACCTACCTCGTAATAAGGACACAAATGATTACTGCTTTACAGAAGTTTCATTAGACCCTCTTTGACTAATTGGAGATGAGTTCTAAGCAAAAAGTGACTGTGCGGATGCGTTAGTTGATCTGAATATACACTTATACAAAAATGTAGTTGGATTTCGCGCCGCTTTTGTATTTTAATCCTTTTAAAACTGCTAGTTATTGATCTTAAATTGTGCATTTTTTAAAAGGAACAAAACATTCATTTGATGAATGCACGCCATTATAATTAGCATGTGCGCAGAAAGGTGAGGACCAGGTTAACATTGTCGAGATATAGCTTTTGTTCGAATTATTAAATCTTTATCTCTATAAATGGATTATAGTATGTGTTTTTATTATAAAATCTTTATTTCGATCGATCTATCAGTGAGTTGTAGTTTGTGTTTTTATCATTTAATCTTTATCTCTATAAGCGAGTGGTAGTATGTGTTTTTATGTTATGCTAATTGATGAGATACTGTATTCTACCAGGGAAATGAAATCCATATCACTCACTGATATCACCCACATGAGTGATATAGGTATGCCAGAATTACTTTCCCACTTCTTTTAATGACTTATTGTCATTGTCTGACATTGTGTAGTCAACAAATAAATGTGTTTTTATATTTTTCTCGTTACAACCTTTCAATATGGCGGACAGACTGTGTTTAAATAGGACATTCACACAGATTCGTCCGCGTGTGAACAGGTACGAATACACTAAATAGTTCCATTCATTTGTCATCAATTAGCATAAAAGAAAAAGAAAATGTGTTTGTTTTGAATGGATATTGAATATATCTCATCTCGAAGTGATACAATTTTAACAATTTTTCAATTCAATTCAATTTTATTCGGCAAATTCAGCATTTACACGCCTTTGGCCAATAATAATATTTAACAGTGAACAAATATGGCAAAAGAAACAGGAAAACATACAAAACATACAAACAATATTTACATACAGACAATTTGATAATACTGATATTTCATTTTATGATCATATGGTAGTTCTGTGGTATAATCCTAACTGACTGGTATATCATGTTGTTATAGCATTCTGTGATTTTTCATTACGAAGCTTAAATGCATCTCGTAAATACTTGGCAGTTCTAAATATAATTTTATTCTGATTAGAAGACAGTATATTGACAAAAAGTTGCACATTCGGCCATGGTAATTTTCCAAAATAATTAGTTCGTATAGAAGAATAAAAGGGACAGCAGAGTAAAAAATGATATTCTGATTCCACTTGATTACTATTACATACGCTACAAATACGGTTACATCTCTCAATACTAGAATATCTCCCCATTTCAATATTTAGTGTATGCGAACATAATCTAAAACAACTTAATTGTTTTCTTAGAGTGTCATTTTGAATAACATCAATGTATTTTTCGAAACCAAATATTGTTTTAAATTTTCTATAATAATCCAATTTCGAGGAAGTATGCAGGGAAGTATTCCAACTTTGAAGAAATTGGTCTCTCAATCGCTGTTTAAATAAAGGTAGATAATTCATATTTTTGTCAAATTGATTCCAAACATAACCAAAACCAAGATCATCTAAAAGGGATTTTACTCTCATAGCCCAGCATTTTTCATTGTTACTATTGCATTGTTCATTGAATATGTTATACATAATAGAGTTGTCACTGTTCATAACCTTTAACCAGAATTTTAGAACTCTTTCCTTACATATAACAGATAATGGGTATCGCCCCAGTTCTCCATATACGGCCATATTAGGTGTTTGTTGACGAACACCAAGAATAGACTTACAAAACCTGTTATGTAGTTTATCGACTTCTTTAAAGTCATAAATACCCCAAACCTCAGAGCAGTACAGGATAATAGGAGCTACCATTGAGTCAAACAATGACAATTTAGTTTAAACATCCAAATGTATTCGATAGAATAACGTTAATAGACAATTATAGGCTCTAAGTGCCTGATCCGATAAAACTTTGGCAGAATGTTTCATTGATCCTGTATGGTAGAAAGTTACCCCTAGATACTTGAAATTGTCAACTACCTCAATGGTTTCATCATTAACAGACCATTGAAAATTATTGTTACTTTTCCTATTTTCAAAAATACAGATCTTAGTTTTCTTAACATTTATTTTCAACCCCCATTTTGAAGAATAGTTGGCTATCGAGTCCAATTGAGCTTGTAGACTTATAGGACTTGTTGTAAAGAGAGCTATATCATCTGCAAATAACAACATGTACATAGATAAATAGTTTAAGTCATTTTCTGTCAAATTGTTAAAATCTATTGTATTGCTTATGTCATTAACAAAAAGGATGAACAAAATTGGTGAGAGGGGCTCACCTTGTTTTAATCCAAGTGTTACATCAAACAACTCGGATATATCAACACTAGACGCCAATTTCACACATGATTTGACATTGCTATAAATAGATTTCAACATATTAATTACTTTACAACTAAATCCCTGTTGTATGAGTTTAATCCATAAGGCATCTCTAATCACCGTATCGAAAGCCATCTGATAATCAATAAACGCACAATACAGCTTAGATTTCTTTTTCAGAATATTTTGAATTATGGCATGTACATGTAGTAGATATACACAATCAGTCGTACTATGATTATCTCGAAAACCAAATTGCGATTCATTAAAAACTTGTTCCGATTCACACCACTTGTTAATTCTATTTCTTAATAACAGGGAAAATACCTTCGCCACGACGTTAACAAGGGTTATCCCTCGATAATTGGATGCGTTAAGTGTATCTCCTTTCTTGTGAATAGGAACGATAACTCCCTTACACCAAGCGTCAGGATAAATGCCACTATCAAAGATTTTATTAAAAATCGTGACTAGATATGGTGAAATGAAATCATTTGAATCAATAAAAAAGTCAGATACATTATTGCTAAAATCACAGCTTTTGTGTCTTTGCAGCGAACTAATCGTTTTCGATACTTCATTAACACTGAAAGGTCTATCGAGCTCTTCAATATGTACTGTATCAATACGTGAATGATTTTCATCACCAGGTTTCAATGTTTGAAATATTTTTAAAATGATCAACAAAATCGTTTAAAGATAAACCATCGTTACCACCGCTACTGTTCTTTTTCAATTTGTTAATGTATTTCCAAAACTTGCGAGGACTTTTGGTTCTCATCTTGGATATTTTAATCTTTTCCTTGGCAAAAAACTTATTTTTAGCTGTACGTTTAGCTTTACAGTATAGACGTCTTTTAGTTAAAAATGTTTCTCTATTGTTTTCAGAAGGGTCTAATCGGAAAACTCTCTTACTATCGAGAAATGCCTTCTTAGTTTGCTTACAGGTGTAATCAAACCAAGTAGATTTACAAAATGTGGGTACCCGAGGTGCAGAACTAAATGTTTTACCATGTAAATTAAAAGAAATATCATATACAATAGTTGAAAGGTTGTCTATACAAGTATTGACATCTATTTCGTTCGATATAAGTCCATATGATAAGCTATCAAATAAATGCTTGTTTTCACCCAGTACTGTATGAAAAGCTGCAAGATCTGTGTCCTCCCAAATAATTTTATCATAGGTCAGAATATCAGTGTTATACAATACAGTGTTATCACAATCAAAGTAAAATTCAAGTGGACAATGGTCCGAAAATTCAGTTAAATCTATAATGTTCATAAGTGAAAAGCTAGTAAAAATGTCATAGCTAGTGATCAAATAGTCAACAACACTCGATGCTTTTCGGTTTCTTAAAGTGTTAAAGCAAGTAAACTCTCCTGGCTCAAGACGGCCATTTGCAATAAATAGTTCATTTTCTTTGCATAAAGAAAGTAACCGGTTTCCGGGACTATTAACCACGTTATCCCTAGACACACGTGTAGGAATATGTCCTGGTGACAAGTGATCAGAGAGAGGCATTGTAACATAACGGTCTAAATTAATAGTTTCTACATAATCCAACCGTTGACCAACCCGAGAGTTTAAATCACCTGTCAATAACACTTCACCCAAAACACTATACTTCATTATGTCCTTGTTTAATTGATCGAAAAAATCAAATTCATACAGGATTGACAAAGGATTTTTGAAAACGTTAGAATCATACGGTGGTATATAGCACGTGCACAAATATACATCACTAGTTGTACCAAAATATTCTTTCTTAAGTCTTATCCATACAATACCATTACTGTTTAGACTAACTAAAGCAATTTTATTAAAGTAACACTGTTTATAATAAATAAGTACACCACCGCTAAAACGCTTAGCTTTCTTGTTTGTTTTTGGCCTTGGACAATTAAAACTACAGTAACCATCAATTTTAACATGAGACTGTTTTGAGCACCAAGTTTCTGTTAAACTTAACATGTTTACTCTCGATACGCGCTCGTGAAAATATTAAAATTGTATCACTTCTCGATGAGATATATTCCATATCCTATCAAAACAAACAAATATCCTCTATTTATTATTTAATCTCTATAAGTGAGTTGTAGTTTGTGTTTTTATTATTATATCTTTATTTCTAAAAGTGAGTTGTAGTGTGTATTTTTATTATTAATCTTTATCTCTTAAAGTGAGTTGTAGTTTTTTTTTTTTTATTGTTTAATCTTTATCTCTAGCAGTGAGTTGTAGTGTGTGTTTTTATTATTTAATCTTTATCTCTATAAATGAGTTGTAGTTCGTGTTTTTATTATTTAATCTTTATATCTGTAAATGAGTTGTAGTATGTGTTTTTATTATGTAATCTTTATCTCTAGCAGAGAGTTGTATTTTGTGTTTTTATTATTTAATCTTTATCTCTATAAGTGAGTTGAAGTATGTGTCTTTATTATTTAATCTTTATCTCTATCAGTCAGTTGTAGTTTGTGTTTTATTATGTAATCTTTATCTCTAGCAGTGAGATGTAGTGTGTGTTTTCATTATTTAATCTTTATATCTATAAGTGAGTTGTAGTATGTGTTTTTATTATTGAATTGTTATCTCTATAAGTGAGTTGTAGTGTTTGTTTTTAATATTTTATCGTTATCTGTATAAGCGAGTTGTAGTATGTGTTTTTATTATTTAATCTTTATCTCTATAAGTGAGTTGTAGTATTTGTTTTTATATTTTATCTTTATCTCTATAAATGAGTTGTAGTATGTGTTTTTATTATTCAATCTCTATGTCTATAAGCAAGTTGTGGTTCGTGTTTTGATTCTTTAATAATTTAATCTGTATATCTATAAGTGAGCTTAAAACACTAATAAAATATATCACTTCCAGTATTCACTTCACCGTCTGCATGTAGTATAGACTCGTAAGACCTTCTTGACAAAATATTGCAGGAGTTAATGCCATATAGTTCTATTTTATGTAAAAAGACCCCAATCGCCAAATGCGTCATATGCAATTCTATATTTCAGAGTACAGCAACATTTCAACTTTACGTGACTGATGTCAATGATAACGCGCCTATGTTTAAAGACATTCCGTATTTCTGGACATTTGACGAGGTAACAAAATAATATTTAGATCTACCTCATTTTTACACAATACGCTCTAATAGTGTATATAGTCAACGTTAAACCATGTATACCTGGCATTGGCAGTGAACAGTGTTAAATAGATTATATGTGTTTGTTGTTTTAATATGGGGGATTGGTTTTGCCCTTCTTAACAAACAGTGTTTCTATTATATCACTGCAACATTATCCACGATCCCTGCTTCATGATATAGGGAGAATGGTTAATTCTAAATTGTCGAAACACTTTGACTGCTGGAACAGATTTTTTATTTTGATATTCCAAAGATTGGCTATAATATTCCTTCCAAATGCAAAGCTGGACAAGTTCATTTCGAAAGGGTTCAAATTCCTCGGCAGAGGGCGATTTAATTAAAAACATAACGATCTTCTTTCATAGACTCTCGGTACTTTCGTTTCATAATTGTAGAAATTGTTGGTTTGAATGGTCGTAAACGACGCTTTAACAATGTCCAGTATAATAACAGCGTTTCCTGGGTTGTTTACCACGCTTTTATCAATGTCCTACATGATAGCAGCGTTTCTTGGATAGTTTACCACGCTTTTAACACTGTCCACTATAATAACAGCGTTTCCTGGGTAGTTTATAACGCTTTTAACAATGTCCAGTTGTATAGAAACGTCTCCTTGGTAGTTAACCACGCTTTTAACAATGTCTACTATAATAACAGCGTTTCCTGGGTAGTTTATAACGCTTTTAACAATGTCCAGTTGTATAGAATCGTCTCCTTGGTAGTTAACCACGCTTTTAACAATGTCCAGTATAATAACAGCGTTTCCTGGGTAGTTTATAACGCTTTTAACAATGTCCAGTTGTATAGAATCGTCGCCTTGGTAGTTAACCACGCTTTTAACAATGTCTACTATAATAACAGCGTTTCCTGGGTAGTTTATCACGCTTTTAACAATGTCCAGTATAATAACAGCGTTTCCTGGATAGTTTACCACGCTTTTATCAATGTCCTACATGATAGAAGCGTTTCTTGGATAGTTTACCACGCTTTTATCAATGTCCTACATGATAGAAGCGTTTCTTGGATAGTTTACCACACTTTTAACACTGTCCAGTATAATAACAGCGTTTCCTGGGTAGTTTATAACGCTTTTAACAATGTCCAGTTGTATAGAATCGTCTCCTTGGTAGTTAACCACGCTTTTAACAATGTCCAGTATAATAACAGCGTTTCCTGGGTAGTTTATAACGCTTTTAACAATGTCCAGTATAATAACAGCGTTTCCTGGGTAGTTTATCACGCTTTTAACAATGTCCAGTATAATAACAGCGTTTCCTGGATAGTTTACCACGCTTTTATCAATGTCCTACATGATAGCAGCGTTTCTTGGATAGTTTACCACGCTTTTAACACTGTCCAGTATAATAACAGCGTTTCCTGGGTAGTTTATCACGCTTTTAACAATGTCCAGTATAATAACAGCGTTTCCTGGGTAGTTTATAACGCTTTTAACAATGTCCAGTATAATAACAGCGTTTTCTAGGTAGTCTATCACGCTTTTAACAATGTCTAATATAATAACAGCGTTTCCTAGGTAGTTTATCACGCTTTTAACAATGTCTAGTATAATAACAGCGTTTCCTGGTTAGTTTACCACGCTTTTAACAATGTCTATTATAATAACAGCGTTTCCTGGGTAGTTTATAACGCTTTTAACAATGTCCAGTATAATAACAGCGTTTCCTGGGTAGTTTATAACGCTTTTAACAATGTCCAGTATAATAACAGCGTTTCCTGGGTAGTTTAGAACGCTTTTAACAATGTCCAGTATAATAACAGCGTTTCCTAGGTAGTTTATCACGCTTTTAACAATGTCTAGTATAATAACAGCGTTTCCTGGGTAGTTTATCACGCTTTTAACAATGTCTAGTATAATAACAGCGTTTCCTGGTTAGTTTACCACGCTTTTAACAATGTCTATTATAATAACAGCGTTTCCTGGGTAGTTTATAACGCTTTTAACAATGTCCAGTATAATAACAGCGTTTTCTAGGTAGTTTATCACGCTTTTAACAATGTCTAATATAATAACAGCGTTTCCTAGGTAGTTTATCACGCTTTTAACAATGTCTAGTATAATAACAGCGTTTCCTGGTTAGTTTACCACGCTTTTAACAATGTCTATTATAATAACAGCGTTTCCTGGGTAGTTTATAACGCTTTTAACAATGTCCAGTATAATAACAGCGTTTCCTGGGTAGTTTATCACGCTTTTAACAATGTCCAGTTGTATAGAATCGTCTCCTTGGTAGTTTATCACGCATTTAACAATGTCTAGTATAAAAACAGCGTTTCCTGGGTAGTTTATAACGCTTTTAACAATGTCCAGTATAATAACAGCGTTTCCTTGGTAGTTTACCACACTTTTTAACAATGTCCAGTATAATAACAGCGTTTCCTGGGTAGTTTATCACGCTGTTAACAATGTCCAGTATAATAAGAGCGTTTTCCTGGGTAGTTTACCAAGCTTTTAACAATGTCTAGTATAATAACAGCGTTTCCTGGGTAGTTTACCACGCTTTTAACAATGTCTACTATAATAACAGCGTTTTTTCTGGGTAGTTAACCACGCTTTTAACAATGTCCAGTATAATAACAGCGTTTCCTGTGTAGTTTACCACGCTTTTATCAACGTCTAGTATAATAACAGCGTTTCCTGGGTAGTTTACCACGCTTTTAACAATGTCCAGTTTTATAAAATCGTCTCCTTGGTAGTTTACGACGCTTTTAACAATGTCTAGTATAATAACAGCGTTTCCTGGGTAGTTTACCACGCTTTTAACAATATCTAGTATAATAACAGCGTTTCCTGGGTACTTTACCACGCTTTTAACAATGTCCAGTATAATAACAGCGTTTCCTGGGTAGTTAACCACGCTTTTAACAATGTCCAGTATAATTACAGCGTTTCCTGTGTAGTTTACCACGCTTTTATCAATGTCTAGTATAATAACAGCGTTTCCTGGGTAGTTTACCACGCTTTTAACAGTGTCCATTTTTATAGAATCGTCTCCTTGGTAGTTTACGACGCTTTTAACAATGTCTAGTATAATAACAGCGTTTCCTGGGTACTTTACCACGCTTTTAACAATGTCCAGTATAATAGCAGCGTTTCCTGGGTAGTTTACAACGCTTTTAACAATGTCCAGTATAATAACAGCGTTTCCTGGATAATTTACCATGCTTTTAACAATGTCCAGTATAATCAATTCAATTCAATTCAACTCAATTTTATTAGGCATTCGGCAAATACACATGCCATTGGCCATAAACAATAGATACATGAAAATATGACAATGATAAATATTTACATTCTATACATACATTAGACAAAATATATACATATATTATATTGCTGAAAAAGTAATACATTTTTAAAATAATTAGACTATATTTTCTAAACTTAAATCTCTCATTTCCAAAGCTTCTTTAATAAATTTTGCCGTATTGATTTGCGTCTTTCTTCTTTTTGATGCCAGTATATTGGTAAATTGGGTAACAGTTGGCCAGGTTATAGGAAGGAGTCTTTTTCTTAAATCATTGAATTTCGGACAAATGCATAGGAAGGGATATTCTGTTTCAATCTGCATTGAATTACAAAGTTTACAAATTCTGTTCGCTCTATCAATATTTTCGAATCGTCCAGTTTCAATTGCAAGTTTATGCGCTGATAGTCTAAATTGGCTAAATTTAATCCTAAGTTTTTAATTTTTTAAATTCATTAAATAATTTTCAAATTCAAAACAATTCTTAAACTTACAGTAATACTCTAATCTCGAGCAATTATTTATAGAACTAAGCCATTCTTGAATAAAAGTGTCTCTAATGCGTCTTTGAATGGTTTTAAAACATAAGCTGGATGTATTATCAGAATTCATTAAATATGAAAACCCATAATCATCAAGCTTCTGTTTCACTTTGTTGAATCAGAAAGAGTTAGAGCGATTTGATATAATAATTTGCTCACTGAATACTGTGTACCTTAAACTATCTGTATTATCTTTAATTTTTAACCAATATCTGAGTGATCTTTCGAGAGCTATTATCGTCAAAGGATATCGACCGAGTTCACCATAAACAGCGAAGTTCGGGGTTTGTGTTCGGACTCCAAGAATGATTTTGCAAAATTTAATGTGTAGTTTTCCAACAGCCTTTAGACAGTATATACCCCAAACCTCCGCTCCGTATAGTAGAATCGGTGAAACCATTGCATCAAATAAAAGTAATTTTGTTTTAATATCCACTTTCACTGTTTTAAATAAAAACAAAAGATCACTCATAGCTCTTAGTGCCTGATCATGCAAAGCACTAACAGCATTATGCATTAATCCTGTTTTAGAGAATTTAATCCCCAAGTAACAAAACTGATCCACTACTTCTAAAATGTCAGCACATATAATAAGACCGTTTCCTGGGTAGTGTATCACGCCTTTAACAATGTCCAGTAGGATAACAGCGTTTCCTGGGTAGTTTACCACGCCTTTAACAATGTCCAGTAGGATAACAGCGTTTCCTGGGTAGTTTATCACGCTTTTAACAATGTCCTGTATGATAACAGTGTTTCCTTGGTAGTTTATCACGCTTTTAACAATGTCTATTATAATAACAGCGTTTCCTGGGTAGTTTACCACGCTTTTAACAATGTCCAGTAGGATAACAGCGTTTCCTGGGTAGTTTATCACGCTTTTAACAATGTCCAGTATAATAACAGCGTTTACCTTGGTAGTTTATCACGCTTTTAACAATGTCCAGTATAATAAGAGGGATACCTGTGTAGTTTAGAACGCTTTTAACAATGTCTAGTATAATAACAGCGTTTTCTGGGTAGTTTACCACGCTTTTAACAATGTCCAGTTTTATAGAATCGTCTCCTTGGTAGTTTACGACGCTTTTAACAATGTCTAGTATAATAACAGCGTTTCCTGGGTAGTTTACCATGCTTTTAACAATGTCTAGTATAATAACAGCGTTTCCTTGATAGTTTACCATGCTTTTAACAATGTCCAGTTTTATAGAATCGTCTTCTTGGTAGTTTACCACGCTTTTAACAATGTCTAGTATAATAACAGCGTTTCCTGGGAAGTTTAATATGCTTTTAACAATGTCTAGTATAATAACAGCGATTCCTGGGTAGTTTACCATGCTTTTAACAATGTCTAGTATAATAACAGTGTTTCCTGGGTAGTTTACGACGCTTTTAACAATGTCTAGTATAATAACAGCGTTTCCTGGGTAGTTTAGCATGCTTTTAACAATGTCTAGTATAATAACAGCGTTTCCTGGATAGTTTACCACGCTTTAACAATGTCTAGTATAATAACAGCGTTTCCTGGGTAGTTTACCACGCTTTTAACAATGTCCAGTATAATAACCGCTTTTTCTGTGTAGTTTACCACTCTTTTAACAATGTCCAGTATAATAACAGCGTTTTCTGGGTAGTTTATCACGCTTTTTACCATTTCCAGAATAATAACAGCGTTTCCTGGATAGTTTAACACGCTTTAACAATGTCCAGTATAATAACAGCGTTTCCTGTGTAGTTTACCACGCTTTTTATAATTTCCAGTATAATAACGGCGTTTTCTGGGTAAGTTATCACGCTTTTTACAATGTCCAGTATAATAACAGCGTTTCCTGTATAGTTTATCACCTTTTTAACAATGTCTAGTATAATAACAGCGTTTTCTGGGTAGTTTTCCACGCTTTTTACAATTTCCAGTATAATATCAGCGATTCCTGGGTAGTTTACTATTTCTACCGATATGATTTATCATGGCACCGCTGCATCAGCCGTAATGCTTTACCCGAAACCATACAACTACCATTTTTACAGTCTTGTTTATGACCCAAACGGAAATTAAATCATCAACTCACTAGCTAAACACTCTAATCATTAAAACACGGAGTTGGGCAAAATTGTAGAAAAGAACACTCACAGTTATACCACGTGTTATTCGGTACTTTTGATGTAAACCTTGCCCGACCTTAAACTACAATTGACAACAGTGAAGACACAGAACAGCCTCCACGTTCGTGGTCTACAGAGTTCGTTACTGATAAATCGAGATGTCACAAGAAGCAAACACTTCTCAATTAATTTGATAGAACCTATTATCAAGCTAATCAAGCGATATGAGTTGCAGGATTCAACATGATAAAGGTTAATTTTTTTTTTTCTATTAACTTTGTAGACACATAGTGGTTCAGCAACAAATCAAACGTTCCACGTAACAGCAAAGGACCCAGACAGAGGAAGTAACGCTACAGTTAGATATTCCATGCGAGCAAGTTTTTAATTTACACACATTATCTTTTTAAATTAAATTCTCCTTTATAACCGTCCGCAATACATTAAAAATTATAAAAGATGATATTTTGTAATTGATATACTTTATGCACTTTTAAGCCCGACTTTTCGGAGAAAAGGCTATATATGCTACTCGCCTAGGCGTCGGCGTCGGCGTTGGTGTCACACCCTGGTACAGATGTTGCTTTGAAACTTACAACAACTATTAACCATCATTACTTCTATCAACAGACAAGAGAAAATAACTCTGTCAAGATTTTTGTAAGAAATATGACCCTTTTCGACTTAAAATGTTGGTTAAGTTGTTTGTACCAATTTACCTGTTTTCAAAACCATTACAGATACGGCTTCCAAACTTACAACAATTATTCACCATCATTACCTACAGCACAGGCAAGAGTGCATAAATCTGTCAAGGTTTTTGAAAGAATTATTGCCCTTTTTTTACTTAGAATTATGGTTAATTTTTTTATGTCAATTTACTTTTTTTTAAAAACCATAATAGATATGGCTTCGAAACTGACAACACTGATTTACCATCATTAACTCCATCCACAGACATGAGTACATAACTCTGTCAAAATAATTTGTAATAATTATGGCCCTTTTTCGACTTAGAATTTCTGTTAAGTTTTTGGACCAATTTAATTTTTTCCAAAACCATTACATATATTGCTTTGAAACTTACAACACTTATTTTTCACCATCATTACCTACATCAACAGACAAGGGTGCATAACTCTGTCAAGGTTTTTGAAAGAATTATTTCCCTTTTTTTACTTATAATTTTGGTTAAGTCTTTTGTATCAATTTACTTTTTTTAAAAACCATTACAGATATGGCTTCGAAACTGACAACACTTATTCACCATCATTAACTTCATCAGCAGACAAGAGTACATAACTATGTCAAAAGAATTTGTAAGAATTACGGCCCTTTTTCGACTTAGAATTTCTGTTATGTTTTTTGTACCAATTAATTTTTTTCCAAAACCATTACATATATTGCTTTGAAACTTACAACACTTTTTCACCATCATAAGCTCCAGCAACAGACAAGAGTACATAAGTCTGTCAAGGTTTTTGTAAGAAATATGGCCGTTATTCTCCTTAGAATTTTGGTTAAGTTTTTTGTACCACACCACTTTTTTTCATCACCATTAGTGATTTAGCTTATACACTTACAATACTTATTTATCATCAGTACCTCCATCAACCGACATGGGTACATAACACTGTCATGTTTTGTTCAAGAATTATAGCCCTTTTTCGATTTATAATTTTGGTTATGTTATTCATTTCAAAACAATTAGAGATATAGCTTAAACACTTACAAAACTCTTTTTACCATCATTACTTCGACCAAGAGCGCATAATTCAGTAAAGGTTTTTGTAAGAATATTGACTCTCTCTCGACTTATAAAGTACTTTGCTTATAAATAATATGATAAAGTACTTGGTTATGTTTTCTCTATCACCCCCAAAAAGTTATGTTTTATTGGCAAGCACAAAAAAGTAGACCGCGCTGTCCTCCGACAGCTCTTGTTTTTTTAAACAATGTCGAATAATTGTATTCTCTCATTTAGTTCAAATAGCTGTATAGCCAAGTTCAGGTACTACACAAACGGATTAGAAGTCCCTGCCAAGCGACGAAAAAATATTATCATCAAAGCTGTGACTTATTTCATAAATATATGCACCGCCTCCGTGTTGCAGTCTTTAGAGCGGTCGCAAAATTAATGGCATATGGCTAGATTGACATGTTAAGCCTTTCATACCTGTATTTCTTTTTGAAAACGATAGTCAATCACACACATCTAAAGACAATTAACTCGAAACCGGCAGAGGTGAAAATATAACAGGTGTTCGCGCAACATGTACAGGTTTCAGTGTCTTTTGGACTGTTGTTCTTAAAATGTTAAGATAAAACTTTAAATACCATGAATACTAGATACTGATTAAATGTATCATCTCTTATTACTTAGCTACGTATCATGATGCCCAACTGTGTCTGAATTGTCAAATACAGTTTAATTAAGTTCTAGCACCATAATATTTTATGTTAGTGATACTCTGCAAAAACCAGCCGTAGGACATTACACTTATGTAACAAAATGTGCGCACTCGCGCAGCTTTATCTTTATCACCGTCTTTCTTTAATTAGTCATAGGAGGTTGAAAGACATCCCTCTAAAACAGTGTTCATTTACATAATTAATAGTGGATACGCAGGCATTTTTTATCTACACTTGTTAAACATATGCAGGCAGTTCGTATCTACACTTATAAAAGATACGCAGGCAGTTCTTATCTACACTTGTTAAACATACGCAGGCATTTCTTATCTACACTTATAAAACATACGCAGGCATCAGTTTTTATCTACACTTATAAAACATACGCAGGCATCAGTTTTTATCTACACTTGTAAAACATACGCAAGCATTTCTTATCTACACTTGTGAAACATACGCAGGCATTTCTTATCTACACTTGTGAAACATACGCAGGCATTTCTTATCTACACTAATAAAATATACGCAGGCATCAGTTTTTATCTACACTTGTAAAACATACGCAAGCATTTCTTATCTACACTTGTTAAACATACGCAGGCATTTCTTATCTACACTTGTGAAACATACGCAGGCATTTCTTATCTACACTTATAAAACATACGCAGGCATTTCTTATCTACACTTATAAAACATACGCAGGCATCAGTTTTTATCTACACTTGTAAAACATACGCAAGCAGTTTTTATCTACACGTAACACGCAGATTTTATCTACACTTGTAAAAACGTACGCAGGCATTTTTTATCTACACTTATAAAACATACGCAGGCATCAGTTTTTATCTACACTTGTAAAACATACGCAGGCAGTTTTTATCTACACTTGTAAAACATACGCAGACATTTCTTATCTACACTTATAAAACATACGCAGGCATTTCTTATCTACACTTATAAAACATACGCAGGCATCAGTTTTTATCTACACTTGTAAAACATACGCAAGCAGTTTTTATCTACACGTAACACGCAGATTTTATCTACACTTATAAAAACGTACGCAGGCAGTTTTTATCTACACTTATAAAACATACGCAGGCATCAGTTTTTATCTACACTTTTAAAACATACGCAAGCATTTCTTATCTACACTTGTTAAACATACGCAGGCATTTCTTATCTACACTTGTGAAACATACGCAGGCATTTCTTATCTACACTTATAAAACATACGCAGGCATTTCTTATCTACACTTATAAAACATACGCAGGCATCAGTTTTTATCTACACTTGTAAAACATACGCAAGCAGTTTTTTTATCTACACGTAACACGCAGATTTTATCTACACTTGTAAAAACGTATGCAGGCATTTTTTATCTACACTTATAAAACATACGCAGGCAGTTTTTATCTACACTTGTAAAACATACGCAGGCAGTTTTTATCTACACTTGTAAAACATACGTAGGCAGTTTTTATCTACACTTGTAAAACATACGCAGGCATTTCTTATCTACACTTGTAAAACATACGCAGGAATTTTGTATCTACACTTGTAAAACATAAGCAGGAATTTTGTATCTACACGTGTAAAACATACGCAGGCAGTTTTTATCTACACTTGTAAAACATACGCAGGCGGTTTTTATCTACACTTGTTAAACATACGCAGTCAGTTTTTATCTACACTTGTAAAACATACGCAGGTAGTTTTTATCTACACTTGTAAAACCAGAGACATATAAACACATGTTTTATATGTTATATGTGTCTGGTAAAACATATGCAGGCATTTCTTATCTACACTTGCAAAACATGCGCAGGCAGTTTTTATCTACAGTTGTAAAACATACGCAGACAGTTTTTATCAACACTTGTAAAACATACTCAGGCAGTTTTATCTACATTTGTTAAACATACGCCAACTCTCATATTCTCTTTCTCGTTTCAGCCTGTCACTCAGGTATGTATGACGTCACCATCATTTAAATGACGATACAAAGTTCAATGTAGCAGATGAATACACCAATTGCCTAACAATATCTGAGAAGTTATGCTCAAGACTCTGATTAGTCTGAAGCAAACTCATTCTCGAAATCGACCAAGCGGAATCCTGATTTGGAGTTTAGAGTTCATTTCTAAAAACAAAGTCAATGTCAGAGTTGAATAGTTTCACGGCCTAAACTGTTGTATTAGAGTCATTAAAGTTCTCAAAGATGTCAGTGAACTTCTGCTTTTTTAAGTTTATCTGGAAAACATCTTTAAGAACCTGCGACTAGTTAACATTGTGTTGGTAAACATAATCATGTATCATAACACAATTGAAATAATATCTTAAATCTTAAATCTTAACTCTTTTTCACATACAACAAATCTGCAGCAGACGACTTTGAAAAACAAAGAGAGTAAAGAATAGAGAATCTCTCCATAATTAAAAAATGTTTATTGAATATAGTTACAAACATTTTGGTAAAAGGAGAAATTACATTATGGTAAAAGTCGTCTGCTGCAGAAGATTCAGAAAGCGTTTGTATGTTGGAAAAGGTTAAGACAGTCGTAGTTGTCTGTCCTTTTGGATTACGTTCTAAATAAATAGTAACAGAGTTTTGCTGCGAAAGATTCATAAAAACTGATCAGTTATTTTGTGACCCGAAAATGTTTAAACCAAACATTGAACGACAATTCCTAGATAGTCCTACTCTTAAAATATATTATTATAATAATTTGTTTTAATAATAATTCGTAAGCTATTGTGACATGAAAAACATGGCTGCGTGATTGAAAAGAAATGTTTATTTCATGATTATATCCTATTTAAGGATCACTTATCCGTCATCTATCCGTTGTGGGTCTGTCTGTTTATATGATCGTCTGTCCGTTACCGTTTTCGTTAAATGTCGTATTGTCAGATAATGCATGCATTCATTCGATCACTCGTGTATATACATTTACTCATTTTGGAACTGCTCGCCGAATTGTTTTGCTAATGCATGTGATTAGATATGTAAAGATATAAGATAGTTTAGGCGTGTTTATGATACATCGTGTTGTATGAACGTGTTTACCTTTTCCCGCATACTACAAATCTGTACCAGACGCTTTTGAAAACATCTAGGCGAAATATCTTTTAATTAAAGTATCATAATCGATTTGACTTGAAAACATTTTGGCAAAAGTAGAAATTATTTATAAGGAACAATGTTTATATTTACCACACTGTTTTCAAAAGTCGACTGTTGTAGATGCGCTAGCAAGTAGGAAAGGATTAAACATTTCATTTTGATAGTCTGATGAAAGATGGGAAGAGTACAATAAAACGTTCACCATTGATGACACTTCGGGACTAGTCACACAGCAGACGGCAATCGACTACGAAATGAACAGTTACTACCTGTTTACAGTCTTCGCCAGGGTGAGTATACGGGATCGTACGGCGGAGCATGACATGCGTTACGTAGACATTCGCGTTCAGTATACTTATTACTTGAACATTTAAAACTGATCACGACAGTGAAAAACAACATTGTGGACGATGCGTAAAATATCGACCGGATCAGCCTAAGCATGCCGCGCAGGCTTACTCGGATAGACACTTTTCGCCTCCTGTTGATTTTCTGTTTCAGGAATCATTACTCTATACCTCTATCCCCTGAGACGGAATGTGTCGGCCCGGATCAGTATGCGCGGACTGCGCAGGCTGATCTGCGTCGATACATTACGTAGGGACCATACTGTTATTTTTTTTGTTCACGGGACGGCTCAGATCACATAGTGCGTATACAAGATCGTATGATTGATCGTAAAACGTGTTACGCAAACATTCGCGTTCATTTAAGTTATACCTCAACAATGTTGACCTCATCCTGACCTTTGTCCAGATATAATATAATAAAGACTTACATGTATACATACTATGCAATATGTAAGTTTTTAAATTATAGAGGTGTAACGCTATTTATGACTTAACTTAAGTTATATCACGGCGACAGAATACTTATTCATGATCCCTTGATCCAGGCTAGGAAATGTGATTTGCCATAACATTCGGGAGTGGATATCGAACCCGGGACGCTCGGTTTCACACTCCATACTCAACATTGGACAATAGCAGATTGTATACGTTTCTATGGACGATCTCATACATCTCTGCACAAGGTCAGGATTAGGTCAAATAGATAAAATTGCAAAGTTTATAAGCTATTATTTGCGCTTTTCTGAAATACGTGATGCAATCAATCTAAAAAGGGGTAGAGTAACAATCTCCTATCGCAGAGTGACCGTTCCTTACACTCACTATCATCTCTGCAACATGCTCAATGTCAAGATTCTTGACGAAACATGATAACTGTATTTTAATTGACTTAGTTGTCACTGATGTAGGCACTAATCTTTTATACTTGTGACAGGATCTTTTTCTAACGTTGCTAATCAAAAACAAAGTATTTATTTAGCACAAAGCTACGGACTACTTTTCGGTAGTTTTATAAATTTAAAGATTAATACATCTTTTATGTAGGTCACCTATATAAAAATTCACGTGAAACCCGAAAGTAGATCGAGCCTGTGACAGAGGTAAATGTAATAAACCGATAGTGTAAGAGAGTGGTAGAGTAATAGAATGTTTGATTTTAAGTACTATATTTCGGATACAACCAACTTTACCTGTAATACATTTATGCAAATCATAATTTTTGTTTTAACTCTTTACCACATAAAGACGATTTCTGACGCATTTGAAGCATGTGCTTTTTGACACATTGTGGAGAAAGGCGAAATCGCTCATAAAGAACATTTTCTCCTTTTGTCATACTATTTTCAACTCTATTTAAAATGTGTTCTTTCATTTATAGATAGTTTCCATCTTGACTGTATGTTTTCAAAGTCGTCTGCTCAGATTTGTTTTGTGGGTATAATAAAACACCTTTAGCAACAGTCTACTATGCTGTTTTAAGTTTTAATTTCTATTTTAACATATCACAATAGAAATGGTTTATGATAACTAAATGGACTTCAAGGTGAACCTCCTTTGAATTTTGATGGGGTGTATTTTCTTTCATCACAGGTCGAGCCCCGGTAGCTCAGTCGGTAATGACGCGGGCTGTCAATCCAGGGATTGTGAGTTCGAATCCCGGCTCGGCCAACTTTCTTTCCGATGATTGACAAAAGTCAATGCGACATGCGTCATTCGTCTTCCACCAATGGGCTAAATCTATGTGGAAAAGCAGACAGTTGCTTGGGAAGATTGTTGTGTGGAGTACTGGTGTGAGAAAACCAGGAAAAGCATGAGTAGGTGAACTGGCCGCCGTGATATAACTGAGAAATTGTTAAAAACGGCGTTAAACCCCAGTCAATCAATCTTTCGTCACAGTATGCGCACGCATGCTTTTCGGCGGCCACCGTTATTGTTATTCAATCGATTACACAAACACGTGATTCCAACAATTACTCAGCTAATATCATATAAAACTAATTATTATCTGAATTACCTAAATCCTTACAAATTATCATTATCTCATATTATTAAACAATTGAATTGGAAATATAAATAAAATAGAGTTACTAAAAGTTTCCATCATCTTCTGCATTTCTTGTAATTGTCATTAACGTTGTTATTGTTGTAGGATCTTGGAACACCTCCGATGACATCTAACACTAGTCTAATCATCCAAATAAAGGATGTACAAGATAAGTCACCATTTTACACCGGAATACCATACAGGGCCGCTATTGATGAAAATGTCGGAGAGGTACAAAATTATTCCATATTCAAAAAGTCTGTTCGTTGTAGAGATAATTTTCGAACGTTTTGAGTACCCATTTAGGCATTGTGGATTCCGAGTTTATTCCTTAAACCGATCGTTTTACATGAATTATTCAGGGGAGAAAATGGAAACAATATATCTTAATACGTGACCATTGAGTATGTAGTTAGTGAATAGTTTATCGGAAAGTGCTATATCTCGATTTTACCGTTTGATTTTCACGATAATCCGGAAATCTTTATTTATGAAATTTTTTGGTATTCCAGTTATATAACGATTATGACAAATAGCCTTATAATAAGCTCATTGTGCTTTGTTTCTTTAAATGGTGCTGTATGCCGTTGTCCAAAGTGTTTAAGTTATATCACGGTGTTTCCTTGGTAATTTACCAGTTCTACCGGTGTAAATTACCCTGACATTTCAGTTATATCACGGCGTTTCCTGGGTAATTTACTAGTATTTCCGGTGTAAATTACCCTGACATTTCAGTTATATAACGTTGTTTCCTGGGTAAATTACCAGAACTACCGGTGTAAATTACCCTGAAATTTCAGTTATGTCACGGCGTTTCCTAGGTAATTTACGAGTAGTACCGGTGTAAATTACCCTGATATTTCAGTTATATCACGGCGTTTCCTGGGTAATTTACTAGTATTTCCGGTGTAAATTACCCTGACATTTCACTTATATCACGGCGTTTCCTGGGTAATTTACTAGTATTTCCGGTGTAAATTACCCTGACATTTCAGTTATATCACGGCGTTTCCTGGGTAATTTACTAGTATTTCCGGTGTAAATTACCCTGACATTTCAGTTATATAACGTTGTTTCCTGGGTAATTTACCAGTACTACCGGTGTAAATTACCCTGACATGTCAGTTATATCACGGCGTTTCCTGGGTAATTTACGAGTTTTACCGGTGTAAATTACCCTGACATTTCAGTTATATCACGGCGTTTCCTGGGTAATTTACCAGTACTACCGGTGTAAATTACCCTGACATTTAAGTTATATCAAAGCGTTTCCTGAGTAATTTACCAGTACTACTGGTGTAAATTACCCTGACATTTCAGTTATTTCACGGTGTTTCCTGGGAAATTTACCAGTACTACCTGTGTAAATTACCCTGACATTTCAGTTATATCACGGCGTTTCCTGGGTAATTTACCAGTATTTCCGATGTAAATTACCCTGACATCATTTCAGTTATATAACGTTGTTTCCTGGGTAATTTACCAGTACTACCGGTGTAAATTACCCTGAAATTTCAGTTATGTCACGGCGTTTCCTAGGTAATTTACGAGTAGTAACTGTGTAAATTACCCTGACATTTCAGTTATATCACGGCGTTTCCTGGGTAATTTACCAGTACTTCCAGTGTAAATTACCCTGACATGTCAGTTATATCACGGCGTTTCATAGGTAGTCCACCAGTACTACCTGTGTATACTACCCGTGTAAATTACCCTGTCATTTCAGTTATATCACGGCGTTTCCTGGGTAATTTACCAGTACTACCGGTGTAAATTACCCTTACATTTCAGTTACATCACGGCGTTTCATGGGTAATTTACCAGTACTACCGGTGTAAATTACCCTGACATTTCAGTTATATCACGGCGTTTCCTGGGTAATTTACCAGTACTACCTATGTGTATACTACCCGTGTAAATTACCCTGACATTTCAGTTATATCACGGCGTTTCCTGGGTAATTTACCAGTACTACCGGTGTAAATTACCCTGACATTTCAGTTATATAACGGCGTTTCCTGAGTAATTTTCCAGCACTACCGGTGTAAATTACCCCGACATTTCAGTTATATCACTGCGTTTCCTGGGTAATTTACCAGTACTACCTGTGTATACTACCCGTGTAAATTACCCTGACATTTCAGTTATATAACGTTGTTTCCTGGGTAATTTACCAGTACTACCGGTGTAAATTACCCTGACATTTCAGTTATGTCACGGCGTTTCCTAGGTAATTTACGAGTAGTAACAGTGTAATTACCCTGACATTTCAGTTAGATCAAGGCGTTTCCTAGGTAATTTACGAGTAGTAACTGTGTAATTACCCTGACATTTCAGTTAGATCAAGGCGTTTCCTAGGTAATTTACGAGTAGTAACTGTGTAATTACCCTGACATTTCAGTTAGATCATGGCGTTTCCTAGGTAATAGGTAATTACGAGTAGTAACTGTGTTATTACCCTGACATTTCAGTTAGATCATGCCGTTTCCTAGGTAATCTACGATTAGTAACTGTGTAATTACCCTGACATTTCAGTTAGATCAAGGCGTTTCCTAGGTAATTTACGAGTAGTAACTGTGTAATTACCCTGACATTTCAGTTAGATCAAGGTGTTTCCTAGGTAATTTACGAGTAGTAACTGTGTAATTACCCTGACATTTCAGTTAGATCATGGCGTTTCCTAGGTAATAGGTAATTACGAGTAGTAACTGTGTTATTACCCTGACATTTCAGTTAGATCAAGGCGTTTCCTAGGTAATTTACGAGTAGTAACTGTGTAATTACCCTGACATTTCAGTTAGATCAAGGCGTTTCCTAGGTAATTTACGAGTAGTAACTGTGTAATTACCCTGACATTTCAGTTAGATCAAGGCGTTTCCTAGGTAATTTACGAGTAGTAACTGTGTAATTACCCTGACATTTCAGTTAGATCATGGCATTTCCTAGGTAATAGGTAATTACGAGTAGTAACTGTGTTATTACCCTGGCATTTCAGTTAGATCAAGGCGTTTCCTAGGTAATTTACGAGTAGTAACTGTGTAATTACCCTGACATTTCAGTTAGATCATGGCGTTTCCTAGGTAATAGGTAATTACGAGTAGTAACTGTGTAATTACCCTGACATTTCAGTTAGATCAAGGCGTTTCCTAGGTAATTTACGAGTAGTAACTGTGTAATTACCCTGACATTTCAGTTAGATCAAGGCGTTTCCTAGGTAATTTACGAGTAGTAACTGTGTAATTACCCTGACATTTCAGTTATGTCACGGCGTTTCCTAGGTAATTTACGAGTAGTAACTGTGTAATTACCCTGACATTTCAGTTAGATCAAGGCGTTTCCTAGGTAATAGGTAATTACGAGTAGTAACTGTGTTATTACCCTGACATTTCAGTTAGATCATGGCGTTTCCTAGGTTATTTACGAGTAGTAACTGTGTAATTACCCTGACATTTCAGTTAGATCAAGGCGTTTCCTAGGTAATTTACGAGTAGTAACTGTGTAATTACCCTGACATTTCAGTTAGATCAAGGCGTTTCCTAGGTAATTTACGAGTAGTAACTGTGTAATTACCCTGACATTTCAGTTATGTCACGGCGTTTCCTAGGTAATTTACGAGTAGTAACTGTGTAATTACCCTGACATTTCAGTTAGATCAAGGCGTTTCCTAGGTAATTTTCCAATACTACGGCCGGTGTAATTTACCCTGACATTTCAGTTATATCACGGCGTTTCCTGGGTAATTTACCAGTACTACCGGTGTAAATTACCCTGACCGTAAGTTAAATCACGGGCTTTCCTGGGTAATTTACCAGTATTCCGGTGTAAATTACCCTGACAACGACGAATCAGCCGTATTTTTACACCTGCACTCCAGTGCGACAAGGAGTGAACCCATTACTACTATTTTAAAAGTATTTGGCGTGACCCGACTGAAGACAGAATTCTGTTATCAAGCTTCCGGGACAGACTCGTCATAATGACACGACTGAAGACAGAATCCTTTTATCAAGCTTCCGGGACAGACTCGTCATAATGACACGACTGAAGACAGAATCCTTTTATCAATCTTCCGGGACAGACTCGTCATGATGATCCGACTGAAGATTAAAATCCTGAATCGTCATAATGACCCGACTGAAGATTAAAATCCTATTATCAAGCGTTCGGGACAGACTCGTCATATTGACCTGACTGAAGATAGAATCCTATTATCAAGCATCCGGACAGACTCGTCATAATGACCCGACTGAGGATAAAATCCTATTATCAAGCTTCCGGGACAGACTCGTCATAATGACCCGACTGAAGATAGAATCCTATTATCAAGCTTTCCGGGCTGACTCGTCATAATGACCCGACTGAAGATATAATCCTAGTATCAAGCTTCCGGGACAGACTCGTCATAATGACCCGACTGAAGATAGAATCCTATTATCAAGCTTCCGGGACAGACTCGTCATAATGACCCGACTGAGGATAGAATCCTAGTATCAAGCTTCCGGGACAGACTCGTCATAATGACCCGACTGAAGATATAATCCTATTCAGACTCGTCATAATGACCCGACTGAAGATAGAATCCTGGTATCAAGCTTCCGGGACAGACTCGTCATAATGACCCAACTGAAGAAAGAATCCTAGTATCAAGAGTCCGGGAGCAGACTCGTCATAATGACCCGACTGAAAATAGAATTCCTAGAATCAAGCTTTCCGGGCTGACAGGTCATAATGACCCGACTGAAGATAGAATCCTAGTATCAAGCTTCCCGGGCTGACTCGTCATAATGATCCGACTGAGGATAGAATCCTAGTATCAAGCTTCCGGGGGCAGACTCGTCATAATGACCTGACTGAAAATAGAATTCCTAGAATCAAGCTTTCCGGGCTGACTCGTCATAATGACCAGACTGAAGATAGAATCCTAGTATCAAGCTTCCAGGACGCACTCGTCATAATGACCCGACTGAAGATTAAAATCCTGAATCGTCATAATGACCCGACTGACTCGTCATAATGACCAGACTGAAGATAGATTCCTAGTATAAAGCTTCCAGGACTGACTCGTCATAATGACCAGACTGAAGATAGATTCCTAGTATAAAGCTTCCAGGACGGACTCGTCATAATGACCCGACTGACTCGTCATAATGACCAGACTGAAGATAGATTCCTAGTATAAAGCTTCCAGGACGGACTCGTCATAATGACCCGACTGGGGATAGAATCCTAGTATCAAGCTTCCGGTACAGACTCGTCACAATGACTCGACTAAAGATAGAATCCTAGTATCAAGCTTCCGGTACAGACTCGTCATAATGACTCGACTGAAGATAGAATCCTAGTATCAAGCTTCTGGTACAGACTCGTCATAATGACCCGACTGAAGATAGAATCCTAGTATCAAGCTTCCGGTACAGACTCGTCATAATGACTCGACTAAAGATAGAATCCTAGTATCAAGCTTCCGGTACAGACTCGTCATAATGACTCGACTGAAGATAGAATCCTAGTATCAAGCTTCTGGTACAGACTCGTCATAATGACCCGACTGAAGATAGAATCCTAGTATCAAGAGTCCGGGGCAGACTCGTCATAATGACCCGACTGAAGGTATAATTCCTAGTATCATGCTTCCTGGACAGACTCGTCATAATAAAGCAGCCCTTTTGCCATAGTGTTTGTTTTCAGCTCTTTTCAATAATTCAAATTTCACTTGCCGAGTATTTCATAGTTTTGCCAAGATGTGTTTAAAGTCGTCTGCGTCAGATCTGTTGTACCTTACGTGTGGAAGGGTTAACCGTATGTTGTACATGTGTTTTAGGGGATTTCCGTCATCAGTGTGAACGCTCAAGACGGGGACTCGGGAGTATCAAATAGGGTGCACTACACGATAGAACCAGGTAAGTATTGTTTACACTGCATTCCTCGATATATAACAAAATGAACTCCACCAATTCCTTCACCCATTCCCATACCCAGTGAGAAAGAGGTTGTTAACTATGTATTGTTATCCGGTTTATTTGACGCGGGTCGGGGCTTCGTTCGAATCTCTTCATATTGATGTTGTAACGTGTACCCTCTCTCTCTTGACTTCGACCCGAAGTCACACAACTGAGCACAAGCAGTACACCAGAGCAGAGTCTATGGGGATGATGGTGATATCGACTCAAAATCCCACCGCTCCCACCATTTGTAACGTGTACCGAAGTTAAGCCATCGCGGGTCACCCATCCAGGCACTAACCACGATGAGCGTAACTTTAAAAAAAGGTCAACCACTCTACCAACGTCGCTATAAAAGCCGGCTTCCACAGCAAGGCTGTAGCAGTGATATTTATACCTATACCCCGTTCCCGTTACATTGTGTTGGTGTAAGACAGATTATCCGTGCACGTTTAATGAAAACTGAAAACACAATACCAGGCATAATACAAATATGATGTCATAGCGTAACACGGAGCGTCGGAAAAAAGACATCTCTGCACCGAAGGTCTTGCGAGATATATATGTTTTCCCACGCGCCTCGTTGTTAAGTACAAGGTTACGTATCGCTTGTGCAGTATATTTTTTTTAAATATATTTGATTCTCATCGGAACAACACTACTGTATAAAGTCTTCTCTAATAATGCTAGGTTTAATTACATTATGTTCCCGCCGGCCACGGCAGCCCCGTTTGTCCAAAACGTAGTGCGCCGTGGGATTGTGGCCATTTTCTTTCTGTATTCAAGTATTCAAGTTGTGTTAGGTCTTGCCAAGTTTTCGCACGGTCTATCACGGTATATCCGTGATGGGCCGTTGGGGGAAAGGGTCTGAGTCCTGGATGCTCCAAGGCACACTACGGTTCGGCCCGCGGACCACGACGGATGCCAGTACGTTCCCTCAAGGCCCGTCACGTTCTGATGGGGTCCCTCACGTTCAGATCAAGGTCTAACACGTTTTTCACGTTCTGTCAAGGCTTTCTACGGATGAAACGTGGACGCCGGGCAGCTTTGGAGCACGTCTGTGCCCGCGGTATAAAAAAGAAGACATCCCAAGCAATAGCAATCATTGTATCCTGAGATTTCGACGAGACATCATCATGAATGCCGAAGCTGAAGAAGAGTTTGTGTTTGCATACATCCAGTCTTTGCGTCAGCAAGAAGAAGGCAGTTGCAGAGATGAAATGTCATAGTGCAGATGTCAGGAAGAAGGCGAAGAAGGCTGACGAGAAGGTCAAGATCTATGTGGGTGCACGAATGGTTATCGGAAGACAGAAGGCAGCAGCTGGGCCACTACTCAACATTTCTCACCAGAGAGCTCAGCACCGAATATGTCAATGCCTTCCAGAACTACCAGAGGATGCTTTCAAAGTTCTTTGACGAGATCCAGGAAAGAGTAGCACCAGCCATCGAGACACAAAACAAAAAGTTCTGCTCTGCCCTACCACCTAGACTATAGCTGTCAGTGACTTTGAGACATCTGGGCAATTGGGACAATTACTCGTCACTCTCCTATGCGTTCCGGTACAGTAAAGCAGCCATCTGTCATATGGTGCAAGAAGTTTGCAAGGATGAAGTGTTCGCTCCGCCCTCAGTCTGTTATTTGTACCCAGGTAGCCTCTTGGAGTACAGCTTGGGATTCTGCTGGAGAAAGTCAATGAAGAGCTCCTTCACATCCTCCGATAAATTGTGACGACCCTTGGGACTGCCCTCCTCCTCTTCTTCAGCCTCCTCAGCCTCAGGTTGAGGTTCCAGCTCATGGACCGGGTCAGCAGCAGCAGCACGCTACAATTCATCTGGCGGCGGTGAGCGGCGAGGATCTTTAGGCTGCTCCTGCTCCTCTACTGGTGGTGGTGGTGGTGCAGGACGGGGGCACACTTAAACTAGTCTATATTATTTCCTATTGAAAGTAAGCAATAAGTACATGTATGTGGTGTATTTATATTTACCTAACACACGTTACATGTGGCTGTTAGTTTAAACAGTCATCTGAACGACTTGTTTCACTTACAAATCGTCAAGGTGTGTTGTTCTCAGCAAACACCGGTAACAACCTTACGGGCGATCTTAATAACCCGAATGAGCTTCCGTTTGTTTTCCGTATACAAAAATGGTGTGATTTTTTAAACTGGCCGAATGTCCCTCCGAATGTGTTTTCCCCAATGTATCACCGAATGCTTTTCAGTATGGTTAAAGAATAATTTCAGAATAGACCGAATACTTCCCGCATGTTGACTTCGAAAGGTTGTCTTTCCGAACGCTTTTCGTGTGGCTTTCCAAATGCTTTTAGAACGAATCGACCTAGCATGGACCGAACTCTTTCCGCATGCATTCTGAAAGCGTTCGGAAAGGGTTCGTCAAGTTTTAGGTCCATTCGGTGTGTTCGGAAAGCATACGGAACGTACTGTGCATTCTGTAAGTGTACAAGCAGTTCGAAAAATGTTCTGGGGAAATACTGGAAGTGTTCTGGCTATTCGTTAAGCGTTCGGCGGCATAAATGAAAACAAATCCAGAAAGGATACTGAAAACGTTCGGAAAGCATTCGTCATGTTCCAGGTCAATTCGGGTGTTCGGAATGCATACGGAACCCAGCACCTCCAAATTTCATTCAGAATACACCAAGAACTAGACGCATGCTTCCCGAATATGTTTTGTACATGCCGTATGCTTCTAGAATGCTTCCCGAATACTTCCCGAATACACATGGACGACACATTCGGCATCCTCGGTACCTAGGCTATTCATAAAATATATGATACCATGGGCAAATTGGCTAGCAAAACTTCGTAAAGCATGCACCACGATTTCCTCCGTAACTACATTGTAAATTTTGTATCGCATGAGGTTTGTGTCATGCGGACAATCAAGTGGCTGCAATACGAGAATTTTACAGCCGGTGTGGGTTAAGGGTTTAATGTGATCGGGCCATTACACTAAATACTACAAATAACATTTGGTTAACAAAATGTGTCGCCTTTATTTAAAACAGGTCAGTGCAAAGAATTCTTCCAGATTGATGCTAATGGTAATATAAAAACGGCCGGTGTGATAGACCGTGACACCGGACATATAAAGGATGTCTCTGGAGTATGTACCCTCGTTGTGTTGGTAAGATTCGTTACCGTTAACCCTTAACCCACTAGGTTCCTTCACATGTACCCTCGTAGTGTTGGTAAGATTCTTTACCGTTAACCCTTAACCCACTAGGTTCCTTCACATGTACCCTCGTTGCGTTGGTAAGATTCGTTACCGTTAACCCATAACCAACTAGGTTCCTTCACATGTACCCTCGTAGTGTTGGTAAGATTCTTTACCGTTAACCCTTAACACATTAGGTTCCTTCACATGCACCCTCGTAGTGTTGGTAAGATTCGTTACCGTTAACCCTTAACCCACTAGGTTCCTTCACATGTACCCTCGTTGTGTTGGTAAGATTCTTTACCGTTAACCCTTAACACATTAGGTTCCTTCACATGTACCCTCGTAGTGTTGGTAAGATTAGTTACCGTTAACCCTAACCAACTAGGTTCCTTCACATGTACCCTCGTAGTGTAGGTAAGATTAGTTACCGTTAACCCTTAACTCACTAGGTTCCTTCACATGTACCCTCGTAGTGTTGGTAAGATTAGTTACCGTTAACCCTTAACTCACTAGGTTCCTTCACATGTACCCTCGTAGTGTTGGTAAGATTAGTTACCGTTAACCCTTAACTCACTAGGTTCCTTCACATGTACCCTCGTTGTGTTGGTAAGATTCGTTACCGTTAACCCTTAACCCAATAGGTTCCTTCACATGTACCCTCGTAGTGTAGGTAAGATTAGTTACCGTTAACCCTTAACTCATTAGGTTCCTTCACATGTACCATCGTAGTGTTGGTAAGATTAGTTACCTTTAACCCTTAATTCACTAGGTTCCTTCACATGTACCATCGTAGTGTAGGTAAGATTAGTTACCGTTAACCCTTAACTCACTAGGTTCCTTCACATGTACCATCGTTGTGTTGGTAAGATTCGTTACCGTTAACCCATAACCAACTAGGTTCCTTCACATGTACCCTCGTAGTGTAGGTAAGATTAGTTACCGTTAACCCTTAACTCATTAGGTTCCTGTACATGTACCCTCGTAGTGTTGGTAATATTTGTTACCGTAAACCTTTAACTCACTAGGTTCCTTCACATGTACCCTCGTAGTGTTGGTAAGATTAGTTACCGTTAACCCTTAACTCAGTAGGTTCCTTCACATGTACCCTCGTAGTGTTGGTAAGATTAGTTACCGTTAACACTTAACTCATTAGGTTCCTTCACATGTACCCTCGTAGTGTTGGTAAGATTAGTTACCGTTAACCCTTAACTCATTAGGTTCCTTCACATGTACCCTCGTAGTGTTGGTAATATTTGTTACCGTAAACCTTTAACTCACTAGGTTCCTTCACATGTACCCTCGTAGTGTTGGTAAGATTAGTTACCGTTAACCCTTAACTCAGTAGGTTCCTTCACATGTACCCTCGTAGTGTTGGTAAGATTAGTTACCGTTAACACTTAACTCACTAGGTTCCTTCACATGTACCATCGTAGTGTAGGTAAGATTAGTTACCGTTAATCCTTAACTCACTAGGTTCCTTCACATGTACCCTCGTTGTGTTGGTAAGATTCGTTACCGTTAACCCATAACCAACTAGGTTCCTTCACATGTACCCTCGTAGTGTAGGTAAGATTAGTTACCGTTAACCCTTAACTCATTAGGTTCCTTCACATGTACCCTCGTAGTGTTGGTAATATTAGTTACCGTTAACCCTTAACTCACTAGGTTCCTTCACATGTACCCTCGTTGTGTAGGTAAGATTCGTTACCGTAAACGTTAACGCACTAGGTTCCTTCACATGTACCCTCGTAGTGTTGGTAAGATTAGTTACCGTTTACCCTTAACCCACTAGGTTACTTCACATGTACCCTCGTAGTGTTGTTAATATTAGTTACCGTTAACCCTTAACTCGCTATATTCCTTCACATGTACACTCGTTGTGTAGGTAAGATTCGTTACTGTAAACTTTAACCCACTAGGTTCCTTCACATGTACCCTCGTTGTCGTTAACCCTTAACCCGCTAGGTTACTTCACGCGACTGGTTCTTTCAACATCCACCTTTTGGACAAATGCGTAAACCGTGATTTAGATTTAAACTGTCCACACATTACTTTTATAAGCTAGTTAGAAAACCCTGTTAAATTGCGTAGGTTATTATAAGATGGAGTAGATGTACGGGATAATCTTAAACTACATTGTACAGACATACTAACTTGTACAGACATACTAACTTGTACAGACATAATAACTTGTACAGACATTCTAACTTGTACAGACATACTAACTTGTACAGACATACTACATTGTACAGACATACTAACTTGTACAGACATTCTAACTTGTACAGACATAATAACTTGTACAGACATACTAACTTATACAGACATACTAACTTGTACAGACATACTAACTTGTACAGACATACTACACTGTACAGACATACTAACTTGTACAGACATACTAACTTGTACAGACATACTACATTGTACAGACATACTAACTTGTACAGACATACTAACTTGTACAGACATACTAACTTGTACAGACATACTACAGTGTACAGACATACTAACTTGTACAGACATACTAACTTGTACAGACATACTAACTTGTGCAGACATACTACATTGTACAGACATACTAACTTGTACAGACATTCTAACTTGTACAGACATAATAACTTGTACAGACATACTAACTTATACAGACATACTAACTTGTACAGACATACTAACTTGTATAGACATACTACACTGTACAGACATACTAACTTGTACAGACATACTAACTTGTACAGACATACTACATTGTACAGACATACTAACTTGTACAGACATACTAACTTGTACAGACATACTAACTTGTACAGACATACTACAGTGTACAGACATACTAACTTGTACAGACATACTAACTTATACTAACTTGTACAGACATACTAACTTGTACAGACATACTACATTGTACAGACATACTAACTTGTACAGACATACTAACTTGTACAGACATACTACATTGTACAGACATACTAACTTGTACAGACATACTAACTTGTACAGACATACTACATTGTACAGACATACTAACTTGTTCAGACATACTAACTTGTACAGACATACTACATTGTACAGACATACTAACTTGTACAGACATACTAACTTGTACAGACACTCTTACTTGTACAGACATACTAACTTGTACAGACATACTAACTTAGACATACTAACTTGTACAGACATACTAACTTGTATAGACATACTAACTTGTCTGATACTAACTTGTATAGACATACTAACTTGTCTGATACTAACTTGTACAGACATACTAACTTGTACAGATACTAACTTGTACAGACATACTAACTTGTACAGACATATACTAACTTGTACAGACATACTAACTTGTACAGACATACTAACTTGTACAGACATTCTTACTTGTACAGACATACTAACTTGTACAGACATACTAACTTATACTAACTTGTACAGACATACCAACTTGTACAGACATACTAACTTGTACAGACATACTAACTTGTACAGACATACTAACTTGTACAGAAACTTGTACAGATATACTAACTTGTACAGACATACTAACTTGTACAGACATACTAACTTGTACAGACATACTAACTTGTACAGACATTCTTACCTGTACAGACATACTAACTTGTACAGACATGCTTACTTTTACAGACATGCTAACTTGTACCTTTTCGCGCATAAATGTATAAAAAAGCAACACATAAGAAGCAACAGCATTGTTAAATATAAGATTGCATGAATGTGAAGACTAATCTTGATCTATATTGTTAGTAATAATAGTTTGAGCTCTGCGACAAAGGTACACATTGGCAAATTGTACAGTTTCTTCTAACCCAGACAAAGTTTTGACACAACTTGTAACATTGGTTAACATTGAAGTACCAAGCAAATCTGTCGAAGCTAGCCGACACTCGACCGATACTAAATTCATGTAAGGTCGATGTATATTTAACTCACGACAAAAAGAAAGCAATTATGATTCATGCCATTGCTATGATTTCAAAACAGTGATTTAAAAGGTTATATTTCATCAGATAATGTTTGTGCTATCATGTTTACAGACATAAGAGACTAACAACTTCAATATGTATCGTTAACATCGACTTGATGACACCATTCCTATATGTTATATGAGTGTGAACAATCCTTTGATACTCGAACTTTGATACAAGTTAATGTACGACAACATTTCTCCATGTTATATGAGTGTGTACACAACTTTAATGCTCGAACTTTGATTCAAGTTAATGTACGACAACATTCCTACATGTTATATAAGTGTGTACACAACTTTAATACTCGAACTTTGATTCAAGTTAATGTACGACAACATTTCTCCATGTTATATAAGTGTGTACACAACTTTAATACTCGAACTTTGATTCAAGTTAATGTACGACAACATTTCTCCATGTTATATAAGTGTGTACACAACTTTAATACTCGAACTTTGATTCAAGTTAATGTACGACAACATTTCTCCATGTTGTATGAGTGTGTACACAACTTTAATACTCGAACTTTGATTCAAGTTAATGTACGACAACATTCCTACATGTTGTATGAGTGTGTACACAACTTTAAAACTCGAACTTTGATTCAAGTTAATGTACGACAACATTTCTCCATGTTATATAAGTGTGTACACAACTTTATTACTCGAACTTTGATTCAAGTTAATGTACGACAACATTCCTACATGTTGTATGAGTGTGTACACAACTTTAATACTGTGTACACTTCTTAAATACTCGAACTTTGGATGAAGCTAATGTATGATTCCTCCATATTGTATGAGTGTGTACAATACTTCAATACTAGAACTATGATTAAAGCTAATGTATGATTCCTACATGTTGTATGAGTGTGTACAATACTTCAATACTAGAACTTTGAAACAAGCTAATGTATGATTCCTCTATATTGTATGAGTGTGTACAATACTTCAATACTAGAACTATGATTCAAGCTAATGTATGATTCCTACATGTTATATGAGTGTGTACAATACTTCAATACTAGAACTATGATTCAAGCTAATGTATGATTCCTCCATATTGTATGAGTGTGTACAATACTTAAATACTAGAACTATGATTCAAGCTAATGTATGATTCCTCCATATTGTATGAGTGTGTACAATACTTCAATACTAGAACTATGATTCAAGCTAATGTATGATTCCTACATGTTGTATGAGTGTGTACAATACTTAAATACTAGAACTATGATTCAAGCTAATGTATGATTCCTACATGTTGTATGACTGTGTACAATACTTCAATACTAGAACTTTGATACAAGCTAATGTATGATTCCTGCATGTTGTATGAGTGTGTACAATACTTCAAAACTCGAGCTTTGATTCAAGCCAATGAATGAATCCTACATGTTGAAGGAGTTTGTACAATACTTCAATAATCGAGCTTTGATTCAAGCTAATGTATGATTCCTACATGCTATATGAGTGTGTATAATACTTTAATACTAGAGCTTTGAATCAAGCTAATGTATGATTCTTGTATGCTATATGAGCGTGTACAATACTTCAATACTAGAAATATGATTCAAGCTAATGTATGATTCCTACATGTTGTAGGAGTTTATACAATACTTCAATACTAAAACTTTGAAACAAGCTAATGTATGATTCCTCCATATTGTATGAGTGTGTACAATACTTCAATACTAGAACTATGATTCAAGCTAATGTATGATTCCTACATGTTATATGAGTGTGTACAATACTTCAATACTAGAACAATGATTCAAGCTAATGTATGATTCCTCCATATTGTATGAGTGTGTACAATACTTCAATACTAGAACTATGATTCAAGCTAATGTATGATTCCTACATGTTATATGAGTTTGTACAATACTTCAATACTCCAACTTTGAAACAGGCTTATGTATAATTCCTACATGTTATATGAGTGTGTACAATACTTCAATACTCGAACTTTGAAACAAGCTTATGTATGATTCCTACATGTTGTATGAGTGTGTACAATACTTAAATACTAGAACTTTGAAACAAGCTAATGTATGATTCCTCCATATTGTATGAGTGTGTACAATACTTCAATACTAGAACTATGATTCAAGCTAATGTATGATTCCTGCATGTTATATGAGTGTGTACAATACTTCAATACTAGAACTATGATTCAAACTAATGTATGATTCCTCCATATTGTATGAGTATCTACAATACTTTAATACTAGAACTTTGATTCAAGATATCATAATGTATGATTCCTCCATATTGTATGAGTGTGTACAATACTTCAATACTAGAACTATGATTCAAGCTAATGTATGATTCCTGCATATTATATGAGTGTGAACAATACTTCAATACTCGAATTTTGAAACAAGCTAATGTATTATTCCTTCATGTTGTAGGAGGTTATACAATATTTCAATACTCGAACTTTGATTCAAGCTTATGTATGATTCCTGCATGTTGTATGACTGTGTACAATACTTAAATACTAGAACTTTGAAACAAGCTAATGAATGATTCCTACATGTTGAAGGAGTTTGTACAATACTTCAATACTCGAGCTTTGATTCAAGCTAATGTATGATTCCTACATGCTATATGAGTGTGTATAATACTTTAATACTAGAGGTTTGAATCAAGCTAATGTATGATTCCTACATGCTATATGAGTGTGTATAATACTTTAATACTAGAGCTTTGAATCAAGCTAATGTATGATTCCTACATGCCATATGAGTGTGTATAATACTTTAATACTAGAGCTTTGAATACAGCTAATGTATGATTCATACATGATATATGAGTGTGTATAATACTTTAATACTAGAACTTTGAATCAAGCTAATGTATGATTCATACATGCTATATGAGTGTGTATAATACTCTAATACTAGAGCTTTGAATCAAGCTAATGTATGATTCCTACATGCTATATGAGTGTGTATAATACGTTAATACTAGAGCTTTGATTCAAGCTAATGTATGATTCCTACATGCTATATGAGTGTGTATAATACTTTAATACTCGAACTTTGATTCAAGCTAATGTATGATTCCTACATGCTATATGAGTGTGTATAATACTTCAATACTCGAGCTTTGATTCAAGCTAATGTATGATTCCTGCATATTGAAGGAGTTTGTACAATACTTAAATACTCGAGCTTTGATTCAAGCTAATGTATGAATCCTACATATTGTATGAGTGTGTACACTACTTAAATACTAGAACTTTGATTCAAGCTAATGTATGATTCCTACATGTTGTATGAGTGTGTACAATACTTCAATACCAGAACTTTGATTCAAGCTAATGTATGATTCCTCCATATTGTATGAGTGTGTACAATACTTAAATACTAGAACTATGATTCAAGCTTATGTATGATTCCTACATGTTATATGAGTGTGTACAATACTTCAATACTAGAACTTTGATTCAAGCTAATGTATGATTCCTCCATATTGTATGAGTATGTACAATACTTAAATACTAGAACTATGATTCAAGCTAATGTATGATTCCTACATGTTGTATGAGTGTGTACAATACTTCAATACCAGAACTTTGATTCAAGCTAATGTATGAATCCTACATATTGTATGACGGTGTACAATACTTTAATACTAGAGCTTTTAATAAAGCAAATGTATGATTCCTACATGCTATATGAGTGTGTACAAGAGTTCAATCTAGAACTTTAAATTTTTCAAATTAATGTACATGTATGATTTCAAAACGGTGTTGAGCATGATATATTTCATCAAACGCAGTTAAAGTTCTTGTTTTATAATGTTTACAGGCGGAAGAGATCGAGGGGACATATACTCAGTATGGCAAGACAAGTACAAACACGACCGTATTTGTCGTTATAAACGACCTTGATGACAACCAGCCTACATTCGATAGAAGTGTGTACGATGCCTCGGTACAGGAAAACGCCCCAAATGATATTCCTATAACTATCGACTCCGGAAATATCATTGCCTTCGACAATGACACCGTAAGTGCTATTTTTTCACATACACAGATGCTTTCTGACGCATTTGCTGCAGACGATATGTGAAAATGTTGTGGCAAAGGGATGAATTGCTCATAATGTGCGCTTTCTCCTTTTGCCACACTATTTTCAATTTTGATACAAATTTGTTCTTTCATTTAAAGACAGTTTTCACTGTCCACACTATTGTCTAAATGTTATAAAAGTCGTCTGCAGCAGATTTGTTGTTTTTTGTAAAAGGATAAAGGGGCCTGAATGACATATATTATATATATATGAGCCGTGCCGCGGTAAAACCAACACTGTGGACTCGACCTTGATCAGCCTAAACATGCCGCGCAGGCGTACCCGAATAGACACTTTTCGCCTCCTGTGGATTTTCTGTTTCAGGAATCATTACTCTATACTCTAATCCCCTGAGTCTGCGCGGATTGCGCAGGCTGATCTGGGTCGATACATTACGCAGAGGCCATATTGTTGGTTTTCTCGCCGGACGGCTTATATAACGTTTTCAGTTATATCATGGCGTCTTTTTTGTAAATTAAGAGGGATCTAAATGTTGAAGAAGGCTTGAATAAATAAAGGATTGGGTGAGATCTGGATCCGGTCCATCGGAAGGATAACATTTCACGCTCAGTATTGTTATTATCCTGTATAACTTGTATTCTGAACAGGGCAAAAACGCAGAATTTACTCTTACGATGACTTATGCAAACGGAACGATTTGCACCGACTTTGAGCCGTGGCCGAAAACAATAATGGGCGAACAAACAGTGTTAATAAGGGTTCGAAATAGTTCCATTCTCGACTATGAAGAAAGGCAGGAAATCACATTGCATGTAAGTTAGTTACAGTTATTTCAATTAACTTTACGACTTTCACAAATATACATATAATTTACTTTAAGACTCTCACAAATATACATATAATTAACATTACAATTAACATTACGAATATACATATAATTAACTTTACGGCACTCACAAATATACATATAATTAACATTACGACTCTCACAAATATACATATAATTAACTTTATGGCTCTCACAAATATACATATAATTAACTTTACGGCTCTCACAAATATACATATAATTAACTTTACGGCTCTCACAAATATACATATAATTAACTTTACGGCTCTTACAAATATACATATAATTAACTTTACGACTCTCTCAAATATACATATAATTAACTTTACGGCTCTCACAAATATACATATAATTAACTTTACGACTCTCACAAATATACATATAATTAACTTTACGACTCTCACAAATATACATATAATTAACTTTACGGCTCTCACAAATATACATATAATTAACTGTACGGCTCTCACAAATATACATATAATTAACTGTACGGCTCTCACAAATATACATATAATTAACATTACGACTCTCACAAATATACATATAATTAACTTTACGGCTCTCACAAATATACATATAATTAACTTTACGACTCTCACAAATATACATATAATTAACTTTACGGCTCTCACAAATATACATATAATTAACTTTACGGCTCTCACAAATATACATATAATTAACTTTACGACTCTCACAAATATACATATAATTAACTTTACGGCTCTCACAAATATACATATAATTAACTTTACGACTCTCACAAATATACATATAATTAACTTTACGACTCTCACAAATATACATATAATTAACTTTATGGCTCTCATAAATATACATATAATTAACTTTACGACTCTCACAAATATACATATAATTAACTTTACGGCTCTCACAAATATATATATAATTAACGTTACGGCTGTCACAAATATACATAAAATTAAAATTATAGTTGAAAGTGTGTTTCTATAATCGCTTACTGGATCTCTTACTTTCACATTCATTCATCAAATGATACGTATAACTACATAGTTTTTAAATTTGGCTTAATCATCGTTTTGTGTGATTTTATATGAACTGGAACCTGTATTTGGGGCATTACAACAATAATATATCTATAGGTGCTACCTTTTTACGAAAAAACAGTAAGATGATTGTAAAAGAAATTAAAGAGCATACTTTGGCAATACAAATGATTTATAAGTAATTGACTAGACGATAATAATGTTAATCTCATGATTTTCGCATGATCACAAAATGTTCGCAATTCGTTTTGCTGACGTCTATTATTACGAACAGAAAGTAATAAAGTAAAGACTTTCAGAAAATCAATGAATAACATTTATAATGAACGAGGTTTAAATATGAGGGCCAAGATGCTTAATGTCCTTAATCAATTACCTGTATTAAGGTAAAGAAGCAAATGTGTAACAGCCCTTTTCTGATGCCATCTGGCAACTACCTTTTTAAACCAGTCAATATGACTGGAACAAGTTATGTAAAAAGTCACATTTCTGCTTAACCCTTTAGCTAATAGAGACGGTTTCTGACTCCTTTGCAGCAGACGACTTAGGAAAAGATTGCCGCCAAAGGTACAATTGCTCAATGTGAAAGTTATCCTTTTTCAACAATATTAGATAAATAATTATACTTTGTATGAGTGAATCTATATCTCATGCATAGGAATATGGGGTATGTTGATATCACTTTTTTTGGCGGAAAACGACGTCGCTCTATTTGACGTTATGCCAAATGAAGTGTTACGGAAATGACGTCACGTCGTCGTTCTTTGGCTACGGTACAGTCAAAAGTTATGTTCTGACGTCGAATTGCGGTCGTTTATTTAAAAGTTCCATTTAATTTTTAACTTGTTTGTACAAAAGTTAGATCACACGAAAATAAAAAAGCACTTTTATTACCTTAAATGTCGATTTAGATTGTTTTTTTAAAGATTAACTAGACGACAACAATTTTCAATCCGTGTTTTATACATAACCAAATATAACATCACTACAGAAAGCTTCATGGGTTATGAAAAAGGTCGGTTTTAACTTCGCCTGAGTCTGCACTGTTTACAGGTGAAACATAATCGTATATCACCCGATTCTTCACTGTTTACAGGTTAAACATGATCGCATATCGTATGAGTATACACTGTTTACAGGTTAAACATGATCGTATATCACCCGATTCTTCACTGTTTACACGGTAAACGTGATCGCATATCGCCCAAGTCCAAAGTGTTTACAGGTTAAACATGATCGGATATGGCACGTGTCTACACTGTTTACACGTGAAACATGATCGTATATCGCCCGAATCAATACAGTTTACACGTTAAACATGATCGCATATCGCTCGAGTCTACAGTGTTTACAGGTTAAACATGATCGGATATGGCCCGAGTCTACACTGTTTATAAGTTGAACATGATTGCATATCGCCCGAATCAACATAGTTTACACGTATAACACGATCGCGTATCGTCTACACTGTTTATATGTTAAACATGATCGCATATCGCCCGAATCTACACTGTTTGCATGGTTAACATCATCGCATATCGCCCTAGTCTACAGTTTTTACAGTCTTAACATGATCGGATATGGCCCGAATCTACACTGTTTGCATGGTTAACATAATCGCATATCGCCCTAGTCTACAGTTTTTACAGTCTAAACATGATCGGATATGGCCCGAATCTACACTGTTTACAGGTGAAACATGATCGGATATCAAACGAGTCCTCACTGTTTACACGTGGAACATGATCGGATATCACCCGAGTCTACACTGTTTACAGGTTTAACATGCTCGCATATAGCCCGAGTCTACACTGTTTACAGGTTAAACATGATCGCATATAGCCCGAGTCCTCACTGTTTGCACGTTAAACATGATCGCATATCGCCCGAGTCTACACTGTTTACTGGTTAAACATGATCGCATATAGCCCGAGTCTACACTGTTTACTGGTTAAACATGATCGCATACCACCCGAGTCTACACTGTTTGCACGTTAACCATGATCGTGTATCACCCGAGTCCACGGTGTGTACACGTTAAACATGATCGTATTTCGCCTGAAACGATTCATTTAGTATCTATTGAACCCCGGCTTTTTCCATGATTGATGAAAGTCATTGTGACTTCCGTCGTTCGGCTTCCACTAATGAGCTAAATATTATAAATGGGAAGGTAGCCTGTACTAGTGCGCGAAAGCCAGGAAACAACCGTTAGCTGGCCGTCGTGACGATAACTGAAAAATCATTCAAAACGGCGTTAGCAATGACTAAAAACAAAGCAAACATTCCACATTCGTATTGAAAGGTGTAAGAGCAATTAGTCCAGGATGTGTGATTTACATCAAATCATACATTGATTGTTGAATTTGAGTTTAGTCAAAAGTATGGAAACTCTCTATAAATGATAGAACAATTATTAAACAAAGTTGAACAATTATGGCAAAACCTACAGACGCGTCGGGAAGTGGCTGTGTGTGGCAAAGGGTTAAACGCTATATTCAGAAGCATTATAGTTTATTCACAGGTTTGATTTGTGTAATATCTTATTTACCCGTGTACTTTAACTTTGCGCAGTGTACGATTTGACCGTCAGTAGAGACATCCGGGTATCTTCGGACATATTTCTAATTCAGTTAATCGACCTAAATAGAAACATTCAGCTATCACTTTTCCAGCTTATTGCCACAGAGACGATTAACCAAACGAGTGTTAGCACGTGCACCGTCTCCTTGGTGTTAATTGATGTCAACGACAACAACCCAGAATTCCCCAACACCACGTACAGTCTGGATATGGAAGAGAACGCGCCGAACAATACGCTTCTTGGCACCATCACTGTACGTTTATGTTATCATATAATTGTTTACCTGATATGACCCATATTCCAACATCGACTAGATATCATCAAGACAACATTCTGACAACGTTTCAACTTGCTCAAAATAAAAATGTGGCCTCCGGAGTTTGAACAATATTTTCCTTTATTGACCTTATTTCTGACCACACATTTCGAACATGGCTTAGATATCATTTAGATAAAGATTCTCATCAACTGTCAAGCTGCTGCAGCAAAAACAAATGCGTCTTCTACAGAGGTTAACACTATTTTCCTTCAATTTGGCCTAGTGACCTAGTTTCTGACCCAATATTACCCATACCATATTCAAACTTGACTTATATATCTTTAAGACAAACATTCTGACAAAATGTCAAACTGCTGAAACAAACTGCTGCCTCTCTAGTGTTAACACGAATTTCCCTCAATTTGACCTAGTGACCTACTATTTGATCCAACATGAATCATGTTCGAACTTGACTTACAAGTCATCAAGACAAACATTCTGATAATGTTTCAACATGCTCAAGTTCAAAATGTGGTTTCCAGAGTGTTAACAAGATTTCCCTTCAATTTGACCTAGTGACCTAGTTTTTGATCGCATATGGCCTAGTTTCGAACTTGATGGAGATGAATATTCTGATAAACTTTCATGATGATTGGATGCAAAATGTAGCCTGTAGAGTGTTTTAAACAAGGCAATTGTTGACGACGCAAGACGGATTACGGCCGTCCAGCGAGAAAGATGGCCTCTGCGTAATGTATCGATCCAGATCAGCCTGCGCAGTCCTCAAAGACTGATCCACGCCGACACATTCCGTCTCAGGGGGATAGAGGTATAGAGTAATGATTCTTGAAACAGAAAATCCACAGGAGGCGAAAAATGTCTATCCAGGCAAGCCTGCGCGGCATGCTTAGGCTGATCCGGGTCGATACTTTACGCAGAGTCCACAATGTTGGTTTTCTCGCGGGACGGCTCATTTGTACTTAAATCCCCCTCGTTGTCTTTCACGCCCACCAACTAGCCTGTTACAGTTCTCGATGCCTTGTTCAAGAAGTTAAGTTAAGAAGCCATTATTGGGTTGGCAACTCCTAACCAGTACAAAAGCCGTTGTTGACAAGTATAATCTCTAGATGTTTTCATGACACGGTGACATGTTGACACGTATATATCACTAGATCTGTTCATGGCAACCTGTAAAAAATAAATGTAAACGGATATAACTGTACGATGTGACATATACGACAAACACTAATACTCGTATCACTTACAGGCAACAGATCGTGATTCAAACAACGATTTAACGTACACTTTATCTGGAGCTGGTACAAGGTAAATTATTGAAAGTGAGAGAGGGATACAATTGTAAATGAGCGGTAAAGAGAGAGAATGAGAGAGAGAGAGAGAGAGAGGGGAGAGAGAGAGAATGAGAGAGAGAGAGGGAGAGAGAGAGAATGAGAGAGAGAGAGAGAGAGAGAGAGAGAGAGAGAGAGAGAGAGAGAGAGAGAGAGAGAAAAGAGAGAGAGAGCGAGAGAGGAGAGAGAGAGGGGGGGGGAGAGAGCGAGTGAGAGAGAGAGAGAGAGAGAGAGAGAGAGAGGGAGAGAGTGAGAGAGAGAGAGAGAGAGAGAGAGAGAGAGAGAGAGAGAGAGAGAGAGAGAGAGAGAGAGAGAGAATGAGAGAGAGAGAGGGAGGGAGAGAGAGAGAGAGAGAGGAGAGAGAGAGAGAGAGAGAGAGAGAGAGAGAGAGAGAGAGAGAGAGAAGAGAAGAGAGAGAGAGAGAAGAGAGAGAGAGAGAAGAGAGAGAGAGAGAGAGAGAGAGAGAGAGAGAGAGAAAAATAGAGAATCCGATTTTTCATTTCAGAAAATGTAGTCTCTCCTCTCTATATGGTTATATAATTGCATATAGAGAGGCTATTTATAGTAATATTGTCTTGTATGGGATTTTCCCAATTATCTCAAACGACATAACGATAATTATTATTATAATACCATGACCATATAAAGAGACTATTTGTAGTAACACGGTATTGTGCGGATTTTACAAATGGTCTCATGCGACAACTTGGACGCCTATGGAACGAGAGAAAGAAAAAGAGTGAAAGCTACACTGATCGCGCAATATTTCTGACATCTTTCCATACATTTTCCCAAGATTTGGAGCATGACTTAATATGTATTATCAAATACTATCATTCAAAAAATTATCCGTGCTATCCTCGTTGTGAGAATGAGCCATTTCCCAAATAAACTGTTCAGAAATAATGTGTATTTACATTATGTGGCTTATAGTATTCTAAAAGCGTTTTTTCTTTAAGCCTTTGTTTCGAATACTTCCCTTATTATAAAGTTCATACATTTTCCACAAAGAGAAACTATCTGGGCTATACATGCCCTCCTTGTCTGTGATACTATATATTCCCTCAATTTTGATTTACATAATGAAGTCTAGGACGAAACTGGTTGGTGTAATAACACAAAAACCAGTTCTAAATCATCAGTGTTTGGTGATATATTTTACTTATAATTTTCTCTTTGTTTGGTGATATATTTTACTTATAATTTTCTTAACTTTACACGGCTTTTCTTCGTCACAGTATTGCACCAAAATATATATGGTATTTCACTTTATATCATTAAAACTATTTAATTACCAGATTTTGACCACTTGGTCTTTATCAAGATTTAAACAAGTGTAGTGGTAGATATCAAGATTTAAACAAGTGTAGTGGTAGAACGTCTGCCTCGGATTTTGATATCTTCAACACCAAAATGGACTGCACTTAAATTTCCGTTGTTGTTTTTTAATTTCTTTTAAATCCTTTTGAAGACAAAGTGGTCAAACATTTGATAATGAAAGAGTTTTAATGATATAAAGTGTTTTACTGACGTTTTCCCCTTTGGAAGACCTAATTTAAAAAAGCTTTTATTGTACTTCAGTTTTTACGTAGATGACAAATATGGCGAGATTCGAATTTTATGTGAGGTCTGTGACGACACATTCGACCGAGAAAAACGAGATGTTTTTTTCTTGACGTACGTAGTGACTGATCCAGGAGGAAGAAGTGATTACGTTCGATTAGAAGTCCATATTCTAGACCAAAACGACAACGCCCCGGTCTTTGATCGGAACTACAGCACTTCCATCAGAGAAAATGACAATCAATACGAGAACACTCCCCTTGTTCGCCTTCAGGTAATGTCCGAGCACTGGGGATATTTAGCCGTGTCCTATGTAGACAAACGATGGGAGCTTTTTGTTATTATGTCGGCTTCCTTGGCAGGGACACACCTATCGATCACTTTTATGCCGTCTGTCCGTCTTTCTGTTTGTCTATCTTTTAGTCCGTCACGCTTTCATTGACTGACATATTTGCAGGCGACACAGAACAGTACGTAAAGCTAGATATATAGCTTCTGTGACTACCAGTAAGTGTAGAACTAGATCAGATGCTCGACTCGTTCAAGATCGAAAATATATTCACACATATAAGTATGTTGCGATTTTTCTGGAGATCCCTGGCATTGTAGTTTGATATGGTTTGCTCTTTTACATTCTTAACTCTATCTGATAGTCTGTTGAGTTGTATAATATAAGCTATTTTCA